>VXBI01010257.1:15281-85244 GCA_013397375.1 Toxostoma redivivum | reverse complement strand
GTTTTTTTGTTCCCCCCCAAAACAAGAAAAAAAAAAAAAAAAAAAAACCCACCCCAGAATGAGATTTCTTTCACAGAGCCACCCAAAATAGAAAGTTTTCCAGCTTTTTTTTTCTTGCTGTAAAGGAATTCGTGTGTGTGAGCCCTCTGCACCTTCTCAAAGCCTTTGAGATATGGGAGAGTCAATATAATCCAAAATAAACCAGATTCCTGTTTGCTTTACACTCATTTTCCTCTCTTTTGAAAGTATTTTAAAAATTAGGTTGAGGCAAATGTAATCTTCGAGCAGTGTTTTGAATGGAAATGGGTTTATTTCTCCATTCTGGGAATAAAAGATCTCTTTGAAAAGATGTGAAAATCTTCTGGCATAGAGTGTGGGGGGGAAGCACCTTTTCTATCATTTATTAAAGATGTCTGAATGAATCTCAGATCGCTGCATTCCTCCAAGCCCACAATCACCCCCCCTGCAGCTCTGGGAAGGGGATGGGACTGGGAGGTGGGCTGACCCTGCCTGGGCCCAAAGCTGCTCCATCCCTGCCCTCCTCCTCTGCAGAGCAGAGAAAATCAAAGGAAAAGCCTGTGGGTCGAGATAAGGAACAGCTGCTCCTGTATCCCTCCTTCCACCCGGAGCCAGCACAGACTGTGACCCACAGATGGAGACAGACCTCCAAGGATGTTCCACCTGTGCCCAATTGGACATTCCCAGGGGATTCTGGATTTATCAGGTTGGTTGCTGTCCCCTTCCAGAGATAGTTCCACCTCAGGAGCCTGGAAAGCAGCAGGGACTGAATGCAAATGGGATCTGGATCCTGTTTATTTGCACTCACTCGAGCTTCTGCCAGGCTGTCTTATTCTTTTTTAATGGTGAATTTGGGGTTGGCTTATAAAACCAATCCTTAATTGAGTGAAAGAAATTCAAGAAGCTACAAACACCCTAAACCAGACTAGTTTGCTGCAGCCTCTAAGCCTGTTTTGCATTAAATCAGGTTTTCTCTGTAAATGAGGCCTTCACTATAATTGCTCTGGAGCAGCTTATTCTGATTTCTTCGCCTCTTTGGCTCTGGTAATTTGTCTTCAGCAAAACACTGAGGACAGACAAAGCCCAGGGGAAGGCAGGGGAGGCTCAGGAGGACAAGCCTTGTTGGCACAAGCTGTTCCTCCCCTGCTCCCATCTGCCCAGCTCCTCACCAGTGGCACGAGGGCTCTGTGGGAATTCTGAGCCCAGCCCAGCATTTCCCAAGTCCCCAGTCCTGGCTCTTGGAACTCTTGGGACTCTGAGGGAGCCTGGTGACTTCAGCACCATCCCTGGTGGGGTGATGGCAAATGGGTGAGGGAGGGGAGGCTGGGAAAGCAGGGCTGGAAAATGAGTTCTTTTCATCCCAGCAGATGGAAAAGTCCTGCCTTATTAAAATTCACCTTGTATTTATTCCCAGGGGCTGGGTTCTCACAGCTCCTCACCCCCAGCAGCCCTGGGGGGTCTCTCAGGGACATTCCTTGTTCTGAGTGCTGAGTACAGGGTGTGAATGGGGCTCTGTGCCCCCCAAAACACCTGGGCACATGTGGGCAGCCACAGCCCCATCCTGCAAAGGCAGAGCTCTGGGATGTTCCCTGTCACACCCACTGCCCTGCAGCCCTCCCAGGCAGCTGCAGGAGTTCCTGGTGCAGGGATCAGAAGGAGCCAGGGAAATCCTGTCCAAGAAATGACCAAACACCAGCAGGGGTGCACTGGCACTTCCACGAGCAGCCTGTCCCTGTCCTCTGCAGGGGTGATGGCTGTGGTTCCTCCTCTTTGTGCCCCACCCAGGACATGCAATCCCCAAGAATCCAGAGGGGATGGGGGCATTGCAATCCCTGATAATCCAGGGGGGCAAATCCAGGGGGATAAACCCTCCTGGAGGCAGCTCAATAAATAAGCAACATCCAGCACAGTTTAGTGAGCACAGCTGGGCTCTCCCAAGGAGTTCAGAGCTAATTCCACCTCTGCACTGAAGACTTTCGATGACTGTTAATGAATTTAAATGATGGGGATTTTCTTTTCATGCTTCATTGCATATGCTCCTCACATTAAGATACTAATTAAGAATCCATCAGCCCAAGCTGGGAATGATGTGGCCACGGAGCAAAGTGGAGCTGTGACAGTGGCTTTGGGGCTGCTCAGTGGGACCTTTTGTTGAGTCTGATAAATTATTTGCTTCCACAAGACTGCTCTGTACAGGTCCCATGGGGAGCTGAGATTTGCTGTGGCTCTCATGTGTCAGTGGCTTGTTTGATCCCACTGGAATGTCTGAGGGATGCTTGGGCAGCCTGGGCTGTGTGTGAGAGGAAAGGAGGGCACAGGGAACAAATCCCTCGAGGGCCAATGAATATAAACTCACCATCACTGACAGGGAAAGCCCCTGGGCAAACTGTCCCCAGCAAACTGCTGCAGTTTGGGACATATTCTGGATAACAGCACCATTTTCTGCTTTCCTGGTGTGTTTTCCACATTGGAACACAGCTGCTCTGGGCAGGTGGTGCTGTTGTGGTGTTTCCAGGTGATTCCAAGCAAGGCCTTAAAATATTTTTTTCTGGGTTTTGTTTGCTTTTGGTTCCAAGGATGCTTCCCACGTGCTGGCACATCCCACCCTCAAGCATCCTGTTTGTAAGGAGGGTTTGGCACTGGGATGTCCTGGTATTCCAGGTGGGAAATCCCCCCGCAATCCACCAAACCCTGTCAGGATATCTCAACAGCAATAGTTGAGAAATTACTGCTAAAATCTGGGCTGAGCCAAAGTCTGTGACTGCTTTTTAAAAGTCAAGGGGAGGGCGAGAGAGAAGAAAAGGTTTATAAATCATGAAACCTATTAATCTAATCCTAGAACAAATTTACCAATTCTAAAATGGATTTTCAGGGATGATGGGAAAAAATGGATTTTGCAAATCTTAACAATTAGTCCTTCTTAAAGAGCTTCTTGCTTCCCAGAGCAGCTTTGTGCTCGGGACAGTTGGGTGAGAGATTGTTCCTGGCTGCCTGTGGCCTCTCATTATGAGAGGAATTGCAAATGCTAATTCTGGGGCTGAAAGTCTGCTCAGTCCTCCAACAATTGTCAACGGTGTGAGGAAATGAATTCTCACACTTAACCACTTCACTGCTGCTCTGCTTTCTAGAAAATACCTGTAGCTGCAAACGATTTTTGAAACAGTGGTGAACATGGCCAAGAGCTCAGATTTGATCCTAGTGATCCCCAAACCTGAGGGAAACACCTCCCTCTAATTCTATCCAAATTTGGGGTATAGTTACAGCTCCTCCTCACTCCTGGAAAAGAGAAAATCTTTGGTGCTGGTGTGGTCGTTCATTAAAGGTGTTCACAACACCATCACTATTGGGTGCCACTATTTTTGTGGTACCCATCCAAAAAGAAGAGCAGGGGGGAAAAAACCCAAGGCTGGCCTGAGGAGTGATGTGGTTACTGCCCTAGAGAGAGAGACAGCAAGAACAGCAACACACATGGACCTCTTTAGGGAAGAAAAGGCCAAATTTATTGAATTGACATCTTGTATTTAAAGCATGTTACACGGAGCTAAGACAGGGCAGCAGCTCATTGGACAATTGGGAAAAACATCCATGAGACCGTACCTCAGGATGTGTCCCACGGGAAAAACACCAGGTGTTCATCTTTATTATGAATTCCACTCTGTTTTTCACCAGATTCCAACCTGTTTTGACCATATTGTCACCCTGGGAAGGTTTCTCCTTGTCTGCAGCTACTATCAGCTTATCAGTCTGAGAAGCAGGAGAAATCCAGGCCCGAGAGAAAAATCCTCAAGCTATAATTTTGCAGCTCTCTAAATGTGTGTGTCCACAGAGTGAGGAGCTTGTTTTGCAGTGGAGCCTGGTGGCTTGTGAAGCTCAGGCAAGCAGAAGCTGAGCGGGCACAGGATCACCCCTGCCATGGTGTGCACGGCACCGCGGGGGGACACGGAGAGCCAGCACGGGCAAAACAGGCAGGACTCCATCTCAGATGGCAATTTAGTCAAGGCTCTGCTGGCAGAGGAGGGGATGGGGCTGCCTCAGGTCGTGATGGCCCATGAGGGAGATGCAATCTGAGTCCTGGCCTCCTGAGCAGCGCGTGGCACCACACGGAGCCCGAGGCGGCGGATGCGGATGGGAGCAAACGCGGGGCACTCTCAGCTGCTGCTGGGATTGTTTATCTCAGTGCTGGAATATCCAGGGCCCAGTTGGTGGGGAATTATGGAGAACCTGTCCCTGTGTATGACAAATCAAAAGGGACGCGAGAAATTAGGGAAGGGAAACGTTTATTTTCTGCCTGTTGAATGCGTGTCGCACCCAGTTGAGAACAAAATTAATTCATTCATTAAAGGCACTCGCCGTGGCAGATGAAGTGGCAGAGCCAGACTGGGGGTGGCTGCTGCCGCAGCAGGGACACTGATGGCACAGCAGGGACCAGAGCAGGCTCTGGAGCTGGGACAGCCTGGGATGGAAGCTCAGCTGGAGATGCTCCCAGCCAAGGAACCCCAAGGGGGAATCTTGTCTCAGTTAAGTTTACAGGAGGTTTTTTTCTGCCTTTGCTGCACAGCTGCTCGTGGTATCTCAGATATTTGGCTCCTGGGACGTCTGCAGAGGCTCCCACCTTTTCCTTTCCTGTTTTCAGTCTGACAGAGGCAGTGCACTGTGCTGCTGTTCTCTCCTGGGGGCCATTCCCTCTTCAAGGGAGGCTCTTCCCTTGTGCCATCACAGCAAAGAGAATTTTCCCAGGGCTTTGGGGACAGCAGAGGTGCAAACTGTCCTGCCAGCTCCCTGGGCTCAGAACAGGCCACATCCCAGCAGGAGAGCACCAGGCACCCTGCACAGCCCCCCTTCCTTCAGAAATCCCTGGTGGCTCCCACATCCCCCCTGCAGCCCCAGAACAGGCAGATCCCATCACCATGTGCCCCAAGCTGTGATCACGAAGCAATCCAGGCTGAGGAGTGGATTCTGACACCAAAAAGTGGATTCTGACACCCTGCTGGCTTTTCCAGCTTTCTGGAGGCGGTGGTGGGGATTTACAGGCACACAGCTTGTGGCACATCTTGTGTTTGTTTGGGAAGTCATGAATTGTGCAGGGGCCCAGAAACCAGGGGCTCAAATGTCATTCAAAGGCCAGCTAGAGCCTCCCCTGACTGCTGCCAGTCTCCCAGCCCCCTTGGCAGCTGGATCCATGCCCCAGCATGAGTGGAGCTGAGTGCCACAGACAGATCCTGTCCCTGTGCCAGGAGGTCACAGGCACTCCCTGAATCCTTCTGCAGTGGGCAGGGAGGTGGTGCCTCACTGGGAGCCAGGCCAGGACAGACACTGGGCAGGGTCAGCTCTCTGTGGGGACACAAATGTCCCCAAGTCCATCCCCAGAGCTGGGAACTCCCCCTGGAGCCCCAGCACTCCAGCAGCACAGCCCTGGGGTTCTGGGGATGCTAAGGCAGCTCCCAAGCAGCCAGGAACAGCCACTCCTGGATGGGTGACAGCTCCACAGAGGCAAACAGGGCAGCAGAGGAGCTGGAGCTGCACAATGCAGGGAAAAGAGCATTTTGAGGGTTTGCAGCTTCTCCTGAGAAAAGGCTCTTCTGGGTCAGAAGTTCACCTCTACAAAAGGCAGCCTGGTTTGTGCTGTGCTTCTGGATTCCTCTCACACGGGGAGGAAGGGCCTGAATGATGTCCTCTGTCAGCCCTAACTGGCGAGGAGATCCTGCCTCATCCTGGCAGACAAGGACCTGGCTGAAGCTATTCATGACTTCATCAGCCTTGGCCAGGCTGCAGCCCTGCTGTGCTGTGCCAGCCTGAGCCCGAGCTGCTCCTGCCCTTCAGGGGTGCAAACCCACCCAGCACAGCCCAGCCCAGCTCGTGGGTGCTGCCCAGCCCCTGTGCTGGGTGGGAGCTGGGCCAAAGGAGGAAACACAGCGTTTGTAACCACTGAGAGGTTTTGGTTGTGAGGCTGATCTTGTGTTTTCCCAACAGGAGAGTTCAGGACCCATGTGTGGATGCACAAAGGCTTTTTCCTCTGGTTTGTAGCCACTGCAGCTGATGCCATGATTTTTCTTTTGCCTTTTGTTTTATATAGCTTTTATGTATCCTCAGTGCCCTTAGCATGCATACTTGTAATTCTTTCAGTCTGATAACTTAGCACAGGGAGGATATCACACTATTCATTCAAGCCTCTCATTAGGGCATCTTTGTTAGATATGCTAATTTGCAAGGTCTATAAAATTGTATATGTGATCTACCGTGGGTGTGCATTTCAGCACATCCCACCTCGGTCAAGTGCTGCACCACAGGGATCCCTATTAAATACTGACATGAAAACCCTTTATCCCTTAACCATGCTTAGTTCTTAATTTTAGGACCAAGGAAAAGGCATCACAGGCAGGCAGGATCTCCAGGATCTTCACTCCAATCTTGCTGCCACCGCTCTTTTGTGAGCTCTGCCCCCAGACATTCATCACTGCCAGCAGGCAGGGGAGTGGGAGCAGAAAACAGGGAACTGAGGTCTCCTGCTCAGCACCACTCGTTTATTCGTCGCTGCCTCTCTCTCAGCTGCACAGGACTTTTCATCTGGAGGCAGGAGATGCACCCTCCAGCCTCCAAAGGATCCTCAGGCACACTGGGAAAAGCCACCTCTGGCTGTTTTGTTGCCAGCTCTGAATGTGTGCCTGGAGAAGGGAGAACGTGTGATGTGAGATGAGAAGGGGGCTGTGATTCTCCTGCTCCTCCTTCGGCGCTCTCCACACAATGTGCAAGGGAAAAACAATTTGTGCAGAAGAAACAGGAGCAAGGAGCTCCGTGGTGCTGGCAGGGAACAAAACACACGGGAGAAAAAAAGGCTTTTGAGGAAGTGTCAAGTTGGGGAGAGTGGGAAGAGGGGGCAGAGATGAGAATGCACAGAGCTGGAGCAGGGAGACAGAGGCCAGCCCAGGATCTGTGCTCCGTGCTCAGCCCTGTGGGTGGAAGGGATTCCTTGAGCAGGGACAGGGCATGGGGTGGCAGCTGGGAGCAGAGAGGATTTCTGCTCTCACAGGGGACAGTGTGGCATTGCTGAGGGGGGCACAGGCACCTCCTTGGTGCCAAGGGACAGCAATAGGGACAGGAAAATGGACACCAAAAGGGGCAGAAATAGGGACACTGCAATAGGGACAGTTTCCTCTCCTGCCCTGAAGGAACCTGCTCTGCTCAGGTCCCTGCTGTGCCACACGAGCAGTGATCACATTCTGGGGGTAAAAGCAGAGCCTTTAGCTCTCCATCGTGGTCCAGGAGCAGGGCTCTGCACGCAGGGGTCCCTGGGGAGGGGACAGGAGGCTCCCTGCAGTGCCTGGCACCTGAGTGTCCTTATTGAGTAGCCATCGATCAGCTGGGCCTGCCCACGGTAATGATCACGGGGTCGATGTTAATTAGTGGATTTGCATCCAGAGCTGGATGCCTGTGGTGTGAGGGGGTGCCAAGGAGGCTCGTTTGGGATGAGAATTGGAGTTTTAATTCAGTTTCTGCATTCCCCTGCACTCTCTGGACACCCCAGAGCTTTCCCTGTCCCCAACTCCTTGGTTAGAGGAGACACTGAAGGCCTGGAAAAAGGATGAGCTCCCAGATTTTGCCTGATTTGTAGCCCAGAGTTGGTGCCTGATCTCCAAGAAGAGTTTCCTGATCCTGCAAGCAGGAAGGAGGAACACAAACAAAATCTGTGCACCGTGTGCTTTGGCCACCAAGATTCCCATTTTGTGCTTCTGCTTCTGTGTCCCCAGCCATAGTTTGATTGAGACACTTCTGGGGAAGCAGCCCTTGTCCCTCTGATCCTGCAGGGGTGGCTGCTCCACCCTGAGGCTCTGGGATCACCTTTCTCAGGTAAGTTCTGCCTTTCTCACCTGTGCTCACACCTGGCCCAAAGAGCTCCTCTGAGCTCCCTGCAAAGGGTTTCTGTTATCAGCAGCTTCTATCTGCAAAGCAATTGATAACAACAAATAATTAAAAATGCATTTCTGTTTCAGCAGCCTCTGGGTGCTCTCTGTAGCAAGAACAAGAGCTCGTCAGTGTGGAGGCCCACAGGAAAATGTGTTTTTCTCAGCTGTGAAGTGTTGCTCCTGAACCCTTTTTATTCTGGTCTGTGTCCATCTCATTTGCTGCTGTTCCTCAGGTCAGAGGCTGCATCTTCTCTGGCTCTGCACTGTGGGATGACAAATGCAGACAGTTTGTTGTTATTTTTCCATGCTGTTTGCTTGCTTTGCTTGATTTTGGAGCTGGAATGACACATGAAGGGGATGGAAAAGCTGTTCTTAAATAATTCCCTGTGTAGATGGGCTTCTTCTGGAATGTGAATGGGCTTTCCTGGCTTAGCTAAATCCACTTCCAGCTCTAACCTGCTGCTTGGCCTGGGGTCAGAATGTTTGTGGGGGGAGGTACCACAGGGCAGCTCCATCCCTGCAGTGTTTGTGGTCAGAGCTGGCCACAGGCATCTGGGGAGCAGCCACCAGAACATCTCAGAGGACACTGCCCCCAGGCTCTGTCCTCCTCCAGCCTCTCTGTGCCATTTATTAATTAGCTGTTTCAACAAAATAATTTCTTTTTGCAGAGGTGTTGTGCTGTGCTGGGGGTGACAACACCTCCCACGATGTCTCCCCACACAAGCCAGACCCTGCTGACCTAAACACGGATCCAGCACCCTCTGGAAGGTCCCCGCTCCTCCTCTGTGTCCCATTTCCCACCCTGGTGCTGCCAGGGATGTCAGTGCCAGCCCGTGGTGCCCGCGGGGACAGAGCAGTCCCCAGAGGAGGGACAGCAGGGCCACCGCAGTCCCCTGCCCCAGCCCAGGGTGCAGTCCCCGTCTGCAGGATGCTGGGAGCCACTGGGTGTCAGTAGCATCCCACTTCCCGGCCACTCGTGGCCGTGGAGCCGGGAGGATGAGTTTTGGGAGAGCTCAATCTCCCCGAGATGCAGCTCCATCCCTCCAGGGACCAGCTCCATCCCTCCAGGGACCAGCTCCATCCCCCAGAGAGCAGCTCCATCCCTTTGGGGAGCAGCTCCATCCCTTAGGGACCAGCTCCATCCCAGACACAAGGTGTCTGTGCCACCCCTCCTCACCTCAGCCTGAAGGTGAGCACCCATGGGGTGCTGCTGGCTGCTGATTTTATGATCACCTCAGGTTTTTTTTTTCCCCCAGCCTATAAAGTTTCTAAAATTAAGATTTTTTTTTTTTTTTTGCAGGGACATATCCCATGTGGGGTGACACTTCTGGCTCAGCCCAGAATGAATACTGTGCCCTGTGCCCCAGGACAGGCAGTGAATGCAGGATCCCAGCACCCATGGAGAGCTGGCTGTAGCTGCCTGCCCACCCTCACTCACAGGCCACACCTGATCCCTGCCTTCTGCTGAGTGAAGACCTGCCTGAAGAGCTGCTCCTGCTGCAGGTCGAGTCCTTCAGCCCCTCCTGGTGAAGATGTTCCATCTGCTGTTAGTAATTCACCTTGAAGTGAGGCTGTCTCCCAGCCTGCAGCTCTGTCTTTCATCACCCACATCAGATCTGCTTGTTCCTGCTTCCCCTCTCTCCCCAGGACTCTCATGTCTTCCTGCATCCACCAGGCTGGCCAGGCATGAAGGATCTCTCTCCTGGCTGCACAAAATCCTGGGAGTTCTTAAAACAGAAGGGGAAGTGTCTGAGGTCTCCAAAATATCTTCAAACAGAAGGGGAAATGTCTGAGGTCCCCAAAATAATGGTGCTCCCTGCTGCTGGGTGCAGACTGTGCAGCCTGTGGGGTCTCTTGACTCGTGGTGGGATTTCCCCCAGAGCATTCCCTCCATCAGAACTGGACAGGCTGCAACTCCCCAAAGTCAGGAGGGGAAGTGGAGTTTCAATGCACAAGAGTGAGATTCCAATTCCCAGTGAGATTTCAATGCACAAGAGTGAGATTCCAATTCCAATGTACAAGCACAGAGTGAGGAGCCCCCAGCCCCTGCTCCTGCCAGCAGCTCTGTCCTGCTTTTCCCAGAGCTCCTGGGGATGGAAATGCGCATTCCTGCAGCGCAGTAATTGCTGTGTAATGCACTTTGCAGGGCCATCGTTCCCTGGCTGCCGGGCTCAGGGCAGTTAATGGTGTAATGGGAGCTGTGCTGTGAGGGGGACAAGCCCCATCGATCCTTCTCCTGTACACAAGCCCCTGATGAAAGGGAATGGGGTTAACTCTGGGTGAGGGGAAGGGAAGGGCTAAAAGCCCTGTTTGGAGCTGCTCTCCTGCAGCCAAATCCTTGCACCAAAGCAGGTGTTTGTGCCTCTCCATGCTGGCAGGAAGGGGGACAGGCTGGGATGGCACAGGAGGAAGAGTGTGACTGTCTCAGCTCCTCCTCTTCTGCTGCAGGGCAGAGCTGGGACCCATCAGATGATGCCTGGAGACGCTGGACAGTGTTGAAGAATAAAGCAGGGATTTATTAAAAGACCTTCAAAAGACTCACCCTGGGCAGCACAAGAGCCTGACTGTGGCTTCACCCAAAATGTCATGAGTTTTCACACTTTTATGAGTTTTGTCCATTCTATAAGTTTTTATCCATTTACACATTGGAGTTAATTTTGCAATTCCAGCTCCAGGTTCTGCAGTCCCATCCTCCCAGGTTCCCTCCTCAATTCACTGTTTGCACCTTTTGGGCCTGAAGCTGCAGTGATGCCCTTGGTTCTGGAAAAGGATTGTTTTGTCAAACTAAACTGTGAGGAGAGCTTGTTAACACTTTAGATGAAGTTCAGAGTGATATCCTAATGCAGTGCAGAATCTGGAAAATACAAAGGCTAAACTTAAGGCATTCCAGGCATGGTGGATTGCCCCCCCCCAGGACGTGAGTGCCCTGCTGTGTGCAGAGTGGGCTGGAGGCAGGGCAGAAATGTCCCTTTGGAGAGGGGACACTGCTGGTGTCACCCTGCAGGGGCAGGCAGAGGTGACACTGAGTGATGCCAAGCTCCAGTCCCACCCAGAACCTCCCTCCCTTTGCTGGGTGCAGTAACAAAGCCTGACCTGGCTGATCTGTGCCTTGCAAAGCCCAGGCTCAGCTGGGCCAGCCCAAACCCTCAGTGCCCTGCCAGGCTCCAGCAATCCCAGAGTGCAGAGCTGAGCTCCCACCCTGTGTAAATGAACATCAGGCACCAAATGAGGCTCCCCCTGCCCTGATGAGGAGGGCTGTGCCTTCACTCAGGTTTGACTGATGCCTGTCTGCTGCAGTCAGCGAGGAGAGCTGGCATCCCACCTGAGGCTTGGGTTTAGGATGGACATGGCTGAGCTGCAGCTCCAGTGAACACCTCGAGGTGCTGCAGGCAGCTCTGACTCCCACAGGTGTTTTCACCCCTTCCTGCCCCTCTCCTGCCTCATCTGCACAAGGGCAGGGAATTCCCTGGGACTGCTTGGAGCCTGGCAAATGCAATGCTAGATTTGACCTGCTCACATCCCTGTGTGTCCCTGCCTTCCTCCCTGCCAGGGCTCTGGGGAGTAAGAAAGTGGAAGGGGAAAAATCAGCACGGGAATGTAGGACAGAGAAAACCTTTTGCTCTTTCTCTTCAGAGATTTTCTCCTTCCCCAGAATGACAGAATTCCACACAAGTATTCTCAATTTTGGGTTTATTTTGCAGCAGTAGAGGGGTTTTAAGCTTAGCTAGGACTGAAACACTCTCCAATGCTGGCCAAGGGCTCGTGGATGTGTGGCCTGGAGGCAATTTGCTGGGTATCAGTTCATTACTGAACTTGGAGTGATTCTTGTTCAGAGATGCAGAGCTGTGCTTTGATGCCCCCATCCCACAGCAGCCTGCTGGAGAGCAGCACAGAGAACAAACTATTGCTGAAAGTAGAGCTCCCTGCATCCCTCAGCTCCTTATTTTTGGGCTTGGTACCTCCCTTTCCTGTTTGCTTCACTTAAGCAGCTTCAACAACCAGAACTGTAAACTCTGGGTGGGCTTTTTTTTTTCTTCCTGGCCCAGAGTTTCATTGTTTTTCTGGAAATAACTATTTATTTTTCTCTGCTGTTGCTTTCTGCTTTCATCTCTCTCCTGTTCAAGTCAGCAGTCCCTCTTCTTGTGAATCTGGTCTCCCCTGAGACATTCCTGATTTTTTATCCCCTTTTCCACACTCCTGGCAGCTCAATAGTTTTTCAGCCTTTCTTTCCTCATTCCCAGCCCTTTACATTTATTTTCAGTGGAACCTCTGGGTGAGGTCCCTTCCTCTCTTACCCCACCCTTATTTTGGCACAGATTGGGAACAAGGGAAGTTTCCTCTGGGATGGAAGGATGGAGTCCCAGGCTCTCAAGGAGGATGTGCCCTCCTGGAATTAAATCTCTGGGTGGTGGAGCTGCCCCCTTGAGCCCTTTTAAATGTTTGCTTTGCCTTTTTCTTGTCCCTCCCCTGATTTTTATTTGTGGACCTCGTTTCTCTGATTAACCTCGGGGCCTGCATGGCTCCTAAGAAAGATGCTCTCACTTCATTAAGAGATAATGGAAGCTGTCAGAGGTTTGAAGGATTGCACTCGTGATAGGAGCAGGAGGGGGAAGAAATATATTCACAGCAAAGTTACATTTTCATGTAAATTGTTTAAAGATTTAAATGGTTTCTATTAGGAAGGGTCACTGGGGCTGTGCAGAGGCCTAAATTAGCCCTTCTGTGCAGAACTGTAATATTGTCTATATATGAAAAGGAATAAAGAAAGCTGTTAATTTTTTTTCTCATTTCAGCCCACATTTTTTTCTCCATCTGCCTTTCCAGCAGCCTCCCCCTGATTTTCTTTCATTCTTGGGCCTTCCAGTTCTCATTGTCAGGCTGGACTTGGCAATTTTGCCATGACCTGGCTCTGCCTCAGCTGAGTCCTGCCCAGCCTGCAGTCCCCAAACACCTCCTCAGGAAATGCAAAAGCTCTGTTTGGGTTTCCAGGCACACAGATGCCCCAGGGGGAGCAGGAGGTGATCAGTTAATTTGTTAATGACTACCCCAAGTGGGTTGTTGGTTCTCCTGCTGACATGTTAGGTGGAGTCACTGCTCCGTCCCTTGGCTGCAGGCTGGTTGGTAATTCATCCACAAACACATCTTCACAGAAATAATCACAAGGCAGCAATTTGCTGGGGTATTCACAGCCCAACATGTTTTTGCACACACCAGTGCCTGTCTGGATGTGATGGTGCCTGTGGGGATAGTCCTGTCCTCCCTGTTTGGATCCCAGCCCTGCTCCACATCCAGCCTCATTCCAAAGGGATGCTGCTGGGGAGGAGGGGGTTTGCCTCCCCCTGGGAGCCCTGCCTGGTAGAAGGGGGCACTTGTGCAATCTCTGCTGGCTTTGCACAATGTGTGTGTCAGGAAAATTAATCCTCAAACACCAGAGGTTTATGTCCAACTTTATTGGAATAAAGGGAGAGGCCATGGGGCATTCCCCTAGAGTACCTCCGATTTTTGGAGGACACAGCCTCCTTTTTATCCTCATTTTCCTCTCTCTTTCCCCTATACTGAGGTGCTTGAGAGGTACAGACTTCCCAAAACCCTAATGCCTAAGACCTCTTCTAATGTATATCCCCCTTTCCTCCTCCTTGTGTCAGTGGAATTCCTGTGGAATTGATGGTTCCCCCCATTGCTTCTTTCACCTCTCAGTATCTAACTTTATTTACCAGCAGACCTACAATTTATTTCCAAAGAAAAATCTCTCTCATTCCTTTCATGTGGGACTGTGATTTGACTTCCAAATGTTCCTTGAGAGGTGGTTTCACCTGCAAACCTGTGGGGCAGAAATCTGAAGGTGCTTCCCTCCCCTTGTTGTGTTCATTCCTGAAATTTGGGGTCTCTCTGTTCCTGGCTCCCTGTGTGTGCACCCTGGAGCAGCAATGGAAGGGTTAAACCACCTGCACCTCTGCTTTCCCATCAGGGCCAGAGGAATAAAAGAGCTTTAGGGCAATCAGTGATTTAATTTCCAAGGAGCTGGGCAGGGTTTTCCCCTCGGAGGACAGGAGAGGTGTGTGCTGTGTCCTGCCCTGATCTCTGGGCTCTAAAACCTCCCCAGCACTCTGCTCCAGCAGAGCTCAGCCCCTGGCTCATCCCTGCCATGCACAACAGCACCGATGGATTCACCTGAGCTCGGGAGCTCAGCTCCAATTAGGGAGGTGAGGCACTGATTGCTCCTCACACACACCAGGAGACTGGCAGGGGTGGGAGGTCTTTGGGGAATGGCAGGAGGGACAGGGGTTTGCATGCAGATCATGGGAAGGCAGCAGAAGCAGAGGCTGAAAAGCTGTGGCTGACAGGATGAAACTCTCTCTGTGTTGGGTTCTGAAGGATTTTGGCAGAGGCAGAGCTGGGCCAGCCTGCTGGTGCAGTAACAGATCTCCAGTTTTGATCATGGGGAAGAAAGAAAAGAAAAGATGCTTTTTGCAGTTTGCAAGAGCTCAGTAGCAGATCTGCCCTTCAGGAAGAGCAAATCCAGAATCCTGAGCAGATTTCAAAGCAGTTGTAGAGCACAGAGGGAGGCACACCCCAAATATCCACCCCAAATCACGGCATGGCCATCAAAAAGGCATCTTGCAGCTGCTTGTTTCTGGGGAAGAGAGATTGCTCAGGATCTCCTGGTCATCAACCCGAAATTCCCCTCAGTGAGACAAAACGTCCTCCCCTTCCTGAACAGATCTGGCTTCTAACTCAGTTCCTCAGTTTTGCAGTGTGTCCCACACATTTGCTCTTTTTGTGGTGAAGGATCCTCCAGTTCCAGCTGAAGGATGTCCTTGGGCTTTTTATCTCCATCTCTTCAACTGCCAGCCTCAAATAACTCTTTTCCCTCTTTCCCCAGCTGTTCCTCTCTCAGCTCCCTGTTCAGGCAGCAATTGCATCCCTTCCCCTTGCACTCCACTTTTGCCAAACCCTTGCAGGTCCTCAAGGAAGGATTTTCACCCCACCATTGTCCCACCTGTGCTGGTTTCAGCCAATCTATGTTGTGTGGTTGGTTCAGGACTCCAAACACAGCTTTTCTCTAAAGGGAACATTTCCCCTGACACCTTCTGCTCTGGAATTTGCCTTTCCCAGAGCCACATTACATCAGAGATTTATGATTTCATCCCTGCCTCTCCCTTCCTTGTTTCCAGTGTCTGAGCTCCCAGCTCAGGAGATTCTCTGCAAGTGCTGCTCCTCAAGGTCACCCAATTCCTCCCACAGGAGAAATGGATTCCCTTCAGCTTTGGGGAATCAGCAATCTTCCTAAAGCCAATCTGTCTCAGAGATGAGTCCTTGGGCCACTGTTTGAGGAACTCCACTTGTACTGCTGGAATCCACACGGATTATCTGTCCCAGGTTTCCATGGTCCCCTTTTCCAAGTCAGTGCCACCAGGTTTGCATTGATGAGCTCAAGGTCTACCAGAGAAATCTCATTTCCAACCCAGAAGCAGCAGCCCTGAGTTCCTGTCACTAGCTCTCCCAAGGTGGTTTTGCTCCTGGGCTTCTCAGGGGAGGAAATTTTGGCAATTCCTTCAGGCCCTCTCTCATTTTTGGCTTCTTACTGCAGAGTGTGGCCTTGTGTGCATTGGGGGATGTGTTTGAACAGCACATGACCCATCCTTTATAAAAGCTTATTATTTTAGACTCTGTTCTGTGCTCTCCTCCAAAAGTGGCTGGAAATGGAAGCGAGCTCCTGAGGTCACAAGAAAGGCTCTTTAGCTGTCAGGCTTGCTCTGCCCCATTTCCCTGAGCGTGGGAGCTGTGTTTGGTAAACTCCAGGCATATGGTCCCACTCCCAGTTTGCTGGATGCAGGAAAAGTCCTCATTGCCACCTTGGTAATTTATTATGCTAATTTATCTCAAATAGCCCCTGACCTGCTTTAATACCTCCTTCCATTTCACTGAAATGGCATCAACTTCTGATCACTGGCCCCATGTTTATTTTCTAGGTCAAGCTCTTCTGTAATGTCTTCACATTCCCTGAAATCCTACTAAAATAGCCTCGTGTCGTCCTGGATCAGTAACCATTTGGAGACAAAGTCTGTTTATTATCGTGCTCAGGAATAAGTGGTGCCTGCAATAAGCAACATTTGCTCTGCAATCTGTGCCTCAAAAATTAAAGTCTCCATGATGACTCAGTCCCAGTCTGACTGCAGAGATCTAAACTCGGGCTCCAGCACGACCTACAAACTCCTTGCAGAGTTCTTCCCCCAACAACTTTTATTTCCACCAGCCTAACCCATCCTTTTCCTCTGCCTTATCCTTGCCAGAGTCTGATTCCAAGAATCTGATTCCAGTCCCTGTGTGTGGAGGCAGGAATGATGATTATGGGATGTCTCCAGGTCTCTCTGTTTCTCCCAGAGCTCTCCTGAGATTTGTCAGCCTTAATGTCAGCACTCAACACCCAAATCTAACCAGAGGGGAATTTGCTCTCTGGAAATAGCTCAGCATCCTCAAACCTTTCTCATGCACCAGGCCCTGATGAGCCTGTTGGATTGCAGGAGCAGTCTCACAATCATCAGACCTCCCTTGGAATCCCTCCAGCCTGGGGTTGGTCCCTGCAATCAGTTCCTGTGGGATTCTGCCACTGTTACTGTCTCAAGGTAAAGGACATCAACAACTTTTAGCTTAAATTCTTCTTCTTTCTTCTGTTTTTCCTTGCAGACCCCACAGCCTTCTGCTCTTGGTCACAAATATGCAGCAGGCTAAGCATTTCTTCCTACAAATCCCCCCTCACTGACACCTGCCTGTTCCCAAACTTCTGCAGGACTGGTTTTCCTTCCCCTCTCCTGTTTTCTGGTCGTCCCATTTTCCTTGAGCAGCATCCTATCCCTCCCTGGCTTCAAACCACTGCACTCTCCACTGTGTCTCCCTCTTTTCTGCTGAGCTGGTTTCACACTCCCATTCAGAAGATCCTGCCAGCCTGGGGCTGGGATCCTTGGATGTAAACACTTCCTTTCAGGAACACATCTAAGAACAACACAGATGCCAAGCCCTCAGAATCCTGTTTATTCCTAATTGATTTGTGGGGTATTTCTTCTCATTGTCATCATTCTTCCAGATTTAAGCAGTGGAAAATCTCCCAAATTTCCTCCCAGGCAGTCTCACGTGAGATCTCCTGTTTGCTTTCTCCTCCCTTTCATGATTTTATTTCCCCCCTTGATGCTGGTTCCAACACATTTTCCTCCAGCTCAGCAGCTGGAGAGGATGCTCGGGGAAGGGGCTGTGGGTGGCAGCCCAGGATGTGGAGGAGGAATTTTCTTTTATTTCTGGCATGCTGGGGGGGTTGAGTGAGAGGGATGGGGCTGGATGTAGAAGCTGATTTGCCTGGAAATGTGCCACAGCACTCTGAGAGCAGAAAGGACATCCCAGGTGCCACCAGCACCCCACTCCTCCCTCCCACTCCCCCACCCCCAGCACCTCTGAGCTCACACCACATCTCCACTGGCCCCTGTCTTAGGGTGGCTCTATGATGCCTGTATCCCCAGATCATCTGTTCAGTTAAATATTGAATTCTGCAGCTTTAAAACCCGTTCCAACAGTAAAGCTGGGGGGAGAAGAAGAACAAAATTTGTTATCAGAAATTACACTGGCTCCCCCACATTCCTGCTCACAGACTGTTGTCTGCAGTGGACAGTGGGAGAGAGCTCTCTTTTGCTTTTTAATTAGTTTTTCTAACCAATTAAGGCAAAGAAGTTCCCTAAACTGTGTTTTCCTCCTTTTTATTGGAATTGTTCAAACCTGCTCTGGACTGAAAACCCAGAGGAGCACTGGGAGCTCACACCTGTGTCCCACCAGGCCTGGCCTGGGCTGTGACATTTCCCAGGGAAGGAGGGACTGAGAACAGACTGAGTGAGCCAGGCTGCAAACCATAAAAAACCTCTTCTAAATCTGTCATCTCTTCAGAACAGCAAGAAGTTTTGCTGTTTACTGTTGTCCATTTTTGTGCTAACAAGTGTTTTGCCTGTTAAATAAACAGGTTTTTTTTCTCCACTTCTCTCCAAAAAACAGAAAGAAAGAAAATGACTGCTTAAATCTATTTCCCAGAGAAACCCCGCTCAAAAGTACCCTACCCTAAAACCAAGACACGCCCGTGTCACGGAAGGACACCATCAATATTATATTTTTCGCAGACATTATCTCAGAGTCAGTTCATGCCTTGTTGCAGGTCGGGCAGGCGGCCGCCAGCGGGATCCTCCAGCCTTTGGCGCTGCCCGGCGCCGCTGGGGCAGCGGGGAATGGCTGCGGCTCCTCCACGGGCTCCCCGCAGAGCTGGCGGAACACCGGCAGCCTCTTCTTGGCCTCGGGGGAGCCTCTCCCATCCATGGCCCCCATCCCCAGGCGCGTGGAGAAGGCGAGGAGGTGCTGGGCGAGGGAGGAGTGGCAGTCTTCATCTGGGCTGAGGTAGTGCTGGGCGCTAGGGCGGCAGGGCGCGGGGCCAGGGGGGATGCTGCTGGCTCCTGCCCCGTCCAGGGGGTGGTGGCGGCGGCGGTGGGACGCAGGGATGTTCCTGCAGCTCGCCAGGAAGATGTAGCGGATGTCCCTGCGTTAGGAACAAGTTCCTAAGTTTGTTCTGTTCATGTTCTGTTAGCTGTGGAAAACCCCCTGTTTTTACGTTGATTGTTGCTGTTGTTCTGTTCCCAACTCCTGGAATTGCCCTGCCCCGGTTGCCCTCTCCCACCCTTCGCTGCTCCCAAAATGGCGCCCGGTTAATGAGGGAACCGCAAGTGCTCATGGGACACAACTCACTAATTAAAAAACCCCTAAAAACAAGGAGCCAACATAACATTCACATCTAAAAATGGTACTTCCAGGTAGAGAAATAGTGGAGAAGATGAAATTGCCAACCAGGGCTTTTGTGCCCTTTGTCACCATGACCTAACAGCATCTGGCTGATATACATGGCCAGCCTATGAGAACAGTGTTATTTTTGTGAGGATTGAAGTCCCAACTCTGCTGCACAGCAAAGCTGAGTGTTTCCTCCACTGGATTGTCCACGGGGAGCGGCAGTGGTGTACGTGACCCTTCGGGCCCCCACCCGGAGCTGGTTTCCCGATAAAGGCGTTCAAAGGGAGCTGGGCTCTTGCCCTGATTGGTTTCACCTGGAGCTGTGGTGGGGTGTGCGTCCCTGCCGGCGGGCTTCGCACTGGAACGCTGGTGCCGACATCGCTGCTGGTCTTGTGGGGAGAAAGCACAGGGTTAGCAGGGTGGGAGGTGAGGCAGCTCGGCAGGGATTCTCTACGAACCCTCAAGTATTTTTCCCCCTAGAAAAATAGCAGATTTCCAGAATCTTCTCTCCTCCTCCCTTCTCTAAACTGACCAAGTTGTCTCCAGAAGAGCAACAGAGCTCTACCATAAACTTTCACAGCAAAATCAGGAGATACCCACCGAAATATGTGTGTGTCCTGAGCTCCAGCTCACCAGGCTGGGTGTGGGAGGGTGCTGTCAGAGGCAGACAGGTTGTCTCCATCCTTCCTGGAGCTCCCAAGGGGAATGAGTAACCACTGAATGGATTTAGGATCTGAAGCTGCCTCTTTGGGGAAAGGCTGACCCTGTGCACTCCCAGCAGCCTTCTGTGTTCTTCCATCACCACCCACTGAATATTTCAGCTCTTTCCCAGGTTTTGTACATTTGTAAAATGCAGATTCTTGGGAATGGGGGGGGAATCCCAACCTACTCCGTGCTTTGATACCTGGCTGGAACCTGCAGAGCTGACAAAGAGAGAAGGCGACCAACCCGGTCCATGGATAATTCATTTCATGCATAACTCATGCCCACACATTTCATGGATAATTTAGGATAAGGGCTTGCAAGATCAGGATCTCACATGGAAGTGAAGAGTCCCTCCTGAACAAAGCTGATGGCAAACTCTAGCTGTGGGACACTGAGTTCCTGCCTGTGGCAACGTGCCAGTGTCTGGGAGAGCAGGAATGCTGTGGATGTTGGCATCTCCCAACCTGGCCAGCCTCAAAATGCATCTGGCACCGTGTCCTGTCTCAGAGAGTGGCCAAAATCTGGTCAGCCAGAGGAGGGGCAAGCATCCCAACTCCACCAGGAGGTCTTAAAATCCTGGGGCTTGTCCAGAAATCCACAAAAAGCACATCCCTGCAGCTGTGGCAGGCAGAGGGATGGTGCTGCCATCGGCTGGACCTTCTCCAGCAGGCTGAGGCAGCAGCTGGGATGTTCCTCAGATTGGCTCAGGACCATTTAGTGACCACTGATGGCTGCTGGACTGGGGGAGCCTGGTGCCTTGTGCCACCCCAGAGCTCCAAGGCACTGTTCCTGTGCTCACGTTGGTGCCTGGCTCCATCCCATTTCCTACAGCTTTGGCTGGTGTCTCTAATAGGAGCAGGATGCAATTAAGCATTTTTATCCCCATTCATTATTGCTGCTCTTTTCTCCTCTCCCAAGCACAGTCCAGAAAGGGATGGTTGATATTTTCCAGTGTGAGAACACCAGGATTTCCCGCAGTGAAAGAAGAAATTTGCGCTCTCAGACTTGGCCACAGCATGGGAAGTTGTTTAAACCACCAGCAGGGAAAGCTCCCAGCACCCAAGCAGAGCCCAAACCCTGAGACTCACAGGAGGTCTGATCTTAAAGCTCAGCTCCCAGGCATCAAACATTTAAAGAGACCAGTGGAAGGCTGAATTATTCAAATCAGAGACGTGAAACGTTTCCCTACGAGGAGAGGAGCGCTCATTGTCTCTGCAGGGTGTCAGAAATGCTAAGGCTCATCCTGCCTTCCCCATCCCCCCTGAGATACTTGGAACAAGTGAAGCACTCCCAGCTGCCAAGAAACATTGAATATTTATGAATTCCCTTAATCACAGAGGCAGGGACCATTCCAACCAGCCCGGTCTGGCCATGCTCTGGCCTTGCCTCCTGGAGAGGATCAGGATCTGCTCACACAGGTCTTTGTCACCACCCTGGAGCTGCTCAGCAGTGGCCAGGGCAGGTGGCAAAGCCCAGCAGCAGCTCCAGGGATGGAGATATGGCATTCCTGCTCCTGCACTGCCTTCTGGGATGAGAAGTACAAATTAATTTGCTTTGGGAGCAGAGAAGCAGCAAGTCCTGGGGAAAGTGTCCTGACTTCCCCACTGTTTTCTCACCATCGTTATCCTATTATTTCCCTGTACGTGGAGTTTGTTTCAACCTCCAGAAGAAGAGTAAGCTCAGTACAGACACCAAAGCAGAGATTTTTCCCTCTAATTCTTCTTTTTTCTCCTGTTTCTTCTTTTCCATTTCCCCAGCTTACAGTAACAGAGGGAACTAGGAGAATAAATCATGAGGAAAGAATTTTTCTTTGGTCAAAATTAAATCTGAGTGAGAAGAGCAGGGGGTTCACTTTTATCTTCTTGTGTTCCAGCACACACAGAAATACATTTTTAAACTCCTCCTAAGCATTTGGTATGAAAGGAAAAGTTCTTGGGGTTTTTTTATTTTGGTTTTTTTGGGTTTTTCAGTTGGGTTCTTTTGGAGGATTGTATTTTTTTTAAAGATACTTATTACTTTTCTTTAACTGGCTCTGTCATGGAATGTTCAGTGACTGGCTGAGAAATCTTCTGAAACTGGGTGTCTTTCAAGCTGGCACTTGTAAAAACCATTTGTGGGTGCTCACAGCCTTCCCAGGTAAGAGATTTGTCAAAGGCAAGTTACTTCCAGTTGAGTTCACTGAGAAAACATCTGGCTTTTAAACCAATTTCCAGGGAGCAAACAGGGCAAGAGGCTGCTGCTGTGGTGGAAGGCTGGGAATAAACCTTGAGGTCTTCAAAATCCCATTTTTTTGGTTAAGAAAAGCTGCAGTGAGGGTGGTTCCAGCCTGGAAAACTCTCCCCAAGGAATGTGTGTGCAGGGAGGCAGGAGGGGTGGCTGGCTGGCTCTGTCCTGGTTTGATGGAGACTCCTCTGCTCCCAGCTCTGCCCTCCCTGCAGGCAGCAGCTGCTCCAATATTGATTAAAAACCCCATGTTCTTACAGGACTCACCAAAATCCCGGTGACACTTCTGTGCTTGGTCCTGACAGGAGATGAATGTCTCCAGAACACTTCCACAAGGAGCTGGATGGTATCCACCCTGGCTTTGGGGATCCTGGCAGGGGCTGTGCACTGCTGTGGGGACATTCCGTTGTCATGTGGAGTTCTGGGCTGGTGTCACAAAGGACCAGGGCCTGAGCTCGTGTGGCACCAGTGGGAGGCTCCATCACACTGAGGTGCTGGGCATGGGAGGGCTCTGAGGAGCAGACAGACCCCAGGATGTCCCAGCCCGGCTGGAGGTGTCACTGTCCCTAAAGAAGGAGTGGCAGGTCCTTTAGGGAGCAGCTCTGTGCTCTGGGCACACCCAAGTGGTCACAGCTGCTGCCCACATGTGTCACAGTCCCCACAGCCACCCCCCAAAGGGACACCTGAGCACTGGTGACACCACAGAAGTGCCCACACCGCTATGGGATCCCTGCAAAGGTAGGATTTGGGGATATTTTAGCCACTCCTTTTATCTGGAAGGGAGCTGAGCCACTTGTCCTGGGATAACTCCTGAGCAAGCAAAGATCCTCTCACACCTTGTGCTAGCACTGCTCCCAGGCTGAGTGACAAAACCCTGGTCCCTCCTGTCACAGAGAGCTCCAGAACTCTCCTGGCTGCTGAAGGCACAGAAGGGTTCTGCCTTCCTGTCCTAAAACATCCCCTGCAGCTGTTAAACAGCTTGCTGCATTAAAAGCCATGAATGAAGTGCAGTTGTACTTGTAAAGAATAGGTTGCAGGATTTTTAGCACTCTGGGAATTGGGAGCAACAGTGCTTTGTAAATTAGATCTATTAAATACTTAGTGATATCAAAATTTCATGTGGTGCTTTTCTTCAAAGAAATCCGAGGTGGCTCTGCTCATCTAGCACTTCTCCCTCTCACTGACCTTCCAGAATCACTTGAGAGATCCTATTTGATCCCAAGCTAATTCCTAATGAGATTTCCTACTTCCCCAAGAGCCTTTTATGCAGACAAGTCTCAGCTTTGAAGATGTTTTTCCAACACCATCATGGACAGAATAGTCTTGGTCCTTGGGAGCCTGGATGTGAGGGAGGTGGGTGATTCCTTCCTGCAGTGGGTGATTCCTGCTGTGACAAGGATTTCATGGAGGAGGAGGAGGCTGGGCTGGCCCTGCTGAGCTCTGGCTTTGTGAGGATGGTGGTTGCACACCTCCAGCCGTGCCTGGCAGGCTCTGGATTCCCCAGAGGACAGCAGGAAATGGGAATGGTGCAATCAGCACATCCTGGTCATAAATGAACCAAGGTTCCAGGGATTGGGAGTGCTCCTGTTGCTGCCCTGGCATTATCAGCTCAGGGCAGGGCTGCCTGGTGCTCAGAACTGCTGTGACAGCACAGATCACCCCAGCCCTGGGAAACTTGCTGTAGGATGGAGCCTGGGATGCATTTAGAGCACACAGCACCTTCCTGAAAATTCTGGGCTGGAGACTCAGCGTCAGCATCTCTCCAAACTGGAAATAGGTGAAAGGAGAGAAACCCTCCCAGGGGGAGCTTCCCAGGCACCCCCAGAGCTGGCAAACAGAGCCCTCCTCCCACAGGCAGCCCCTCGGGGGGCTCTGTGATCCCTGTGTGCATCCCTCTGGTTCATCCCTGCCTGTGTTGGTACAACAGGTCAGGAACAGGCTGCCAGAGATAATGCACACCCTGTCATAGTAACAACATCATCAGGAGGAAATCTGGGAGATAATAAACCTGCAGGAAAGCTGAAGAGTGGGAAACAAAAGAGGAACAGAGAAGTAGTGACAATGTTATCTTTGTTTATTGCTCCTCTGAGTCATCACTGGTTATTTAAGATATTCATCTGCCAGCTCCCAGCCCCGTTAAATTAAGGAATCCAGCAGGTGCTGGGGTGTTTTGTTTGGTTTTTTTATTATTATTATTACCAAACAAGTTGGTGTGTCCCAAAGGGAGAGGGGTTTTCCATGAATGATGATCCATCGTGGAGCAGCTCGATTTGGAGGCAGTGCCACACGGGATTTCTCCTGTGAATATTTCCATGGTGGATTCACAGAGGCTGGGACACAGGAAAAGAAGGATAGGGACAACACCAGGGATAACCCACAGCTGGAATCCAGATGCTGCACAGACAAGGCACATCCTGGGAATCCCTTTGGAGAGGTGTGCTGCAACTCCCTGAGGAGAACAAGTGTGGGTCCATTTTAAGGTAATCAGAAAGAACAGGTGCCCAAAAATTGCACTAAAAGTCCTAAAATCTGCATTTAAACACTCCAAACCTGCCAAAATTCCAAGCATTTCTGGGAAAAGTTCAGCCCAAAAAAACCAGAAAATTCCCTAAAAATTCACACTAGGAAACATAAAAATTCCATTAAAATCACACTAAAAATGGCCCAAAACCTCCTAAAATCTGCCCTAAAACACCCCAAATCTGCCAGAATTCCAAGGATTTCTGGGAAAATATTGGAAAGAACTCCTTAAAAATCCACACTGAAATATCAAAAAGAAATCCCTAAAATCCCCCTAAAAGTCCTGGAATCGGTCACCAGACACCTAAAACGTGCACTGAAACATCCAAAGTCTGCAGTTAAATACCCCAAACCTGCTAAAATTCTGAGCATTTCTGGGAAAAACATTGGGAAAAATTCAGCCTAAAAAGCCAGCAAAACCTCTAAAAATTCACACCTGANTGCTGGTTTGATCCACCAGCAGACCCACAGCTTGTTTGTAAAGATAAATCTGACATTGCTGTCAGGGTGATGAGATGCCCAGCCCCTGACACACCTGGACAGGTGACACCTCTGAGCCACCTCACTGCTCCTTCACTCCCAGAATCCCCAAGCCCAGTTTGACACCCAGGTGTGCAGGACCTCGTGTGCACCCATGGGTGCTGTTTGGAGAGGCCTCTTCCCTTCTTCCCTCTGCCTTTTGCTCCTGCCAATTAACCCAGGATCCAGGAGAGCAGCAAGAACTTGAATTTAAAATATGGGCTCAAAATAGCCCAGACAGTGTTCCCCTCAGGGAAACTGGGAGAGAGGAGGCACCTGGCACAGAGAAGTGGTGGAGAGGGAGGGAAGAAAGGAGTCAGGACTGCCCAGCTGCCCTTGAGTCGTGTCTGTGCAGAGGAGGGGGTGAAAAAGGGTGGCAGGAGGTTCAGGGAGCCCTGGCTGGGTGAGTTTTGTGAGTGTTCCCCTTGCAGAGGGGCAGCTTGGAGCAGCATCTCCCTCCAGGGCAAGCAGAGGTCTGCAAACCAGCCAGGCATGGGATTAAATAAATTAATGAGCTGAGGAAGGTGGAGAGGAGCACTCATCTGGCTGGTTAAAAAACCCCAACCCACAAGAAGTGAGGATTTATGGCAGGGGTCAAAGGCTCCCATCCTTTCTGGATCCAGGCTGAAAGCCCTCACTCCTGAGTGGCTGCATATCCACTGCCAGCAGGAAGAAGCAGCACAAAAATGATCCCAAGCAAACAATTAACACACAAAAATGATCCCAAGCAAACAATTAGCACACAAAAATGATCCCAAGCAAACAAGTAGCAGCACAGCACCAGGAGGGCTGCACAGACAGATAATGTTAAAGTGTTAAACAGCAGCTTTAGCATTGCCAGGGGTTTCTGCTGGAGCCAAATCAGAGCAGGGCAGGATCTGAAGCATGGGATGGGGGAAGGCTCCACACAACCCAGCTGCCAGGGGCTGATTTGGGGCTCCCAAATGACCCCAAATGATTTTGGAACTCCTGCTGGGTGGGACCGTTCTGGCACACGCCATTCCAGTAGGAGATTCCCTGCCCTGATGAAGGAGACTCAAATCCATCCCAGCCCCTTGGGCTGAGCAGTTTCCTTGTGCAGACCCCGAGCTCGAGATCTGCCCCCCAAAAATAACGAAGCCTAAAGTGGCACCTCTTTAATGGCTGGAAAAAGATGTGAGAGTGAAGCACCCGTCCTGCAGAGAGGCAGAGCCTGAGAAAAAAATTGGGAAAAATTCAGCGTAAAAAAACCCAGAAAAATCCCTAAAAATTCACAGTAGGAAACATAAAAATTCCATTAAAACCGCACTAAAAATGGCCCAAAAACTCCTAAAATCTGCACTAAAACACCCAAAATCTGCCGGAATTCCAAGGATTTCTGGGAAAAATATTGGAAAGAACTCCTTAAAAAAACACCTTGAAATAGCAAAAAGAAATCCCTTAAAGTCCTAGAATGGGCAGAGCCTGTGGTGGGCTCGGTGCCACTTGGCTTTAATGGGCTCTTCCTGCTTTGCCCCACGGCCACCGGCCCTTCTGACACAGCTGGCAAACATCTGGCTGGCCCTAATGACTCTGTGTGACCTGGAGGGCATCACAGCCCATCACCAATCTGTCACCCCCGGGCACAGAGGCCACCAAACCCTTCCTGCCACCACACAGAGGCTCCTGCAGCTGCAGACCCCTCACAGAGGAGCCAGCAGCTCCCTGGGGGATGCCTTTGGAAAAGGTTTCAGAGACCTCAGGCATGGCAAAGCCCCAGCCTTGCATGCAGTGGAAAGAGCCAAACATAAAAACTGTGATGTCCCCTACTTTTATTTTATGTGTTTGTTTTATTTGGGGTGTTTATTTTCGAGGAGATTACCAGTAAATTTAATGTCAATACAGTTAATCCCCATATATATTTAGTGAGGGCAATTAGCTGGTGTTTCTATTAAATATACACAATAGAGAGTTGGATATACAGTTTATACAGTATAATTAGATATATACACACACATAAATAGATGCATAACTCTGTCTGCAGTGTGTATGGGTGAGGAAGGACCGGGGTAATGTGCCATGACAATATTTATGTCACACCATATTTATACCCTGAGAGCTGGAGAAGCACAGGGGGGCTGCACAGAAACAGCCACGAGCAGAGTGGGTGTGCAAGGGAGATGGGGGCAGTGCCAGGGGGGTTTGGGGGGGAAAAAAGGAGATTGGGACCTGGGGAGTCAGCACAAGGGGAGACTGAGTCAGTTTGAGGATCCAGAGCAGCTGCTGATGTGGAGCAAGGGGCACAGGAGGTGGTTTGGGTGCATTTCCCCACTTTGCTCGGGTGTTGTGTGCATTTTGCTGTGGTGGATAAATTCCCTTTGCTGTGGTGGATAAATTCCCATTTCTGTGATGTATAAATCCCTGTTGGACACCCTGTAAATCCTGTGTGTGAGCAGGCACAGAGTGCAGGAGCCCTGCTGCCCCTTGCCTGGTGCCAGAGCATCCCTTGAGTGCAGCACCAGCCCTGAATGGGCAGGGAAACCTGGAGCCCTTCAGCACAGCCCGAGTCCAGTCTGGCTCCAGGTGTGGGAGCAGATGTTGGAGGGAAAGGCAATCTCTGAAAAGCAAAAGCTGCCAGTCTCCCTTGGCTTTCCCTCCAATATTCTTTCCTGGCTGAAACCCTGCCCTGTTCCAGCTGGAGTCTCGCTGGCTGGGGAGGTGTGCTGGGGAAGTGGTTGGATGATTTTTTTGGAGGGTCCACCATCCTCTCCAGAGCAGAGAGGCTGAGGGAGATCTGGCATTCCATGGTCCTGCAGCTCTCAGCTCCTCTGGAAGCAGCTGAGAGGGCTGCTGGGTTAGACGACCCAGGAGAATTTCCTTTATTCCCAACCCCTCCTGGAGAAGTGCCATGAGATGTGGAGTCAGACAGCATTTCTGGACCTCATCCCTCCAGGAGGAGAAGGCACTTTGGAGATGGTTTGAGACATATTTTTAAACACAGAAAAATCTGACCCCTGTGGAACTTTTCACAGCCTTATCCCACCTTCAGAGTGGCTGCAAGTGTTTGACCAACGTGCCTCTCCCCAAAAAAGCCACCCCTTACCTGGGTACAGCCAAGCCTGGCACTCTGCAAGCCTGCAAAAGCCTGCAGCATTTGTTAAACATGCAAATTATAGTTTATCACTAGCAGGAATAAAAACCAACACTGTTATTTCCCTGCTCAGCCTCCCCAGCAGCCGTTCCCACTCCTGCTGGAGCTGCTCAGCTGAGCAATGGGAGCTGCTCATGTGTGTGCCCAAACCCCTGTGGGGGCAAAGACCTCCCTGTTTCTGCACCCAAAACCTGTGGTGGGCCATCCCTGAGCCAGTCCTGAGGGCTGACTCTTCCCTGCTTTCAAAACAAAAGTGAATTTATTCCTTTTTGTCCTCCTCGCACCTGCTCCTTCTTGGCTGCCACCAGCCTGGTTTTCAATCACGCCCAGCTCTCACTGTGGGCTGCACAGGCAGTGCTAAAATCCTGCCTGCAGCTACTCGTGGTGTGAAGCTGCCTCCAAAAGACTCCCAGAGTCCTCAACATTCCTCTTTCCCTTTGAGCTTCCCCAGCATTGTCCCAGATATAAATGAGGGATGAATTCTGAATCCTGGGATCACATTGCCTCCCCTCAGCTCCATTCCCTGCTCCTCCAGGGCAAAGCATGAAACCTCCTCCTCCTCCTCCTCCTCCCTTCCAGCTCTGCTCAGGGAATTTGATTCCCAACCACTATTTCTGGTTATTGATTCCTGCACTCCTCACCGTGGTGGGAAGTGACCTGTAACCAGAGCAGCAGTGCTGGGTTTATCAATCTCCTTAAGATAATGAGGAGCACGGGCAGGTGGAGAAGGGAATAAATGCTGTGAGTGAGAAGAGTTTGTTCACCACTCAGTGAGGGAAGCCCTGCATTTCATCATGGCCAGCCTGGAGGAGCTGGCTTGGGATTCTCAGTCAGGATTTGGGATTATCTGTCCTGGACTCCTGTCCCATTGGAGCAGATGCCAGGTCTTGCCTTAGAAAGGTTTCCTTGCCTTGGAGAAGCCATGAGAGCCCAGGCTGGGGATGGAAGTGTTGGATAAGAATTGTTGTGATCGTTAATGGATCCAAAACACAAAATGTTCTGATTTTTAGGCAGAGCCTGGGTTTGGAAGGGTTGGATAAGACTCTTTGTGATCATTAACAGATCCAAAACAGAATAAATCCCCTTTTCAGGAATCCCATCCCTGAATCCCAAACCAGCCCCTCTCGCAGTGCCCTGCTGAGGAAAGCAGTGCTCAGAAGCAGCCCCAGAGGGATAATTATCAATTTTGGTCTCTTTGCTATTGAAATGCTGCCTGCAGTTAACTCCCACCCCGAGAGTCAGAGCCTTCCTGGGAGCAGGGCTGGGTTCAGGACTGCTGGGATCAGCCAGGAGTGAGTGCCTGGTTTGGTTCCACGGATCTCCCCCGAATTGTGGTTAATTACTGTAAGCAAACTCAGCAATCTGGGGGTGACTGAACGACCCAGCGCTGCCAGAGCAAACCCCAAGCTCCACTAGCAGGCTGGGAGCAGCAGGTTATCTGCAGGTGTGCTCAGAGCCCTCCTGGTGCCCTTGCACAAACAGATTTAAGGGTGCAGGAGGTGGCAGGCAATGGAGAGTTAAAAATGAGAATTAAACCCACATCTCCTCAAGGCTAAGACAGGGCCTTACCCCCAAATAATCACTTTGCTGCTCCTCCATGACCTCTCTGCGATGCAAATAGCTTTGCAGTGGAAGGGCTAATTCATTCTCACAGCTAAAAATGATCATTGCTGCGAGAAAGTGTTCTGGGCGTGAATCCTCTGCGCAGCAAATAGCAGTATTAACAGGTTCATTTTCTCCCAGCAATGCTATCAAAAGCTCTTTAAGCTGCTTCCAGCACACAGCTCAGACGCAGCAGCCTGCAAAAGGGTGGGAGATGTGATTGCAGGCAGCCCTGCCGCCTCAGCCTGCAAAGCCAGCCCAGCCCCGTGCTGGGAACGTCCAGCCCGAGGGCTGGAAGAGTCACTGTCCCCTCCTCAATGTCCCTGTCCTCTCCTGAGGTGCCCCTGTCCCCTCCTCAGTGTCCCTGTCCTCTCCTCAGGTGTCCCTGTCCCCTCCTGAGGTGTCCCTGTCCCCTCCTCAGGTGTCCTAAGGATGGCTCCACTTCTGAGCAAAGATTTGGGGAATTTCTGCTTTTCTGGAAACCAACAGGCAGCTTTGGGAATGAGGTGGTTTCCCTGGACAGGACAGTCCCATGTCCAGCTCCCCAAGCTGATTTTGGGATCGTGTGGTTTGCCTGCACTCAGTTGTCAGCTGCTGCTAATTGGTGTGGTTAATTGGTTAAGGTTAATGTCAATTGCTTGGGGTTAGGATAAGGGTGTGGTCCTTGCTCTAAACCTCCCATCCCACCTCGGTATCTCCAAGCTCTGGACGTAAATCTTTATTTCCATCACTTTTTCCAGAAAATTAAGGCATAAGCAGTCAAATCCCTGAAATTACTGGATGGATCACTGCCAAAAAATGGAAGGAAACATGGGCTGCTGATCCTGTGTTTATCCAGGTACTGCTGCAGGTGCTCCAGCTCAGGTGGGTTTGGGAATTGTGTGATGGACTCGGTTTGGGGCTCGTTCCAGCTGCTTTTCACGCACCATCCCAGGGACTCCGTGACTTTTGTGCAATGCCAGGCTCCTGAGCATCAGAGAAGCACAGAGCAGTTGGGCTGGGAGGGATCTTTGGAGGTGCTCAGGGCCAGCACTGAGCAGGGACATCCCCACCAGGATCAGCTTGCTAGAGCCCCACCCAACCAGGCCTGGAATATTCTCAGAGATGGAGCATCCACCCCCCCTCTGGGCAATAAAAAATCGCTTTCCTTAACCCAAAATTGATTTGCTGTTTGATTTAAAGCCATTCCCCCTCGCAGTGGGCTATTCCATTATGGGATGGCACGTTTGGGGTTGGCAGCAGGACGGGGGACAGGGCTGGGCAGCCTGTGGGCTCCCAGAGCCCAGGGATGTGCTGGAAGCAGCAGCTGGCTCCGAGCAAACGCTCTCCAAAGGTCGGCAGCGCTGCTCCCTTCGCAGGAAAGCCCACACACTTTCCCCATGACAACCTGGTGCATGCTCCAAAGGAAAACAATATTGCTCTTTTTTCTTTCCTTTCATTAGTTCCTGGGTTGTCTCTTGCGTTCAGCAGAGCTGCTGTTTCTGCCTCCTCAAATCCAGATCGAGTTTGGGGTGATGGGAATTCATTCCAGCAAATCCTGGGGAGAGCTTGGCTGAGTTTTCTTGGCATTGCTGGGCAAGGCCAGGAGTGGGGAGGATGGAGAGGCTGGGATCAGGTAAATCTCTTGCCACAATTTCATACCACAGTGATGCAACTGTCAGGAAAATGAATCCACAAACACCAGAGGTTTATGTCCAAAAAGGACACAGAGGAGTCCTGTAACTTTACTGGAATAAAGACAGAGGCCATGGGGCATTCCCCTGGGATCTCTCAAATATTTGGAGGACACAGCCTCCCTTTTATCCTCATTTCCCAGCTGCATTTCCCTCTCTCTTTCCCCAGGGGCTGAGGTGCTTGAGAGGTATGGCCTTCCTAAGACTCCTTCTAATGTATATCCCCCTTTTCTTTTCCTTGTGTCAATCAGTGGAATTCCTATGGAATTGATGGCTCCCCCGTTGTTTCTCTCAGCACCTATATTTATTTATCAGCAGCCCCACAGTTTGTTTGTAAAGACAAATCTCTCCCATTCCTTTCACAACCCTGATGTAACCTGGCAAGGAAGCGGGAGCTGCAGTTCTGTGGGGAAAAAGGGGAAGAGAAGGATTATGGAGAATTAAGTGACAGAGATTTGGAAGAGGGGTTGGCTAGAGATGTTCCTCTGTCCTCCACAGTGCCCACCTGGCACAAGGAGCAGCTCCAAGGCAGGAAAAGGAGCCCCAGCACCATCCTGGGGCTCTCCATGGGATAACCAGCCCCCCACCCCTGGCTCCAGGGGACATTTATTGTCCCTTATCTCAGGGACAGCCTGACCCCAGAGCACCCAAGGAAGGGCTAAACTGAAATTCCTGGATCCATCTCACACCCACTCAAGCTCCTTGGGCAAACTGCTGAGGCTTTCCACAGCATTAACAGGCCTGGCCTACTTTGCAGGCATGTTCTGAAGAGAAATTTGTTTCCCTGGGGAAAAGGGACTCGTGGAAAACCTGCTCACCAGCTGAAAGGGGGTTTGGCCTCCCTGTTTGTAAATGACTGCTAAGGAGCCATCTCCAGGGAGAAACTTGCTTTTTTTTCTTTTTTTTCTTCTTTTTTTTTTTTTTTTTGTGCTTCCCATGGAAGAAAAAAAACCCCATCAAGATAAATTCCTGGCTATCAAATCAAAAGATCTTGGGTAACCTCTTCAGCTATTAAAGTCAAATAACGATCATAATGAGCACTGCAGTTTCACTCATCTCAGAAGATAAAATAAGAAAAGCCAGGCCAATTTCTTTCTGCTTGCCAGCAGATAAGAGCCTGACCCAGATTGGCAGAGCTCAGCTGCCTCCACAGCTTGGATTTTTCTTGGGGGAAGCTCAGCTCTGGCTGGGGGACCCCCAAACCCTGAGGATTCAAACCTGGTGGAAGCCCAGGAGTGATGGGGAGCACCAGCTTTGCTCTCCCACTTTTTCTTCTCCCTGAGCACAAAATCAGTTTAATGACTGAAGAAATAGGAAAAAAATAAACTCCTGCTCCAAGTTGTGAGTGCTGATCCCTTGGGAATTACAGCCTGAAGTGGAGAAAAACAGCAATTAATGCTCTGGAGAGGACAAGGTTTGTTCTGTCTCTCCAATACCTTTACATTAATTATTTTTAAAAGTACTTTCTGCCAAGCCTGACACTTTAGTATCATAAAAAGTTCTTTTTGTCACTTTTCCCTTTCTTTTTGGCACCCCTGTGAGCGGGCAGGAGAGATGGAACTGGCTAAAATAATGTGATCTGATTGAGTAATGAATAAAGATTAATGAATTTTTGCTACCATCAATGGTTCTATGGTAATTGCTTTAATAATATAAAATTATTTTCTACTCCAAACTATGATTAATGATACCAATGGAGCTTTTGAATCATAGGCCTTGTTTTTTTGGTAAGTTCACTGATTAAATAACTAATATAATAGTTTACTCTTAATTTTTCTATGGGCAGCAATCACCCACTAATTAATTGGGGCACCAGGGTTGAGTGAACCTATTGTTTTGTGTATCAAAAACTCTCCCTCACCTCTTGACTTCTCACCAACACGATTTACTTCTTTTCCACTTTTTTTTTCCCCTATTTTCCACATCAGAAAAATGTTCATTAATTCTATTTTCAGGGTAGTGGGTTGTTGGTGGGAGGTGAAATGGGGGACACTCATTTTGGGGTGAGATGGGAACAGAGTCAGCAGGGTGCTGTCCCAAAGCCAAGAGGAAAAGATGAAAAAAAAAGATTTTTCACCCCATTTTGGGGCAAAGCCATCTCATTTTGTAAATGTTTCATGCTCACTAGACCTTCCTGGACAAGGGGTCCTCATTTGCACCCCAAAATTTTCACACACAGAAATTCTTTTTGCCTCTTTGGCACCAGAGATAAATCAGCCGAGGCCTCCCCGCCTCTGCGGGGTGTTAATGAAGCGTTTAATCATTTACTGTTTCTCTTGCTCTGCCTCCTCTTTATTTCGGTTTGCAGGAATCAGAGAAACACTGGAGCGTGGCAAAAGGCAGCTATTGAACGTCTGTGTCTGTTATTTGCCCCCATGATGGGGAATTAATTGCCTTCTGATTAATGAGCCCTTCAGAGCTGGGCTTGAGCTGGGACTGAGGGGAAGGAGGAGAGAGAGGGGAATAAAATCAGCAGCTGTGCTCCAGCCTTGGTGTTTTCTGGGCTGCCAGGAAGGGGTTAAAGAGCCAAAAGCTGGATGGAGAGGGATGGTGGGAAGGCACAGGGAGAAATCTTAGTCCTGGCATGTGTCAGAGGAGAGAGAGAGAGAAATTGAAGCAGCAGTTTTAATTCTGTGAGTGCTTTCACGCCCCTTGAATGGAGAAGGGGGAAATTATTTAATTAAAAATATATTTACTTTTAATGCAACCATCAATATTTCCATCCGTGCTGATTGTGGAGAGGGGTTGTGTGTTTGCATGTTTAAACACTTGGGAGCTCTGCCTCTTGCTGCTCCTGCTCCAGCAGCAGCCAGAGAGTGCACACCCAGATCTGAGCACACCGAGACCCCTGAGCACACCCAGATCCTGAGCATGCAGAGATCCCTGAGCACAGCCAGATCCTGAGCATGCAGAGATCCCTGAGCACAGCCAGATCCCTGAGCAGAGATCCCTGAGCACAGCCAGATCCCTGAGCACAGCCAGATCCTGAGCACACAGAGATCACTGAGCACACTCACATGGATCCCTGTTCACACTCAAATCCTGTTCACACTCAGGTCCTGAGCAAACACAGACCCTTTTCACACTCACTTGGATCCCTGAGCACACCCAGATCTTGTTCACACTCACTTGGATCCCTGAGCACACCCAGATCTTGTTCACACTCACTTGGATCCCTGAGCACACCCAGATCTTGTTCACACTCACTTGGATCCCTGAGCACACCCAGATCTTGTTCACACTCACTTGGATCCCTGAGCACACCCAGATCTTGTTCACACTCACTTGGATCCCTGAGCACACCCAGATCTTGTTCACACTCACTTGGATCCCTGAGCACACCCAGATCTTGTTCACACTCACTTGGATCCCTGAGCACACCCAGATCCTGTTCACACTCAGGTCCTGAGCAAACACAGACCCTTTTCACACTCACTTGGATCCCTGAGCACACCCAGATCTTGTTCACACTCACCTGGCTCCCTGTTCACACTCATCCCTGTTCACACCAAGATCCTGAGCATACCCAGATCTTGAGCACAGAGAAATCCCTGAGCACACCCAGATCCTGTTCCCACTCAGAATCTGAGCACACTCAGGTCCTGTTCACATTCTGATCCTGAGCACACCCAGATCCTGTTCACACTCAGAATCTGAGCACACTCAGGTCCTGTTCACATTCTGATCCTGAGCACACCCAGATCCTGTTCACACTCAGGTCCTGAGCAAACACAGACCCTTTTCACACTCACTTGGATCCCTGAGCACACCCAGATCTTGTCCACAATCATCCCTGTTCACACCCAGATCTTGTTCACACTCACCTGGATCCCTGTTCACACTCATCCCTGTTCACACCCAGATCCTGAGCACACCCACCCAGCTCCCCTGCCTTCCCAGCTTTGGGGCCTGGATCCTTTTTGAAAATTCCCACATGGGAATTCCCATTAACAGCCTCCCACCCTCCAGACCCCACTCTGACACCTCTGGATTTCACATCCCCCATGGGTGTTTTGCTGTTATGACCTTGCTGGGTTTGTTTTGGAAGCACCAACAAACCCTGGGGTCCCAGTGCACCCCAAAATCCAGCCCTGCTGTGTTCCTGGGCTAGTTGGGGTGTCTGGGTGCTGCTGAGTGAGGTGCTCCAGATGCGAGGCTGGACCAGCAGGAACATCCTCTAAACACAGGAGCTGCCCTGCTGCTGTTCCCTAAATAATTTAGACAACAGAAAATGGCAGGATTCAGGGATTCTGCCAACAACCCACCGAGAGTTGTACAGTAAAGCTCCTGCAGCCCTCTGTATTCCTTCTCAGTATCCAAACACTTCCCAGTTCCCCATTTGCCTGTCTCGTTCCTACCCTACAGGATGGATTTAAAGGATTTCTCCACAACAGCCTTTAAATCTCCTGGCTGGGTGCTGCTTAGTGGTGCCACACTCTGATGAGGCTCTGCTGGCTGGGTCCTCCCCCCGGGGCTGACCACACAAGGACAAAAGGCTTTGTGTGAAATATGACTCCAGAAAGTGGAAACAGAAAGTTTGGCTTGTACAGGAAACAAATTGCCTTTGTCAGTGTGACCTTGAGGCTCAGCCACCAGCCCAGCAGGAGTGGCAGCTCCTCTCGGGTATCATCCCTCTTCCCCTCTCCAAAGCAGCTCCTGTCTCCCAAGACTGGCAGCATCATTCCTTATTTCCAAGGCCTATGCTCTGTTCTTATTCTGTTGTTTCTTTGCTGGTTTCCAATATCTACAAGGCCACGAGGAACAAATCCTCCTTCCCTCTGATGATTCCCAGCCCCATCCTGGCCTTCCCACGGTTCCCAGGGCTGTGGATCTGGGTGGGAATCACAGCTGGTGATGCCAGGAGCTTCCCAGCTCCTGTCCAGCAGCTCTGCCTCTCCTTGTGGATGCAGCTCACGCCTCGCTTTCCGCTCTCGTATTTCAAGTGGAAAATTTCGTGAAAACAAAAAATTAGCAGGACATTCTTAGTGGAGCAGCAACAAGCAGCACAATCTATTAGCAACAGCCTTTTTTTTTTTTTTTTTGGGTTTGTGCTCAGCACGTGTTTCCAGCAGAGCTGCTGAGGGATGGAGCAGTCAGCAGGAGATGAGAGCCCGTGGATCTCCCTTCTCCTGGCAGCTCCCTGGTCCCAGCCCACAGGACTGGTCCCATCACTCCAGGCCTCCCTGAAGGAAATTGCAAACACAATTTCTGATTTTTCTGAAAATGCTGTTGGAGTGATATTAATCCCTGGCTCCACGGGAAAGACCAGGGAGGCAGTGTTGGACATGGAATGGAAATCTCTGCTCTGCAGAGAGAAGAAAGGGAATTAGAAACTTCCTGGTGGAAGCAGCCGGGTGTTTAAATCAACTCTGTGGCAGCCAAAGTTGCCTTTGCTGGACCCAACCCATTGAGCAGAAGCGAGGACAGAGAGCCCCAGAGGGTTCCTGTATTTCACTCCCTGTGCAGAGCAGGCTCTTCCTGAGCCATTTTGGAGACAACACTGCAGTCAACCCTTTGCCTTTTATTGCCACAGTCTGTTCCACTTCTCATCAAATCCAGCCCTGGATCTTTTTCCCAGCCCATTGTGGCCCATCTGGTGTTTGTGTCGAGCTGTGCTCTGGCCCTGCCTGAATTTCAGCAGCTTTGTAGGACATCTCAGGCCCTTTCTCCCATTCCCACCACTGGCTCTCAGCTCTGATTTTGGTTTTGTGTCATCCTAAGTGCCACTGGCCTTTCCTGGGGTGAACCCTCTGCAGATCTAATAAACGTCTCCTCTCTTCCATCACTGGGGAGGTTAATTGGAATATTGAATCATAGCAGATGAAGAGAGACTCCTGTTAGACACATCCCTCCTTCCTGACAGGGAGCCATTGATAATCCCTCTCTAGGTACAGCCAAATTGCCAGATAAAGCTGTTTCCCAGCGTGCTGAGGAGAATGTCAGGGGGACAGCTTCGAGAGCCTGCCTGAAGTAAGGACAGATGACATCTCCTGCATCCTCCCCCAGCACTGTCCCTGCCACCCTGTCACTGGAGGAAATCAGATTGGTTTGACCCAATTTGGTCTTTACAAATTCATGTTGGCAGTGCCTGCTTTTCCTCTGTTCTTCCAGGTGCTCGCCTTGTTTGAGGCAAACTCCTCCTCCTCCCTCCCCTCTCCCACAGGCAGGTGTTGCCTCTGCCCTTTTCCATGATTTTTGCACAGTCACCTTTTCAAATACCGCTGTGTTGGCTCCAAAATTGTGCTCAGTGGCTCTCCACGTGCCTGGGGATGGAGCTGGAAAATGCCTGCGTGTGCTCCAAACTCCTCTGTCCCTTCCCAGCCTGCTCCTCCTCAGGGTTAATTGTGTCAGACACCAACTCACAGCTGATCTGTTTAGTAAGACTAAACTGAAAGAGGCTTTAGCCATCTCAGCATCATCTGGCACAGCCTTCCCTCTTCAGCCACTCTGACATTTCCAAATGGGATTTTGATTTTTTTTTCCCAAATTCAAATTGACTTTTTCAGCTGTTTTAAAATGTAAATCAATTTCCGCTTTAAAATAAAGAAAAAAAAAAGGAAGAATTTTAATAGCTTGACTGCAATTGTTAGAATAAAATGCTTTGAAAGAGCAAAATGTTTCTTGCTACTTGTGATCAGTTTTCTTTGGAATGATTATTAATGATGGGGCCAAAAATTGAGGGGTTTTGAAAGGGAAAAACTCAACCCCCTAGATTTTTGTAATTTCATTTCTCAGTCATCAGGAGCATCACACTCGTTCTGCCAGGTGTTGGCTCAACCAGAGCTGCAGTTATTTCCCTGTAAGATTTCCCTGGGCCAGGAAACTCTGGATTCTCAGGCACTTCCATCTGCATCGACAGCAATCCGTGCCACCAGCCTGAATCCACACCAGGCAGAATTGGACGGGTATTGAGCAGAAATGTGTCTTGTCCCACGCACAGCCGCTGAAAGCTGGCTTTAAATGCAAATAGGATGGGGAAGACTATGGAAATTCAATAGGGAAAGCTCTTTGGAGCTCTTTCCATCCAGCACAGATCGTTAGGAAGAGCTCTGGCTGCCCAGAGACCTCTGGCATGAAACAGAAATATGGAATCAGACCTTTGTGCCTCGCTGGAGTGAAGTCAGACACATGGTGTGCATTGCTGTGTGAACTCACTCACCTGTTTCACCTGTGTTGAGCTCTTATCTCCTCATCCCACCAGAAGATCACTCCAGGAAACCTTTGCTCCAGTTCAAACCTTCTCCTGCCTTCCAGTGGCAATTGATTTGTGGCCCAGCTCCTCTTATGCAAACGCTGTCCTTTAAGTGAAGTAGCTCTGCCTTGCCCGTGCCTGGGTGATGGATGGAGCAGGAGCCTCTCTGCATTTCAGCTGTCTCCCACAACAGCTGCTGCTTCAGCAGGGAGAGGGATGGTGGTTATCTGGGTAAACAGCTTTCCCTAAAAAGGGATTATTTCCAAAAACACCCATCAACTTTCTAAAATCGACACCCAAGCGCTTTTAGTGGATCGGAGATATTCAGTGGAGAGCAGAGTCAGGGAGTTCATACCAACAAAGTGGTAACTTTTCATCCAGAAGTTCAAGTTTCCATTTTATTTCCCTTTGGTTTTGGCTGACCAGCCATTTGAAATAGAAAAAAAGAAATTGTTTCAGAGGATAAATCTCCCAGCAGTGCAGCCCAGCTGGGGTAGAAAACTGAGATTCAGGGACCTGGGGTCAATTCCTGCATCTCCCACTGGAGATCAATGGATGACTTTGAGCCAGTCCTTTGCTCCCTGTCTACATCCCCCATCTGTAAAGCAGGAAAAGGGAATTCACTCCATGCAGGGGAAAGGTGTCAGAAGTACCTGCGGGGTTCTCTGAGCAGCACTCAGGGAGACAAAGAGGTGGGAATGAGGATTTTTGTGCCAAAGAGTTGAGGGATGAAGATGGGGCAGGGTGAAGATGGAGCAGAGGGAAGGTGGAGCAAGGGGAAGATGGGGCAGGGTGAGGATGGAGCAGAGGGAAGGTGGAGCAAGGGGAAGATGGGGCAGGGTGAGGATGGAGCAGGGTGAAGGAAAAGCAGGGTAAAGATGGAGCAGGATGAGGATAGAGCCTGATGAGGATGGAGCAGGGTGAAGATGGAGCAGGATGAGGATGGGGCAGGATGAAAATGGGGCAGGATGAGGATGGAGCAGGGTGAAGATGGAGCAGGATGAGGATGGGGCAGGATGAAAATGGGGCAGGAAAGCCCCAGTGCTGCTCAGGGCAGGGGATGTCCTGGCCCAGATCTGGTTTTGCTGGACTCCCATTTCCCTGGGCTGGTTGTGGGGCCGGTGAACACACAGCTCTGCACGTTCAGGAGCCTTTGGCTGTCACTGTGCCCTCCCAGCTGTGCTGTCCCCACAGCCACATCCCAGCACGGTTCCAGGGCTGCCAGGGGAGGGAAGAGCAGGGGCAGGATGTGCTTGGCCTCCCCAGCCGTGGCACAGCCACTTCCCAGGAGCTCCGAGAGCGCCGAGGGTCCTTAAATCACTAATCAGAGCTGTTACCCTCCGCATGACACTGGAGCAGCCTCTCCTGAGGCTCCGGGGATGGGAGACGCTTCAGCAGCTCTTTTTTCTGTCTTGCACCTCTCCTTTTCCCGTTTTTCCACCATCCCTGCCTGCGATGCGCTCCGCTGTCCTGCCACACATCCCGTGGTTTGGAATGCAGATCCCACTGATCGGGAGGGGCTGCAGGGATTGCGGGGCATTTGCATTCCCCCGTCCCTTCCCGTTTCTCCTCCGGAGCCCCGGCTGGGCGAAGTTTGGAGCAGAGAAGATCTGGTTGCTATGGCTACGAGCGCTGCCTTCCTCCCGAGGAGGAGGAGGAGGAGTTCAGGGCAAAGCCATTCCCACGAACTTCTCTGCCTCCGACACTCAGCCAGGGGCTCTGGGGCAGCCTCGGGACATCCTTGGGAGCCACCAGATGTTCCCTGCGGGCAAACAGGACCTGGGGATGGGCAACAGCTCTGTAAAAACCCTGTCTGTCTGTCCTGGGGATGGGAGCAGCTCCATCAAATCCTGTCTGTCTGTCCTGGGGATGGGAGCAGCTCCATCAAAATCCTGTCTGTCTGTCCTAGAGATGGGAGCAGCTCCATCAAATCCTGTCTGTCTGTCCTGGGGATGGGAGCAGCTCCATCAAAATCCTGTCTGTCTGTCCTAGAGATGGGAGCAGCTCCATCAAATCCTGTCTGTCTGTCCTGGGGATGGGCAGCAGCTCCATCAAATCCTGTCTGTCCCATCTCAGAGCGGGCACTTGGTTCAGAGGCCACTTCTGTCGCCCTGGAAAGGACAGGGTGGGGACACTGGAAGTGTGGGACACCCTGGGAAAGGACACAGGGGACAGTTTGGATCCCCTCCTTCCCAGGGGCTGATGAGTACACAGCTCTCTGGACTGATGGATTCTCCCAAAGGGCTTTGAACACCCAAATATTGGGGAATCATCTTTTTCTTTTGACATTTTTTGCTGCTGCACCCCCCAAATCAGTACAAAGGGCTGCAGTGACCCCCCTGCACCCCAAACCCTGGGGTTGCACCTCCCCTGACGAGGGAACAGACAGGGGAGGTCTCACACAACACGGATCCCTTTGTTCCCAGCTTGCTCAGGATTGTCTGTAATTATTTCCAGGGATGCACGCCACGGCAATTGTTGATTATTTGAGGCTCCTGTGGGAATGCTTCCCTGGGAAAGAAAAGCAAAGAGCCTGCACATAGCCTGGATGAGAAATTCAGATCTGGAACGGGCTCAAGAAGGGAATAAATAGGTGAATAAATTAAATAAATAAAAAGGGGGCGGAGGGGGGGAAGGAGCGAGGTGGCCTTGCCGTGTCAAGATAACTGTACCTTGTCCCTCCGCTCTGCAAACTCTGCTTAGCAGATTTATTAGTTTTAATTAACAAGAGGGGGAGAAAAAAAAATGGAGCTGGGAATACATCCAAATTTCAACTCACAAAATCACTGCTCCTTCCTCAAGATTGAGAGAGAAAGAGGGTGAATGACCAGAATAATAATCAGGAAAGAGATCTGGGTGCCAAGGAAGCCACTTCTCTGCCCAGGCTTTGTGCTGGCTCCTGGGGTGAGCAGGAACTTTTTTCAGAGCAGAATGGGAAGTCCTGGCAGGGTCAGAGTTCAGGCTGGGCCTGTATAAAATTCAGAGTGGGGCAGATAAAAGTTTTTATCCAAACTTCTCCTTTGGTAGAAAACTGGGGCTGGGTTTAAGGTTGTGTCTGTAAGTTCTGTTTTCCACAGAAAATGTGATTTTTTTTTTTTTATCATTATAAGTCCTCATCCCCAAGGATGAGTGGCTTGGGGACAGCCAGTTGCTGACAAGCCCTCAGTGGCCACGGGGACATGTCCCCACACTGCCCTGGGCACTGGGGAATAAGATTTTTGTGCCCAAATAACACCAAGCTGCTCCCCATGGGGTGCACTCTGGGCTGCTGGAAGGAAGGTGTTTAACTTAAGGTATTTTCTTATTCCCAGTAGCAGAGGAAAGCTAAAAAAATAATAAAAACTCAATTTCCAGTCCACAAAACATTGACAATCCAAACCATCTAAAAGAAAAACAGTGCTGCCTTTTATTTATTAGTGTTTTTTTCCTGTTGGCATCCAGTCGACATTTGCTGCCAAGGATTTATGAGGATGAAATGCATTTTTTTTTTTATTTTCTCCTGTCAAAATGGCCTGGGAGGGAGGCCTGGTCTGGGAGCATCTCCCTCCTCCTGCAGAGTCCTCACCCCAGGACCAGCAGGAGTGCAGCCTCGTTAGTCCAGCTAATTAGCCTTGATTAATATCCAAGAGCTGAGGTGTTGCTGGGATTCTCCTGCAGCCAGAGCTGTCCCATGGCACAGGAGGTGCTGGCTCAGGGAATTTGCCTCTGGTTTGATGTAGAAATTCCCTTTATGGCTCTGCACCATCAGCTGGTCCCTCTGAGGAGCCCAAACATCATCATGAAGCTCCAGGAAGGGCCTGAGTTCTTCAGGACAGGGAAGGGAAATGGGCTTTGCTTTCCCTCCCACGTTCCCTTTCAAGGTTTCCTTTGGCCCATTGGAAACGATTTGGGAAGAGCTGGAGAGGATCTGGCTGCCAGCACCGCCAGGATCCAGGGGAGCTTGAAGCCCTTGCTGCCATCCCTGCCCTTTCCAGATGTTCCAGGAGGAGACACAGTCTGGCTCTCCAGGAAGAGCAGCTCCAGCATTTCATCTTTGGCTTTCCCCACTTCAACAAGTCCCTCCGGAGCAGCACCAGCGAGTTTTATTAAAAATAAAATACCCTGGTGGAGAGGATGAGCACTTTGTCTTCCAGATTTACCAGGAGCTGCCAGAGACAGCGGAGAGAGTTCAGAAAAGGCTCTTGGGGAAGAGCAGGACATAAATAAAGAGAAATAATAACAGCTGGACCCAGCACAGGGACAGAGGTACAAGGCCCTGAGGCCACAGGCAAAACACTGGGAACAGCAAAAATTCTCAGGGAAAACACAGATTAAGGGTCCCACAGGAAAATAAACCCACTAAAAACCCAGCAGAGAGCTGTGTGCTGGCCCTGGGATGAAGATCAACCCCCTGCTTCATCCTCATTTTGTGGAGTTTTCGTGGCCTGGCAGAGGACAGGGTGACTCCATGGATGGAGGAGAAAAGGGTCACTTCTGCTCCAAGCCCATGGTTGATTTGCAGGCCAGAAAGGTGCAAACTCCAATCTCCTGCCAGATGGGAAATTTCAGGAAGTTTTGCACATTTTAAATTAATTTGTATCCGATAAAAGCCAGACCTCTGCTACCTTCCACCTCTTGTGCTGTTAGAAATCCAAATATCACTGGTTCTGCGCCGTGATTCTTGAGAGCCCAATTACCTGCAGGACCTCAGCCCATCTGTGCTTGAGATGTGCCCAGGTACAGCCAGGTTTGCTGGGGGAAAGGTGACAAAAAGGCACGGGGAAGGTGTGATTTTTACAGCCTCAATTCCCCAGGGAAGCAATCCAACAAGAGAGGTCAGATCCCGGGTCCCATGGCATATGTTCAGATTACTTCATCAGCACTCTGCTTGAAACATTTCCATGGCTGCTCCTGGCAGAAAATTGGTCTTTTTAAAACAAACAAACAAACAAACAGAAAAAAAAAATCCAAATTATGTTGGTTTTTTCCCCCACTTGAGAAATGTTGAAATGTTGACATTGTGTCAAAAAAAAAAAAAAATACAGGCCAAACCCAAATGTTGAACAAATAGAGATGTTTTCAGTTTGGAAGCAAAAATCAAAACAGATCTGTTGAAAACAGAAATAATTTCATCCGAACAGCACCACTCACAGCCTGGTCTCCCATGGACTGGGAATTCCAGGCTGCTGGCATGGAACCATGAGGAGCAGCTAAACTTGGCTTTGGGCTCCTTCCACGAGTGGCACCAGGGTTTACCCCACCAGATTTCCCCCTAATTTCAGAGCAGTGATTAATAATAATTAGATAATTAATAATAATTAGTTAATTAGAGGGTGATGAGAGTCAAGGATGTGCCACAGTGAGTTTGATGTTGGTGCTGCTCCTCTCTGGAGGTCACAGTGACCCCAGAGGTGCTCGGTGACATTGGTGTCACTGTGTCTGTCACAGCAGTAGCAAAAATTCCCAGATTTTGGCACATCCCAAGCTGGCAAGCCCAGCTCCATGAGGTTCTTCCCCTCTTTTGTTGGTGCATTTTCCAAGCAGGGTTTTGGGAGGATGGAAATCCCAGCTCCAGAGCCTTGGAGCCAGGCGGGAAGAGAGCTGGAATTTACACACAAACATCCTGGCACAGAGCCACCTCCACAAGGGGAAAAAAAAAATCCAAACAGAAGGAACATGAAAAATTAATAAGGGTTTTAGACTATTACATTTTCCAGGACTTGCTGGATCGTGGTTCTCAATTCTCAATCAATCACATTTCAATTGGGCTGATTAATTTTCTGAAATGCTTTGTTGGCCGCCTCTGACATGCTCAAGTTCCTGGGGAAATGAGCCAAGGCCAGGATTGGGATGGGGGACTCATGAGGGGGGACCCAGGGCTGGAATTGGGGGATTCATGGGGGGATCCCAGAGCTGGAATTAAGGGATTCATGAAGGGGTTCCAGGGCTGGATTTGAGGAGGGTCCTGGGGCAGGAATTGGAGGATTCATGAGGAAGGACCCAGGGCTGGAATTGGGGGATTTATGAGGGAGTTCCAAGGCTGGAATTGAGAAGGGTCCTGGGGCTGGAATTGAGGGATTCAGGAGTGGGTTACAAGACTAGAATTGAGGAGGTTCCAAGGCAGGAATTGGGGGATCCATGAGTGGATACTAAGGCTGGAATTGAGCAGGTTCCAAGGCAGGAATTGGGGGATCCATGAGTGGATACTAAGGCTGGAATTGAGCNTTACAAGACTAGAATTGAGGAGGTTCCAAGGCAGGAATTGGGGGATCCATGAGTGGATACTAAGGCTGGAATTGAGCAGGTTCCAAGGCAGGAATTGGGGGATTCATGAGTGGATACTAAGGCTGGAATTGAGCAGGTTCCAAGGCAGGAATTGGGGGATTCATGAGTGGATTCCAAGGCTGGAACTGAGGAGGGTCCCGAGGCAGGAATTAGGGGATCCATGCGGGGGTACCCAGCAGCCGAGGCTGTCCAGGTCCGGAGCAGGATGAGGATGCAGGGATCCATCCCCAGCAGCACCAGCTCCTCCCGTGGGCTCCATCTCCTCCATCTCCTCCATCCATCCATCCCTCCCATCCTCTGCTGCTCTGCTTGGCCCGGCTGGCCCGGCTGGCCGCTGGCCCGGGGTTAAGAGAACACTTTATCGTGCTAACGAGGCGCTGTGCCCAGCCAGCCAGAGCAGCCCTGCATTGTCTTTCCCTTTTTATTGCCCAGCGGGAGGAGCACGGGGAAGGTCTTTATGTGATTGTAGAGAAAGACAAAATGCCTTAATAGCAGCCGGCACTGCCTCTCTGGGACCCAGGGGACACTGCAGCAACCCGTAATAATCATCGTAAATAAAAGGGGATGGCTCTGGTGTGCGGCACGGGCTGTTAAAACAAGCCCTAGGGTGGAAGGGATGTCTTAAAAACAAGCTGGAGAGGATGTTTCTCTCCTCATTGCCCCTCTAATTCTCCTTCCCTGCATGGTGGAGCAGGGGAAGGCTGGCACAGCTCAGCTCTCGATTAGCCTGAACAGCACTTATGCATTATATATTATTGTATATTACCATGTATTATCATATATTATTATATATTTGTTATTCTATATTATTCTATATTATTATGAATTATTATAGATATCATTTATTATTCTATATTTATTATTCTAAATTCTTCTATATTACTATCTATTTGTCTATATTACTATATATTATTCAATATTATTATATATTATCTGTGCTTCTCTGCTCCCATTAGGGAGGGGACTCCCACACCCTTAGGCTCAGGCCTGACTTTCTGACCTAGCAAAACCCAGTCAAGGCTGGGCTTAATCCTCCCAGCCCTCACACACTGAGCACAACCCAAATTTCTTCCCCCTATTCCTTTACCACAATTCTTTTTCCTGTTTTTCTTGGTTTTCCCAAATTTCTCGGAGCGTCCTGGAGCTCTGGAGGTCTCCCTGCACTGGGTGGGAGGAGAAATCCAGAATTCCAGCCTGGAGGTGCAGAGCAAAAGGTATAAATTGACATTTCACAAGAGAGAAAAGGAGAGGTAAATGGGGAGGAACACGGATTTTACTGAAGGGGATGCAGCCACATCTCTCCCATGCTCCCTGCCTGGAATATTTAACTCAAAACCAAGATTTGCCAAGCTTTAGTAGCCCTGGGAGCAATCCTGGATGTGGCATCAGACAGGAAGAGCCCCAAGGAACGGAAGGGCCTCCATACACAATAAACTTCCAGGACAGAGAGGATGCCTGGGACAACTTTTCAGGGAGCCTGGGATGAGTCTGGTGTGAGCTGAAACCTCCTTCTTTAATGGCTTGGAGCATCTTGGGGACACAGGAGGTCTCAGGAGGGAAGGGACCTTAAAAGACTTCAGCAAAGAGGATGCACAAACACCTTTTCCTTTTCTATAATACATGCTAGTCTCTCTCAGGGTGTTTTTCATGGCTTTGCAAGCAACAGATTGGCAGCTAAAACTGTTTCTCTCTCTCTCTTCACTTTAGTTTCTTTCCCTCTCTGCAAATGTTTGGCAGAAAGGAGAACCTGCAATAAAAAAGAGAAAAAAAAAAGAAAAAAAAAAGGGAGTTGATTAAAAGCCCTGAGCTCTAGCTGCGAAAATGTTTTGAAGCAACTGTAACTACCTTTATTTTCTACATAATTCTTGTGTTGTGTTGCATTCACACCCTTCACAGTTCCATCTGTAATTCCAGTGTGCAGCTGCTGATGCTCCTAGGGAAGGGTTTTTCTTGCCACATGCAGGGAACCTCTGCCCCACATCCTCCAGGCTGTTCCTGGAGTGGGAGATCTCCCAGGAATGGTGGGAAGGGCTCATGGAGGGGGTTGGGACACAGGGAAGCAATTTGGGGTGCATAACCATTGGCCTGAGGTGTTCCTGCCTCTGGGAGGGATTTGGGGATTTTGGCCCCATCCCATCACCCTCAGGTGTTTCTCCATCCCTCCTCCTGCTGCCACCTCTAGCTCAGCAAGGGCAGCCCAGAAATCCCCAGGGCACTGCCCAGGATCCCGGGAAGGCAGAGCCAAGGAGCTGCTCCTGGGTTTTGGCATCTTTTCCCTTTCCATGTTCCCCTGCTCCTGGCCAAACCCTCCATCCCAGGCAAGGCATGTGGATAACACACAGCAGCTGCTCCTGCTGCCACTGAACCCTCAAAGCCACCCCTGAGGGAGCAGGTGTCACCCCCAGCTCTGTTGTCCCTGGCTGGATTGTCCCTGTCACCAGTTATTCCAGCCCCACGTGCCCTGTGGTGGGCACAGGGAAGCAGAGGGTGAATCCCACACAGTTTAGGGACCAAGTGCACAAACAGAGCCCTGGCTGCTCTTTTGGCTATAATTTGGTGACACAGGACAGGCACAGCTGGGAAACAGGATGGGATTGACCCTGGGAATCCCTGGCAGCTCCAGGTGAGCCTGCAGAGCTGGAGCTGCCACGGGTGTGCAGGGGCCAGGCTGGCACACAGGCTTGGCTTTCCATCTCCTGCAGCACATGGCTATTCACAGTGATAAACCCGACAGGAATTCCAGTCCTGGGGCAGGACAAAAGGCTCCTTGCACTGATCCATTCCCAGTTCTGGGGCAGGACAAAAGGCTCCTTGCACTGATCCACACAGGATGGGGCAATTCTAAATGGATCCCTGGAGTTCCAGCTCTGGCTCAGGGCAGGGGTTGTTCCCAAGCCCCAAATTCCCTGCAACCCAAATCTGTGTGGGCAGAGCCAGCCCTGCCTCCAAATCCAAACTGCCTCTGGCTCTCCTCCTCTTGGAGCTGAGTTTTTTTGGGATGCAGCAAGTCATGGGGAAGGGGGAAAGTGCAGGACTCTGCTCTGCTCCAGCTGATGGAAAATAAACCATGCAGGAGCAATCCTTTGTGGGATATTTATGGATATTTCACACCAGCAGGGCAGCCAGGGGCCAGGAGTGGTTTGGTGCCTCAGCAATCGCATCCAGAGCCGGAATCTCATTTCCAAGATGTCCTGGTAAAGCAGTGGCACTGTCACAGCCAAGCAGAGCTGTGCCCTGCTGTGTGCCACGTGTGCCACCAGCCCTGTGCCAGCACAGCCACTCCAGCCTGGCCAGGGAATGCTGGGCTGCTCCGTGCCCGGATTCCTCCACACTGCCCATCCCTCCTGTGGCTCCTCAGTGCCCTGCCACCCCAGCCACCACATCTGCCACCTCTTCCCATGGCAGGGAGAATTTTATCTGGGAGCTCTGCACTGTCTGGGGGCTCTGCTCTGCTCCACTGTGAGGATCCTTGGAAATTCACTCCAAATCCTGCAGGGAAATGGAACCATTTTAACACCACGGGAGCTCACTTGGTTCCAGAGATGGGGATGGGAAAAGCATTCCCAGAGATGGAAATTATCTCTACTCCTGGACAGCCACTGTCCCCATCCTGTGGGCACTGCCAAGGCCACAAAGAGCTGGGATGGGGACAGTGCCCACCCTTGGGCTGTGCCTGTCCCCATCCCTTGGGAAGAGGGTCAGGAATGGGCAGGGCAGGAGATCCCTGCTCCTCTGCAGGCTGAGTTATCCCAGATAAACACAGCCAAGGCAGAGAGGGCTGTGCTGCAGGAGAGGGCACTGCCCCGGCCATCCCTTAGGGAAAACAGAGGGGAAATGAACTCTTGGACTCTGAACTCAGCTTCCTGCTCACATGGACAAACCTGGATGTGCCCAGGTTTGGGATAACCCCTGTGTGCTGCTGGAGCCTGGGATGCTGCTGCTCCCACCCCAGGGACACCCCAGGGACACCCCATGGCTTCAAGGGGAGCTGGGAGCCCTTGGAATGGTGCTGGGCCAACAGGGCTCAAGGCAGAGGTTTGAGAGAGAGACAAAGCTTTTATCAAATCCCAGTGCTGAGGGATCAGAGAGATGGATAAAGGATCCTGGAGATGGATAAAGGACCTGTGGGTCAGGGCAGAGACATTCCCAGCCTGGGGATGGGATCCATGCAGGGAAATGTGGTTCTCACTTCACTGCAGCGCTCTAGGATGCAGAAAAAGCACCCTCCATTTGTAGTTCTGAGTTAAATGTTTTGACTCAGGGAAGAGTTTTTGCAGCCTTCTTTTCCTCTTAATGTGCTTTGAATAAATTTTTTTTCCTTTATCCTTCCCTTAGAAAGTGGAAAATTTTTGTAAAAGCCTTTCTTTGTTAAAATCAGCAATTTCCAATTCAATAAAACAACTTGTTTCCTCCCCCCTTTTTTTTTCCTGGGGTGCAGCTGGAGTTTCTAATGAGGAAAAGGCACTGATGCTCATCTCAGCATTTTCCAAGCCCAGACCCACATGCTGGATGAGCCACGTTTTCCTACAGCTGCAGGTTAATGAGATTTTCCACATTCACTCCCACATCCAGAGGATTCCCTGCACCCCACAGGAGAAATCCCACCAGACCCCTGTGGGTCCCAGGTTAAGCCTGCTCTTAATCTCCCAACCCAAATGTCTTCTCCTTTACCAGGTGTGACCCAAAATCCATGGGATCAGTGAAGGAGAAAGTTCATGGGTTGGGGTTGGGGTGCAGCAGCCACTGAAAAGGGCAGAGTCCAACCACAGCCACCTCATGGAGAGTGAGAAACTCCAAATCATAAAATAAATCCTATTAAAGCAAGAGGAAAAAAAAAAAAAAAACAACTCAACTAGGATTTGTTTTAGGATTTGCATCTGGAGATGCCTCCCCTCCCCTCTGGTGGAGAGCCAGCCCTGAGGAGAGGTTTCAATGCTGAAGTTCAGCTCTGTGCATCCTCAGGGCTGCTTGAGGAAGGGATCCTGGCTGCTCTGGGATGAGGGATGCTTTGGGATGAGGGTGGAGATGGGGCATTGCAGGAGCCTAGCCCTGCAACCAGCTCGGATGAGCTCATTCCCAGAGCAGAAGGATTGGCAGGAATACTGAGAGGATGACTGGAAATTAAAAACAAACAGAGGAGAGCCAAGAATCATTTATTTGGAGAACATTTTGCAGGTTTTGTTTAGGGTCTGGTTTTAGCCTGGCACTTGTTGATTGTATTTGCACAGGAAATAAGATAAATGTGACACCTGCTCCAGTTAATCTTTCCCTCCTTTTTTCCTCCTCCCACCAAAACTCCTTTATTTTAGGAATTCACCAAAAGAGATCGGGAAAACGGGAGAGATGTAGGATGATGTGCCTGATTAATGATTCTCTGAGGGGAAAAGAAATCATTTACCCACGATATGGAGCACCTTTGACTGAAAAGAACTTTGAATTCCGTGTTCAAGCCAGGAGCAAAAAGCAGGATAACAAAGGCAGGAAAGCTCATGTCCCTTCTGTTTATCACCACTGGCCCAGGGGGCTTTGCATTGCTATTAAAACAAGATATAGGGTGAGCAAATAGGAGTGAAAATGGGTAAGTGTGAAAACAGGCTTCCAAATCCAACAGCAGACAGGGCCAGGGTGGAGGCAGGATCCAAGGGGGTTGGATTTACAGGGACACGAGGATTCCTTGCTCTCTCTTGTGTTATTCCTTTTTTAGCTTGGTTTGTGCAGGGAAATCCCATTCTCTGCTGCCTGTGCAGAGGTGGGGATGCACTTCCAGCCAGGAAAGCTTTTCCCAAAGGTTTGGGGGGCTCAGATCAGGAAAAGTTTTGCCCTGAGCAAAGATCCCCAGCCCTGCCAGTGCTGTGCCGGCTCAGGAGCAGCTCCAATGGATTTATTCCATTCCCAATGGATTTATTCCATTCCTCCCATCACTCCAACAAAGCACCATTAAACCCAGCAAGGCAAAACCAGGGATTATTTTTCCCCGTCTTTCCACACGGATTTTTAATATCCAAGGAAACAAACCAGCAATTTGCCGTTTCCTGCCAATAATCCGTGAAGAATGAGCGAAGAAAATATTGTCCCAATGGCGTTAATTGGGCGCTAATGAGCCTTTGCCCTGCTCTGTGAATTGTCTGCCGTGTCTCCCCACCCTCCTCCTCCTCCTGCTGACCCCCCTGATTCCTGAGCACCAAGGGATGAACGTGGGGAAGGCAGAGCAGGAAAAGCAGGGAGGGAACGGCGTGCACGGAATGAGCTGTTTGCTTTCCCCTGATTGTTGCTATTAATAAAACATTACATTAAATCAGGGCTGGAAGGACATAATTGGGATCATCCATCACATTTCCAGAGAGAAGAGCTCCCGTTCATCAGCTGAGAGGAGCAGCCACTGCCACCCTGAGCGGGGACAAGGGACAGCCTGGTGTCCAGTCCTGGTGTCCCCGTGGTTCTGATCCATCCCCTCCCCAAAATCAGAGCTATTTGTGTCCCTTTCCTGCCTTTCTTTTCCATGGGCAAAGGCAGGAGCAGGGAAAAGAAGGAAAAAACAGCTGGGGACTACATGGCTGGGCCAGAGTCTGCTGGGATTTGGGATTGAGGATTTGGGATTTGGGATTGAGGATTTGGGATCTGAGATCGAGGATCTGGGATGAGGATTTGGGATCGAGGATTTGGGATTTGGAATAGAGGATTTGGGACCTGAGATTGAGGATCTGGGATTTGGGATTGAGGATCTGAGATTTGGGAGGGAAGGTCTGGGATTTGGGATTGAGGATCTGCGATTTGGGATGGAAGGTCTGGGATTTGGAACTGAGGATCTGGGATTTGGAATTGAGGATTTGGGATTTGGAATTGAGGATTTGGGATTTGGGATGTCCCATCCCTGGAAGGGCTCAAGGCCAAGTTAAACAGGATTTGTAGCAGCCTGGTCTATGGGAGGGGGCCCTGCCCTGCCCAAGGTGGTCCCTGAGCTGCTTCAGAACCGTTCTGATCCATGATTTGGGGTTGAGGGCGATCTCTGCCCGTGGCCAGCTCCTCCTCACTCCCCACAGAGACAAAAACTCCTCCTGGGACTCACTGCAATAAATCTCCTTGCAGCAGGGAGCAGAGCAATCCAAATTCCTGCCCCTTTTCAGGGCAGCTGGAACTGTTCTGTGAAGAGCTGACCCAACAACTGGAGATTTACTTTTCCCAATCCCAATAATTTGTGTTGGGCTTCTGCACCTCTTCCTTGGCAGCAAATAACTCATCCATGTGTTCCCACAGGGGATGGATTGGGGCTGCTGGGCTGGCCATGAGGAAATTCCTTCTGCCCCAAATTTCCCAAATTGAAAATCCTGCCAAGGGCTGCAGAACTCCTGGATCTCCCTGAGTCTCCAGCCCTTAGTCTGAGCTCTATTAAATCCTGTGCTGGCAGCTGCTGGCTGCCATGTCCAGACTAAATCTCCAGGTGGGAATTTGTTTAGTCCCATTTCTCTGAAATTTAATAAATCCTTTAATATTTCCCCCCACTCTGAGCGTATTTGTCCCTTTAACTTACAGCTCTTGATGTCTCTGAGACATCAAACAGGTCAAATCCCTTTGGTCTGCCACTGCACAGGATTTTTTTTTTCTCCAGGTTCAATCCTGTAACTCTTTCCTGAATCCTCAGATTTTCTTCACATCTCCAAGACTGGCTGGACAAAACGATGCCCCAGTGAGGCAATTCATTAGGAATGTTCTCTGTTATGGAAGTAAAACCCTCAGTGATCATTTCCCCATATTTATGCTTTATTTTCCCATTCCTTGGGCTGCTCAAACAGCAAATAAATGGTGCCATACCCATTTATCAGGCTTATAACAAGCACTAATAACCCTACAATAAAAACAGAAGGAGAACTGGTGAGACAGGAATTAAGAAAAATAAGATAAATGCACGTGGGCTAATATTTTTAAAGCATGTCCCTAATTTCAGAGCATCAAGACATGATCACAGCTAAAAATATGGCCATCCATCAAAATTCTGTCACAGAGAGAGTCTGGGACTCATTTAGACAATGAAGAGCTGAAGGAAAAGCCGGGTTTCTTACGCTGTTAATTCAGAAGTGAGCAATCCAAGAGGAGGATATTCCATTAATGGCATAAATGGATCATAATAAAAGGCCACTGTGACATGGCAATGCTCTCACTCCGTGCTAGGAGAGAAACTCCAGATGGAAAATGGAAACCCCAGATGGAAAATGGAAACCCCAGATGGAAAATGGAAACCCCAGATGGAAAAGGCCTTTCCATGGGGATTGGGGATTTCAGGGTTGGGGGTTCAGCTCCCACCTCTCCCTCAGGTTATTTCCCCCTGAGCTCTGCCCCAGTTCAGCTTCCAGCTCTAAGCTGGCTCTTCCTTGCCTGCTTGCCAGGTTGGCAAGTCAGGGGGGGTGTTTGGTTGCCAGGTTTTGGGGGATGCAGCCAGGGGAGGAGCAGGGATGGAGCAGGATTGTCACCATCCCATCCAGGCTCCCTGGCAGCCACTTCCCGGTGTCATGTCCCCAAACCCACTCCTGTCACTCGACTAATTGTTATCTGAGCACCAAGGATTAATTAGTGGCACTTCATCTCCTCAGAGAGCCCTGTGCTCACCTGGGGAATTCTATTTCTATTTCTATTTCTATTTCTATTTCTATTTCTATTTCTATTTCTATTCCATTCCATTCCATTTTTATATTCTATTCTATTCTATTCTATTCTATTCTATTCTATTCTATTCTATTCTATTCTATTTCTATTTCTATTTCTATTTCCATTTCCATTCCATTTTTCTATTCTATTCTATTCTATTCTATTCTATTCTATTCTATTCTATTCTATTCTATTCTTTTTTTTTTTTAATGAATGGGAGGTTTGAAAGTTTGGGGAATAGGAGCCAAGGGAGAATGACAAGCTGTGGTGTGGAGCTGATCCTGCTGCTCCAGGTTTTTGGCTCACTTCATGAATCCAACCCTAAACTGCATCTTGAGGCTCCTCCAAAGAGAAAAGCACCAATTTGCTTCGAGCTGAATGGGACTGAAGGGCTTTTCCCTCTTCTTTTAATTAGAAGAGATTCCCATTTAATGGAAAATAAAGCCAAATAGAGAAGCTCTCCCATGGAGAGCAGGAAAAAATAAAGGGATATATTACAAAAGCTGGGACCAGATAGGAAATGTTCATTTGGGGGAACATTTTGATGAAGAGAATGGGATTGCTCTTGTTTCCAGCCAGACTGAGCAGACAGAGGGAAAAGTGAAGAGGAGAAACAAACATTGCAGTGATTTTTCTGGGGTGAGGAGGAGGTTGGGAGCCAGCAGGGTGCTGAAATTTCCTAAAATTCTAAAAACCTCCCAGCCTGGGAAGGGATTCCTGGCTGTGGCTCTGCCATCCACACAAACCCACCCTGCTGGGGCTGTGCTGGCCCAGGGGAGGGGACAGCTGGGGTGCCATCGCTGCCATTCCCAGGCTGGAAATGCTCCCAAGCAGGCTGGAGTTTGGAGAGTGGAATTCAGGAATTCAGCCCCCCTGGGTGCCAGCACAGCCAAGCACATCCCAGGGGAGAAGGGAGGGAAAATTGGTTGAATTCCTGATGGGATTTCTGTGCAGTGCTCCTGGGCTTCTCCTGAGGGCAAAATCCAAACAGAGCAGGGGCAGGAGAGGTCTGTGCTGCTGCCACTGAGAGCAGAGCAGCGTTTGGTGAGCCAAGGGATCCCTGGGGAAAAGGAGGTGAGGAATGTGTCAGGGAAGGAGGAGAGCTCCTGAGGTGAAAGGACTGTGTGTGCAGAGGAAAACTCAGCACGAATTAGGCAGTAATGCAGTTAAACTCCAGATTAGGAGCTGTGAAGGACATTTAGGAATTTAGGAGGAAATAACCTGTGTGGTTTTAAGCCAGTCTGGTACTTTAATGTAGGAAATGAAGGGGTTGTCTCCAACAGCAGGGATCTGGATTGATCCATGGGGTTGTTTCCAAGAGCTGGATGGAACTGGGCCCCTGAGGGAGGCTCAGCAGGTGTGGAGCTGCTCTGCAGCTCAGGTTTGTGCTCCCTGGTCACTTGTCCTGGTCCCCAGCCTGGCCTCACCACTGCCACCATCACCTCCAGCCACGGAGAGGGAAACACATCCTGCTCCTGGAGTGTCCCAAGGAAGGAGCCAGGGTCAGGGATCTGAATCAAACACCTCCCTGGAACCTCCCTTTTCCATTTCCTGAGGGGTTGGGTTGTGGCTGAGCCCAAACTCTGAGAGCTGTCCCCAGCTTCCCTCTCCGATGCTCCCAAACTCCTCCAGGACAGCTGGAAACACGGAGCAGATCAAGGGACACCACAAAGGGAAGGAAACAAAGCAAGGAGAGGGACAAGGCTCCTGTCTCCAGCCACCAGCTCCTCCTCCTCTGTCTGCTTGGGTTTCTATTCCTGCTGAGGAATTCCTCCTCCTGCTCCCAAAACAAACCTCCACACCCTAGCGGCCTCTCGGTGCCGTGCAAAACATAAAACAAGGAAAGCTTTTGATGTGGGGGAGGCTGGGGGCTCAGCAGCCCCGTTTGCTCAGCTTTGGAGGAGAGGATTTGCTCGGGTGGGCGGGCAGAGGATGCCCCTGGTAGAGAGGGGAGCTCGGTGTGCAAACAGGAGCCTGCTGGGATGGGAGAAATGAGTGGGAAGAGGACTCAGTGTTGGATTTTGTCCCTGCACAGCTGGGGGAGCAGGGAGAAGCTGGGAGGGCAGCAGGGATTTCACAGGGAAAAAGGGATTTTTCTGGGTGTGGGAAGGTGCCTCTGCCAGTTTTCCCCACCCCATAAAGCTGTGATCATTCAAACTGCTCTCCAGACCCTCCTGGTGTCACTCCTGGTCAGGACAGACAGGAGCTGGAGCGAGGTTCCTGCACTCCTGGAGGGATTGGGAATGGGGGCTCATCCTGGGATGCAGCTGGAGACCCCCGAGGAAAGGATGAGGGAGAGGAAACAGAAGGGAAGGAGGGGAGCACCCCCAGCTCCCAGTGCCCCACTTGGCTTTGGGACCCCCCGAGGGAGAGGAAGTTTCCATGGACCATCAGTTTCCACCCTGCTGGCAGTGCTGCCCCTCTGCAGGGCTCCCAGGCTGAGGGAATTGCCACCAGGATCTGATCCACGGGCAGTGCCAGTCTGGGACTGGGAGCTGCTTACCAGGAGAGCCTGGGCGAGCTGTGAACATCCTGAACCATCCCAGGAGCTGAGCTCAGGAACGCTCTGCCAGCTGGTTCTGTCACCCTGGGGGAGCCCAGGTGTGCAGGACAGACAAAAAGCCATTTTCAGCAGGGTGGGCAGCACAGGGGAGCAGAGCAGAGGAGGTTCAGCTCCACTCCCCATGGCTGAGCTCTGCATTCCCTCTTTATCCTGAGCTCCCGAGGGTGTCCCTCACGTTTGACACATCATCCAGCATGAAATGACTGAGAGGAGCCAGCCCAGGGCTGGAGCTGCAGCCAGGACCGAGCTGGGTTTGCTTGATTTAATTCTCAATCGCTTCAAGAATCAAAACTTCAGCTGCCTCTAAGTGGGGCTGAAGGGAGGGATGGGGATTCTCCCTCCTGCTGGGAGCAGGATCCCATCAGCTCCATCCATCCCTCTGCCCTGGCCTCTGCTGGGATGGAGAGATGTGAGCACACAGAAACCTTGGAGGGGAGGCCAGCACAGACCTTGAGGGCACCTCGGGGACATCCTGGCCACAGCTGGGTCCCCACTGCCCCCTTTGATCTGCCCCATTTAGCTTGAACTGCCAAGTTTTCACTAAGAGTTGGGATTTCAACCCAAACTGAATCCCTGCCTGGCTGCTCCTCTTTTTGATCCGAGTTGTTTATATCCATGGATGTGTCCCCCAGGAAAGCCCGAGGCAGGGGCAGCCCCTGAGCCTCCCCTCTCCAGGCTCTTTCCAGAAGCTTTGCTGGATGTTCTGGGAGCTCAGTTTTCCTGGGAAGGTCCAGCTCGTGTGAGCCAATTCTCGTTGTGCTTTTGTTTTCATCCCAGTGGGTTTGGATTCAGCCCTAAAGAGCTGTGGGGTTTTTTTGCCTTTTTTTTTTTCTTTTTTTTTTTTTTTTTTCGGTTTCTTGGTTTCTCTCCAGGATGCTGTCTCCCATCCCTCTGCATTTGCTGGAGCTTTTGTAACCATGAGAAATGGGGAGATAAAACCACTCCTGACTCTGGAGCAAGGATTTGGTGCTGTCAAGTAGCTCCAAAGGTGGCCATCATCACCACCACAGTGATGACCACGAGTGTCCAGAGTCCCTCAGGCTGACCCAGCTCTGCACTGGGACCTCTTGCAGGAGAGATCTGGATGAATCCAGGCATCATCTCATCCTTCAAATGTGTTTTTTTGGACACTGATGTTGGAGAAGAGCTCTCAGTGCAGTATAAATAGATTTTGGCATGTATAAAAGCCTGGGCAGTGGCCCAGGGAGGTCCTGGGTGCTGTGAATCTGCTCCTGGCCTTCAGGGTGGGAAAGATTTGTGAAGTTTTTGTGGGTTTTGGAGCGAGTTTGTTTTGGTTTTTTAACTTTCCTCCACTGATTTAGGGCAGCTTGGGGATAATTTCCAAAAACTGGGTTTCTCTGGGGGGCTGCTGGGGGGTCCTGCCTGTGGGAAGAGCTGCTGAAAACACAGGGGGAGGTTTTTATTCCTTGGGGCTGGGATGTGCTGGAGCCCATGGATGGTGTTTGGAGGATTTGGGGGATGATCCAGCTCTGTCCCATCAGGTGAGGAGAGGGTCTGGACCTGCTGCTGTGGGGGAAGAGTGGTGGATCCTGAGGATTCCACAGGGGTCAGGCTAAACAAAGTCCTGCAGCTGGATTTAACCAAACTCCTGGTCCAGATCTGCTGCAGATGGGGGTGCTGGGGACCTGCCCTGGAGCTGGGTCTGCTCTCCCTGCAGGGCTGTGGGACAGTGCAAGGGCTCAGCTTGGGCTGAGGAATCAATGCCAAGTGCAGCCCTGCAGCCCCTGCTGGAGCCTGAAACCACCCAAGGGCAGGGGCAAAGTCAGGCTTGGCCCCCACAGAGACCCCAGAAGCAGGGGAGAGGGAACTGTGAGCATTTCATGTGCCTGGTGCTGTCTGAGCGTGGTCAGGGGATGGAGAGGTGCTCAGGGCCTTCTCTGGGGTCTCTGCCTGCAGGAAAACCCTAAAAGTGATTGGAGATCACAGCAACATTATGCAAACCTCAATTTGCATAATCATCATGCAAATTGAGATGGATAACCAGCTTTAACTAGACTCGAGTTCCTTTCAAGTGCCTCCTTCTCAGCTGCTACTTCAATCACTTAAAAGGACAGGGAAAAAAGGACCAAAAGTTCCAACTTTCTTCTCCTGGTGAAGCAGGGTCACCGGGCCAGGGAGGGACAGGAGGTGACAAGTGCAGTCCCCGAGTGGCCTGGAGGGGTCACTGGTGGCTTTCACATCCACAGAGCCCGAAGGGACTGGCCAGAGCTGAAACCCTCGGTGCTGGAGGAGCCCGGAGGGTGCTCTGCTCTGCCCCAGGATTCCTGAGACCTTCGGGAAGTCTCTGGGTCTCCACCTGCCAATACTTTGTGGCACTGTGAGGCATGATGGGGTGTTCAGGATTTACTGGAAGCTGAGCTGCTCCTCTCATCGAAGGGACAGAGAATTCTGTCTGCTGCTAGAAAAGGTGTCAGATATGGAATATAACTGTGCGGAGCAAAATGGAACTGAAATCTTGGGTGCTGTCCCTCCTTCCTGATGTGGAGGGGTCATTCCTAGCGGATCCCTCCCTCTTGGGAGGGAGCTGGAGCAGGATCTGTTCGTCCCCTGGCACAGCTGTTGCACGTTTCCAGCTCCTCTGTCCCTGTGCCGTGCTGAGCACAGCAATGGTTCAGTGCCTGTGCTGGCAGCTCCTTCCTGGGGAGCTGGGAGCTGCTCATGCACGGCTGGGCCTTGCTGCTGGAGTGCTGTGATCCCACATCCACCCCATATCAATCCCTAATCCACCCCAAATCCATCCATCCATCCATCCATCCATCCATCCATCCATCCATCCATCCATCCATCCCACATCCATCCCCACTCCCATTCTACCCCTATTCCCATTCACATTCCATCCCTATATCCAATCCATCCCTCCCCATTCCCATCCCATCCCATTATCCCCTTATCCCATCCCATCCCCATCCCATTCCCTCCTGCCTTCCCTTCCCCTGCTGGCCCATCCTGGATCCCTTCCCTGTGGCTGCTCCCCAGCCCTCACAGCCTCTGGAGCATTAATTCACGTGATCCCTTAGGATTTCAGCTTTTATATTTTTCATTTATTTCTGATCCTGCAGTTCTTCAGTGTTTAAACTCCACACCCAGTGTGAGCTGCTGTTCCCATTTGGGGCAGACACAACAATTCCTGTCTGGGCTGGGGATCAAGGACACCTCACTGCCTCAGACCCCGAGAAATGGAAACAAAAGTGAGATTGGGGGGAGCAAACTTGGGGTAAATGCCTTCATTACCTGAAGCTGTAATTGGAAGATTAACCCCAATATGCAAATGAACCAAACTTATAAAAGTGTGAAAATCCATGACCCATGGTTCATTTGGGTGTAACTCTCTGCCCAAAATGTACCTTGAAGGGCTTTCAATAAATATAAATAAACTGATTTTTATTTTCTGAATTTTACCTGGTTTCTGCTTTTAGGTAGCCCAACAAGGCATCACTTGGAGCTTTTCCTTTTGCTCTCCCAGGCACATTCCCGGCCGTGGTTCTCCCACAGCTCTGCCCTCACCGGGTCCTGCTCAGCAGGGCGGGTTTGGGTGATGTGCACATCCTGTAAAACCACCCAAAACCTCAGCTCTTCTTCCTCCGCAGCCCCTGGGAGCCCTCGGGCAATCGCTAACGAATCCCTTCCCTTATCTGCGGAGTGATTAAGGGATATCACTGCATGTCCCAGGGGAAAACAGGCGGGGAGAGCACAGGGTGACCCAGATAAGGACTTTTATCAGGGAGAGAGGCTCGGGAGCACGAGGGGTGGCATGAAGATGTCACCTCATTAGTGACAAGTGCCCAGGGCTGGTGCAAGCCACACCGGGTGCGTTTCAGCGTCTTCCAACCCAGCTGACACAGAGGCTCAGGTTCTGCCAAATCCCCGGCCCCATGGCAGGGAAATGGGGTCCAAAGGGGTTGTGGGGTCACTGAGGGCTGGAAATGGGGTTCAAAAGGGTTATGGGGTCACTGAGAGTAGGAAATGGGGTCCAAAAGGTTTGTGAGGTCACTGAGGGCAGGAAAATGGGATTGAAAAGGGTTGTGGGGTCACCAAGAGTAGGAAATGGGGTCCAAAGGGGTTGTGGGGTCACTGAGGGCTGGAACTGGGGTCCAAAGGCGTTGTGGGGTCACTGAGGGCAGAAAAATGGGATTGAAAAGGGCTGTGGGGTCACCAAGAGTAGGAAATGGGTTCCAAAAGGGCTGTGGGGTCACTGAGGGCAGGGCTGGAGCTGCAGGAACTGCCCGTGGCCCTGAGCCTATGGGGTTCCTTGGACACAGCTGACAGGGCAGGGGTGCAGGGGGGAATTTCAGTTTATTCAAATGAGGACTGGGGCTAAGCAGGGTCTGTAATGTCCCCTGGGTTCAAAGGCAGCCCTAAAAGCCCTCCCCAAACCGGTGGAGAGGGGTAAAACCTGGGAGGGCGTGTGGGGCACAGCCCCAGCTGCAGGGGGATCCGAGCTGGTACAGAAGGGGTAAAATCCTGCTGGAACACTCGAGGGTTTAATGGCAAACAGCAGAAATCGCGGAACCATCTGTGTGCGAGCTGCAGGGAGATGATTCAGGACTCGGGGGTAGGAAGAGGGGCGACTCTGGGAACACTTTGTGTCTTGAGGAACAGAGCAGCCCCCAGGAGAAGGGAGATGAGGGATGACTTCATCGTGCAGTGCTGGCACACCGAACCTCATCCCCTCGGAGAGAGGAGCATCAAAAATCAATTAGCAACAAGAAAACTCCTGATTTCTGCAAGGAGGAGCAAAAAGAATTTGGTTCCAGCCCTTTCCTCCAGCGGTGTTTGACACTCCAAGTGTGCTGAAATTTGTTTTTTTTCTTTTTTCTTTTTTCCTGCCTCAGTAGTGCACAGGTGTGGGGAGGAGGGAGAAAACAGAGAAACAAATGTATTGACAAACGCTAAAAAATGGAATGTTACCTAAAAATACAGGTAGCAGCAGTTGGGAGGAATCAAAGAAACTAATGGACTATGAATGACCAGAAGGGTCAAAGACAATAAGAAAGCACTTAGAGAGAGCAGGGGATTTATTTCTGTGTCAGAAATGGCTCTGTTGTTAGAGCCAGATGGTGAAATTCTAAAACAGCAGAGTGGGAAAGGTGGGGATGCTCCACAGATAGTCCAAATCCAGAAAAAAAGGAGGCAGGAGGTTTAATTTGCTGCAGTTCCCAGTGCAGGAGGGGCTGGAGGGCATCCAGGGATTGTCAGCCTCAGCTTGCAGCTGTAAAATTGTTTCCCAAATTCTTCTTCCACCTAGATCTTTAAAACTGAGAGGATCCTGAGGTGTTGAGGGATCCCCAAATTATTGCAACTTTTAGGGAAGTGATGGGGTCACCCTAAGGCAAAGGGTGGGAAAATACATTTGGGATTTAAAAGGTGAAGGAGCTGGCACTGGGAACACCTCTTTGAGTCCAGGAGGGGTAGATTGGGTGGATTTAAGGTTTTTCAAGAATTTTGGCTTGGCCCCACATGGCCTCTTGTGTCCTTCAGGATTATTAAAACTAATAATTTTAATTTTGATGGGGAATTAAAAGGGTCCTGTTTTGCTGGAGGGGTCACTGATGCAATAACACAGGGATCAGTGGATGTTTGTTCCCATCAGGATCTCCCATGGATTCAGGATTTTCCCTTGGATCCATTTAACAACTGCCTGAGGGACAGGGACAATCCCACTGAAGAGCAGGAACCACAGTGAGAGGGGGGAAAATCCAGCAGGGACATCCCAGTGGCAGCAATGGGGTGAAATGATCCCAGTGTTCCATCAGGGCTGCACAAAGGGGGTTCCAGGCTGCTGGGAAGCAGGAAAATCCAGGGTTTTTTATATGTACCTGCACAGGGAAAGGATCAGCCTGTAAGATGTGGCTCTGTCTCCAGCAAGAGAAGGATCCCAGGGGTCCCAAGGTTGGAGTCCAGGATGAGCCCATCCCTACTGCAATGAGCATTATCCCCAAAATCCAACATTAATCCCAATATCCATCACTGTCTGGATGGCTCCCAGGAGCTCCAAGAGTTGTTAAAGCACCCACGGGGTCAGGCCTGGAGCGAGGTGAGGAAAGCAGGACTGGGGTGTGTAAATGTGGGATTTAGGGCGTTTTTGGGCTGGTTTCCAAGGAAGCTCCACCAGGGATGGCTCCATCAGCATCCCACAGCTGACTCTGGAGAACATCCTGGAGGGTGGGGCTGTGGAAAGGAGCTGTTCCCCCCTGGATCACCCATCCCTGATCCCAGTTGGGATCTGCCTGGGCTGCTTACATGCATTATTCTTTTTTAAGCTGAAAATAACGAACTAACACTCCAAGCTCCTTGCTCCCACACTGGAATCACAACTAGCCATGAATAATTCATTTTCAAATAATTAATTATTCAGCTTATTTCTTCATTAGCTGAAGAACCTGAACGTAATTAGCTGCTTACCTCCACGAAAAGAACCAACTTTTTCTGACGCAAATAAATAAAATATGAGCAGATTTTCACCCCAAAAAACCCCCAAACAACCCAGCCACTGCTGACCCTTTGGAGCAGGGTCCCTGAGGACCTTCCTGGGTGTTCCCATGCTGCTGCTTATCCATGGAGGTGGAATTGGATCAAGGTCTCCCAGTGCTCCTCTGGAGAGAATCCCTAAAAATCTGATCAGAGCCAGCTGGGATGGGGTTGGAGATCACTGGGGGATCTGGTGGAGCTTTCTCAGCCTGGTATCCAGAGCTGCCACCTCTCCTGGGCAATGGGGAGTGCTGTCCTCTCATCTCCTCCAAATATTGCTGTATTGTGCTTATGGATCCTTTTAAATTTATCCTTCCAGGTGAGACTTGCCCCGTGCCACGGGCTGGGGATCAAACCCTGCTGGGATCCTGATCCTGCATTCCCAAAGGTGTTGCAGAGATGGACACCAGGAAAGCTGTCCTTGTCCCACCAGGGCTTAGCAGGGTGGCTTTGGGGGGAAAACTGGACCTTTCCTTGCCTTGTCCTGCTTGTTCCCCTCTCACCCCTGTGGCTGTGGATGGGGATTTCCTGAGAAAAGTTCCAGTTTTCCATGGAGCTTTTTTTTTTTTTTTTTTGCTGGTTGCTTCTGGCTGGCAGCAGTGACATCCCAGCCAGGACCTCCTGGAATGGATCCTGGGGTTTTTCCTGCCTTGCTTTGTCTTCTGCAGCCCCCTCAACCCTGCCTGGTTGTGTTTTCATTGACAATTTCTCCTCCCCACCACCCTGAATGTCCCTGCTGGAGTTTGGGGACTCCTGGCTCTGTCATCCTTGGCCTTGCTGCTGCTTTGCTGCTCCATTCAATATCCACCCAGGCCCTGGGATCAATCCTTGTCTCCCCTTTGTTCTGCTGTCTCCCCCAGCCACAGGAGTTGGGTTGAGCAAAAGATCCCAATTGCTTGCTCTGAAGAAGGCTCTGCCTTCATCACCTGCTTGGAGCATCCCTCTGCCTTCCCCTCCTCTGACAGCTCTGAGAGCTCCTCCCAAGGCTTTGTGATCCCCTTGAACCTTTAATAAAGATCAGACTTGGCAGGGAAGGAGCTGGAGGGGTCAGGGGTGCTTCCCTGGGGCTGGGATCTCTGCTTTCACATCCGTGGCACATCCAGGGGGAGCTCAGCCCATGGAGGGGTCAGGTGGGGACTGGATGTGCCTTTGGATCCCGTGGGAGAAGGAGCCTGGGGCAGGGCTGGAGCTGGGACAAGCTCTGCAGCTGTCTGCTCATAGTTCCTCCCCTTCACAGAGGGTTTGGAATGCTCAGCATTCCTGTGGCATGCCCCAGAGATCCCAGCAGGGAACCTTTCAGCAGCTGCAGGAATCTTCCCAGGCACTGGAGTTTGTGGATTTTGGGGTCGCAGCAGCTCAGCCTGGGCAGTGCAGGAAGGCCTGGGATCCTCTGGATCCCCTGCACCTGCTGGATGCCCGTGTGAATCCACAATGGTTTACATTGGAAGGGACCTTGCAGCTCATGGAGTTCCCACCCTGCCGTGGTGAACATTCCACCAGCCCAGGGTGCTCCAAGCCCACCCAACCTGGCCTTGGACACTTCCACAGCTTCTCTGTGGCACACTGCTCCGTCAGGATTTCAGCCACTGCAGTGATGCTGAGACCCCCAGCACTGTTCTGGCAGTGCTGGCTGTGATTCCTGTCCCAAACCTCCCAGCCCTGCACATGATGGCAGCTCCTCTTTTTCTCCTGCCTTCCTGTTTGCCGTGCAGTTTTGCATGAGCTGGCTCTGTCAGCTCCACGCTTTCCTGCCTTTCTGCTGAGCCTGGTTGGAGCTGTGCAGGCTTTATCCCACTCCTTTTTTTATTTATTCCCATTCTTCTGCCTTGTACCAGAGCCAGGAGTGCCTCAGAGCCGGTGTTGCTCAGCTCTGCAGCTGCGTGCTCTGTACACCCTGTACCTTCACACTAAGTTTTCTGTGCCCTAAATATTTTTTTTTTTAGGGAGATATTCCCAGCTGTCCCCTTCCTCTGATGCCCACGCCTTTTGCACAGCCTCTCCTGAGGCTGCAGGTGGTTTTTCCATACCCCTGTCCCAATCCTCAGGCTGTATCTTTGTTTTTATCACCCATTTCAGCAAGTTGTAATGACTGCTTTTATCTGTTCTCCTGGCAGTCTGGATCTTCAGGCAGTTTTTGCAAATGCTGATTTCTCTTCCCTCAGTGATCTCCCTGCCTGAAATTCCAGCTGTTGGAGATTAGGCTGTGTGCTCAAGGATATGCATCTCAAAATTGCCTCCCTTATCAGGTTTAATGGCTTTGCTGCTGCTCAGCCCTTCCTGGGCTCTTCCCATGGAAAACTTTGCAGTGCCTGCTGTACCTGAGCTCCTGGGGAGGAGGGCAGAGCTTTAGGGACCAGGGATGGGGGAGCCAGAGGGGGGAATGCTGGAGCAGATCCTGTTTGGAGCTGTCTGTGATGCAAACAGATCCTGGAGCAGCAGCAGGGTCACTCCAAAGGGGCTGTTGGAGTCATTGTGGATGCAGCCACGTCCTCAGTGCCTGTGGAGGAGCTGATCTGGGAGCCTGGGTAGGGAGCAGGGCAGCTCTGGGAGGGAGAGAGTCCACTGCAGCACCAGTGGAAGCCCCTTACATCATCCCATCCCATCCCATCCCATCCCATTCCATCCCATTCCATCCCATCCCATGGATCCCATTCCATTCCATTATCCCATTATCCCATCCCATTATCCCATCCCCTTCCCTCTCTCCAGCCCTTCCCAGGACCAAACCCCTTCAGGTCTCCCACACCAGGGAGATCCTGTTTGCATTCCCGAGGAACATCCCTGACTTTTCTCCTCCCAGCTGGCTGGAATTCCCACGGCACCACCGGATTCAAAGTCCTAAAGGGGCCTGGTCTGGCCCTGTGCCTGAGGAAGATCAAGGTAATTTTATTTAATGACCAAATCAAAGAAGGATCCCGACATGGGGGCAGTGATTCCCTGCTGCTGCTGTGCCCATGGGGTGGTTCCCATTTGGGGATGTCCTGAGGGAATCTTTGTCTGGAAGTTTTCCATTTTCCTGCCTCCCTGTCCCTCTGTCCCAGCCCTCCAGCTCCTCTGCAGGTGGATGAGGAGAGCAGATCCCACAGACAAAAGGGGATGAGGCAAATCCACTTATTGTGGCGTGCTGTCCCCTTGCTAAGCCCTTGTAATGTTGTTTGCTCACTTTCAATTAGCCCCGTGCTGGAATGTGCTGCCAGCCCTCATCCTCTACCAGATCAGATTAATGGGTTTGTGTCTCGTGCTTAAACACAGCCCCCACGTGTGCTGTGCTCCAAACCAATAATACTTTATCTTGATGAAATAAAAATAATTGCAGGCACAAATGCTCTCCCTCGTGCCCGTTCCTCACCACTCCAGGGAATTGCTGGCTCTTTTCTCCTGCTTCCCTGCTTCAGCCTTGGTTGAAATCCATGAAAATACAGTGCTGGGATGTGCCCCAAGTGATCCTTTCATGTTCTCCCTGCTGTCCTCACCTCCCACCCCTCGTTCTGTGAGCACAGAGGTTCTGAGGTTGTGTTTGAGATCTATAAGCAGCTTTTTGCTGCAGTACCTTTTCTGCAATCTGGCTTGATGCAATTTGTTCAGGACTTGGTGGCCCCTGTGACCTCCCACCCCAGGGCTCCTCTCTCTGAGCCTGGTCCCTGCTGCTCCCCAACACCTTCCTTCAGCTGCTGCCCAGCCCATTACCTCACAAGATCTTCTCTGGGAGCTTTTATTTTTAGTTTCTCTTCCTCCTGCTTGGCATTTCTTGCAGCTCCAACACCCTTTCACTTGATGCCATTCCAGGTGTCCTGCACATCTGCATCCTTGACCTCTCCCCAGCTGAATTCACTAAAAATTCCTTTTGGTGTCCACTCTGCTTGAAATCAAGATCCACAGCTGCAGCTTTATTCTCTTTTGTTCCTTCCTCTAATCACATGTGGATTTAGGTTGAAGTTTTCCACTCAGGGCTCAATTCTGCAATCAGCCCTTCCACAATATCTCAGTTTCTCACTAAAATAATTTAAATAATCATTGCCTCGTGGGTTCAGGTGAAATTCAGCTTGCCAAGGCTTTTCCCAGACTCCTGTAACCAGAGTCACTGAATTGATTTTCACAATGACTGAAGACGTTCCCTCCCCAAGGGGAGCTTTGGTGCACACAGAGGTCACAGCTTCACATTCCCAGTGATTCCCACGAGGAGGATTTACCCAAATTTAGGTGTCCAAACCACTTTTCCCTTCCTCTCAGTGCTTAGAGTTGCCCAGTGGGTGTTTGGGGAAGAGCCAGAGCATCCAACAGGGCCCGTTCTGAGCCTTTCCTGGGCTGAGCTACCCCAAACTTTGGGGTTGGGAGGGACCTCAAAGCTCATTTTGTTCCACCCCTGCCATGGGGGACCTTCCCCATCTCCCCATCCACCCCAGCCTGATGGTCCAGAGAGAGCCTGCCCTGGGGGAAGGGGGGAAAATTCATTGCTCAGCTTCCAGGGCACCTTCTCTGCCTGGGATTTGCCAGATCCTGGGTTTTTCCAAATCCTGGGATTTTCCATATCCTTAGATTTGCCATATCCTGCAATTTTCCAGATCCTGGGATTTTCTATATCCTTGGGTTTGCCAGATCCATGAATTTGCCAGTTCCTGCGATTTTCCAGATCCTGCAATATTCCAGATCCTGAAATTTGCCAGATCCTGCAATTTTCCATATCCTGGGATTTGCCAGGTCCTGCAATTTTCCAGATCCTGGGATTTTCCAGATCCTGGGTTTTTCCAAATCCTGGGATTTGCCAGATCCTGAGATCCTGGGATTTACCATATCCTTGGATTTGCCAGATCCATCAATTTGCCAGTTCCTGCGATTTTCCAGATCCTGCAATTTTCCAAATCCTGTAATATTCTATATCCTGGGATTTTCCAGATCCTGCAATTTTCCAAATCCTGTAATATTCTATATCCTGGGATTTTCCAGATCCTGCAATTTTCCAGATGCTGGGATTTCCCAGAGCTCATCAATCCCCCGGAGGTGGCCGGGCTGGACTCTGCCGGCCGAGGCTCCACTCTGCTGGCTCAGAGGACACTTGAGGATCTCCTGACATTGATTTTCTCCCCCTCCCTGCCCCAGAAGCCCTGGGATAATGGAATGCATATCTCAGGGAACTCATCCAGCTGCTCTCCCTGCCCATTGGCTGCCTGGGCCAGTTTGACCTGCTGGGTCACTGAAACACGACAGAAACGGCCAAAAGAGCAAAACCCAGCTGGGAAGGTTGTCAAGAAGAGCAGGAAGGAAATCTCCTTGTGCCCAGCTTTTGGGCCCTTTGGAGATAAAGCTGAACTTCCAGCAGCTCAGGGCAACACTTAATTTACTGCTTGGCTTTCCTTGCACTCCACCTGGCTGCTCCTGTCCCCCTTGCTGCTCCATCCTCCCTCAGCTGCCATCCCAGCCCCTGGGGGATCAGAGCTGAGCCTGACCAGCATCCCACTATCCCATTGCCCACTGTTCCAGCTGGGAATGAGCCCCCAGGGCCTCCAGAGCCAGGCTGGGAGGTGTGGGGGTGCCAGGTGAAGAGGAGGGGTGAGGAAATCATGGCAAATAGGAGCTGACTGCCCAATAATTGTGGACACCCAGGCTTTTCAGTAGGGACATAAATCAATGGCAGATGGAGCCATGCTGGGTGGTGCTTATTGATTTCTTTTATATATATATATATTTTATTGGTTCTTCTTCCTGTTGTTTGCTGCCCTCCACCCTTGCAGTCCCACGGGCAGGAATAACCCTGCTGAAGGAAATCCAGCCACAGGACTGGCAAAACCATGAGGGTTTGGTTGGAGCAGTGCTAAAAGTAGAATTTTTCTCCTTGTTTCTGCTTTTTTAAAGCCCTTTGCTCCACCTGCTGTGCTCTGAGGGGGCTCAGCCCCTCAAGGACATCTCTGGGCAGGATTTTGGATGATGAGGGGCTCCATGCCCTGGTCCCTCTGGGCCCTGCAGTGGCTGTGTTATCCATGTGGGATATTCCTTTAGGAATGCCTTTCTTTCCAGCATGAAAAGCTCTGCTGTTACAGCTGGTCCAGCCTGTAGGGTTTGGGTTTTTTGGTTTGATTTTTTTTTCTCCCTTCTCTTTTGTTCAGGGCTGCACAGTGCACTTATGGATTCATAAAGTGGCAATTTATTGAACAAGTCTTTGGAGAAGGGAAGTAATGAAAGCTGCTGGATAAATGACAGGAATGTTTGGGATCCGATTGCTGGCAGGAGCTTGGTGGCTCCAGGGGCTCTCGTGGGGGAGCAGGAGCCTCCCAAAGCCACACAGAAATGGGATTTGGGCCAAAATCCAAGCAGGAACACTCCAAGGCAGAGGTGGGGGATTTGTTATCCCTGCAGATCCAGTAGCCCCTGATGGAGAGGCTGGGAGAGCATTTTTGGCTGCCTGGAAATTCCTGTCTGGCCAAAGTGAGGATCAAGGTGGGGGAGCCAAAAAATCAACACAGGATCATGGGGTTTTCCTGGTGCTGTGCAAAGGGAAAAGCCAATTTTTGGGATTGGGTAGGAATGTGGGTGGATGAGGATTTTCTCACTGTTGGAAGGGGTCAGCACTGAGCACCTTTTACATCTCCAGCTGCTTCTAGTCCTGGAAATGAGGGAAGTTTGGTCCAGCACTTCCAAGCCAGAGCTCCTGGAGAGTGGGAAATACCCAGGGAAATTCCCCCTTAGCTCCACGTGGAAGCTGCTTTGGGGTTAAAATCCATGTCTGGGTGAACCCTGGAGCGCGCTCCCTACCTGAGCAGCATCAATAAATGAATTAATGCGAGGATGAAATGTAAATTGTGGCAGCTTTAAAATGAAAGTCAGAGTTTCCAAAAGTGCTTTTAACCAGCACTTATTTCTGCAGCAATATAACTGTCAGCAAAGGCTTAATTCATTAGCACCAGAACAAAATGAAGACCCTGTAAATTTGAAGTCCAATTTAATTTCTCACTGAGAGCCTTTTTTTTTAATTTTTCTTTCTGCTTTCTCTCCCTGCCCAAGGAAGGAGGATTTCTGCTCTGGGCCCCCTGCAAATGAGATTTTCTCAGCCTGGTGGGAGAGGAGGTGGCCCTGAGACAGGCCAGGATTGCTTGGAGAGCTCAGGAATCAGATCCACTGGGATCAGTGGGATGGGGAGGGACAGAAAGGTTCAGAGGGGACACACTCCAAACCTGGGGGATTTAACTCAGCTGTGCCCAACAGACCCTACAGACTCTTTTGGGACATCACTCTTGCCCCAGGCTGGAGTCATGGCAAGGACCTGAGTGCTCAGATCCTCCCTCAGCCCAGCCCCAGGGCCAGCAGTGATGGCCCAGAAGGGTTTGTAGGCTCTGTGGGTCCCAGCTGAGTTAAATCCCCCAGGTTTAATTCAGGTGAAATCCCCCTTGCTGCTGAGGCTCGAGGAGCCCAGGGAAGGCAGGTCCTGGCAGGGAGATGGAGGTGGCCATGGCTGGAGCTGGGGCTCCTGGGCACCCCCAGCCTATAAACCAGCCCCGGAGCCCCCTGCCCCAGTCTGTCACCAAGGGGGGAGCAGTGGCACAGGCCAGCCCTGGGGGTGGATGTGCCTGTCCCAGAGCTGCAGAAACCCAGCACCAGCATCTCCCTGCCCTAAACTGTGAGACAGAGAAATGGAGGAAGGGACCTGATGCAGCTGGAGGAGCTGAAACCCGTGGTCTCCATGGAGTTTTTGTTTATACTCCTCTCATTTCCCTGTCTTCATTATTTTCCTTTTTTTTTTT
>VXBI01010255.1:145796-185622 GCA_013397375.1 Toxostoma redivivum | reverse complement strand
TTTATTTTATTTTTATATTATTTATGTTTTAACCTAAAAACTAACTTTTTGTGACCCTTAGTGTGATACTGGCTGACTAACCAGAAACCACTACCTGAAACCCATGAAGAAGGAAGATGAGCACTGAAAGAGATACTACCTAAAATCCTTTCTCTTGTTCTATACTTATTACTATGTTATAAAAACCTCAAATTTAAAACCCTCACCATGTGTGTGAAATCACACACTTTTATTTAACTACACACTCATGATTTTAACTCCATCACTGAAATTTGGAGCCTTCTCCAAGGCCTCAGGTCAAAAGCAGTGTTCTGCTGGGGGTCAGTTCCAGAAAGCACAGAAAGCCCCAAAATCCCAGGTTTGTGGGATCCAACAGTGTATGAGCTGTCCACACAAGTGAAGAGGTGGAGAGCAGGAGGATGAGGAGGGTCACTGCCACACACTGGGGTGGGTGTCTGCTGCCAGAGAATGGCATCAACCCCCTCTGAACAGGGCTGGGTTTTTGTTGGGAAACCAAAAAATTCTCCTATGGCTTCTGATGTGTTTTATAACAGCAGGGATCCAGTTAATCCAGACCAGCTCCACCTGAGGAATTGTGTGGGGGAGATTTTGGCCATCCCTTGACTAACCCAGAGCCAATGGGACCCAGGAAGGTGATTGGTGTGGCCCAGATGTGAGAGTGTCATGTCACTGCTTCTTCCATGGGGTGAAGATGCCTTCAGGAGGCCACTGGATCCTATTCCCAAGGTTCAGGAGCAGCACACAAGGATCTGCGTGCCAGCTCTGGTGCCTTGGGGAAGCTCTGAGTGCCAGAAGGACACACAGAGGACACCAGCAGCTCCTCAGAGCTGAGCAGAGGAGTGCAGGGAGCAGAGCCAGCTCCTGGCTCTAATATCTCCAAGCAGGACAGACTGGAGATGCTTAAACAACCCCTCTTCTTTCCACAGCAAATGTCAGCTCCTCTAAACCAACAGCTCTTGTTGACTGCTTTGCTCAGTCTCTAGGGCTGGTAAAGACTTCTGGGGGAGAAAGAAATCACAGATGCCCAAATGTTTCACTCTGATGGAAAAATAAAAATAAAAATTAAAAAAATAATGCTTCCTTTCAGAATGACTTTTTATTTTGAAATCTCAAGCAATTTGCTAAAAACTGAAATCAAACCCCAAAACGAGGACTTCCGAAGTCCAAATGAATCATTCTCCAATTACTAAATGGAATCAGCCCCTTCCAGAACAGCTTTCAAGAACATTTCTTATTAAAAAAATAATTGGCCACTGAGGGCTGGAGGGGAAAAAAAAAAAAGTTTTGAAATATCACAAGTTCTCCCAGAAAATGGGACTGTTTCCCTCTCTGATTGCAATTAATGACCTGCCAGCCAAGGAGTCCCCAGACCTGCAAGGGCAGATTCCAGAGCAGAGGGAGGCTGGTGCCTGGGGGTGCATCCTCCTTAAGGACAGCTTGTGTGTGCTCAGCTATTCCTCCTGGGATTAGATGGATGTTGCATGGGATGAAATGAGGCAGCAAAGCCAAAATCGAGGAGTGTCACCAACACAGCAGAGCCTGGGACAGGTCCTTTTGCACCCAGCAGAGGATTTCCCTATAATAAAATGTTGCCCTTCTCTATAAGGATGCTGCTTTTCTGCCCCAAATTTCCATTCTTATGGCAGTTGAGGTGTTAAACACAACCTAGGGATGCTGTGCAGGGCTGAAAACCTGCTTGGTGAGCACATGCAGATGGACCAGTGAGTGTACATAGAATAATAGAATGGTTTGGTTGGAAGGGACCCTCAAAATCATCCAATTCCAGCCCTGCCATGGGCAGGGACACCTCCCACTATCCCAGGATGTTCCAAGCCCCATCCAACCTGGCCTTGAACACTTCCAGGGATCCAAGAACAGCCACAGCTTCTCTGGGCACCCTGTACCAGGGTCTCACCACCATCACAGGGAAGAATTTCTTCCAAATATCCCATCCAGAATGAGGGAGGGCTCTTAGGAGTGGTTACAGCTTGGATATGGGTGAGACAGGAGTAACTTGCCAGGGGTTTAGGAGACTGGTCAGATTTGGGTGGCATCTTTGCACAGTGCTGCATCAGAGACAGGAGGAAGCTGCTGAATTCATTTCAGGGTTGCAGAACACTTTGCTTTTCTCTCACCCCTCTCTGCATCCCCTGTCCTGGCTGGTGACATTGCTGTGACCTTGCAGCAGGCACCGAGTGCCAGCTTTGCAGCCTGGTCCATCCCCAGCCCCTCTCCCTCCCCCAGAGAGCCACATTTTCAATTTACACCGAGTAAATGATTCATCACTGCTTAAAGAGGCCTGAGCAGAGCTTGGGAGGGAGCAGAGGTGGGAAAGAGAGGGGGGGACAAGATGGGGGTAAAGATACAGAGATGGAAAGCTCTGGTGACCTGCTCTGTATCAGCTCCTCTGCTCGGGGCAGGAGCCAATCAATCCTCCCCCCTCTCCTGCAGCCGTCTGTGGGTCTGTCTGCCTCTCCCTCTCTCAGAGGACTCGAGTTTCTCAGTGTAAGGTTAGGACAGCAGAGCTGTGGAAATCGATTCCCCAGCCCTGGCATGCTGCCCTCGGCACAGACAGCCGAGCTCTGCTGGGAAAAGATGGATGGGGAGCAGTCCCTGCACCTCTCAGGTGGTGGGAGCCAAGGATAGTTGGGAATGGGGGTCTGGGGGAGAGGGGTTGCATCAGCCCTTGGAGGGAAAATCCCAAAATAAGAGAGGTGTGCATAGAAGAGACACATACATAGATCCTATAACTCTTTGGGACATTTCCACCCACCAATGGTCCTCCTGATGGTTTATACTGCAGGAGGATGAGGGAACAGTGTGGCTTTGCCCACACATCTGGCTGCCAGCCTCAGTCTACACAAACCTACCCAGCTGCCTCCTCCACACCTTCCACCAGCTCCCACATGTCTGGATTGAGCCCTGCACTGGGAATCCCCTGGGATGCCTGACTGGGAGGGAAGAGGGAAGGGTTAGCAACCAGGAGGGGAAATGTTTATGGCATTTTCCCCCAGGGATCCTCATGCAGGAGTTGATGATGATGTATCCCACTTGAGGAAAAGTCTCTTAATGAGTCTTGAGGGGTTGTGATGTGCAAAAATTTCTAATTAGAGACTCAGTATTCCAGTGTCCTTACCCTGAATATCCTGTGCAACCAAAATTTGTTGAGTGGGATGTAATTGACTCCTTTGCTCTCAGGGCTACCCAAAAGGATGAAGAAACTGAGACTCAGAAAGGAACACCTGAGGCTGCACTGAAAACCCCTCCCAAACTAGGACTGAAAATCAGATTCCTTAACTGTGAGGAAAACTGGAGGGAAGCAACAGACTTGAAGCAGGATTTGATAACATTTGCCTTCAAAGTGCCTCCAAAAAACCCCACAGGGAATCAATGTCAGTAAGCCTGCTGTGAGGTACATAAATAAGAGGTGTTTCTCTTTCCCAGATAAGGAATCAGAGGTTAAGTGATGGGGACACTGCCATCAGCCAGGTCCAGCCTCCAGCCACTTCTCCCTCAAGGATCCCTCTGCACAGAGATTTTTTTTTTTTTTAAACCAAGCTGAATCTGCCAACCCCACCCATCACCCCCCATTTAATTTCAATACTCCTCAGGATTAGCTGCTGCACACTCTGCAGCTGTCTGTGCCCCTTCTCTCTCCTTTTGGGGATTTACTGCTGCATGTTTTGATTGTTTGTTGCCTCTGACCATGGGTGCAAGGAGATGAAATATCCAGCATTGCTGTGGTACAATCAGTGAACAAATTCATGCCTTTCTGTGCTGCTTGCACATCTCTGTGCTGTCCCTTCACTGACAGCAAACACAGGCTGTCCTGGAGGATGGATGCAGGATGAGATGGGATGGGAGCACATTACAAAGCTCTGCATCAAATGGAAATATGCTCAGGTCAGCAGGTGGGCTCTTACCCACCACACCACAATTCAGGACTGGTTTACCAAGGTTCCCTTGAACAATCCCAGAGCATGAGCCGCATCTTTGGATGTGTTTTGGGATGGATCCCCCAGATCTGATCTGAAATGAGGCAGACTGCAGTGATTTTGGATGAGGGTCACACAAGCTGACAGAAGCAGAGCATTCAGAGCATCGACAGAAGGTTGGAATGTGGTCCAGGTTTGCTCCCTTCTGTTCCAGCAAGGAGAGCTAGCAAAGTCTATCACTTCAACTGGATCCCTGTCTCCACCTGGAGAGTTTGCAGCTCAACAGGAAGAATTCAGGTGAATTCAGGGGGTGAAAACCAACACACTGCAAGAGCAGGGCCCAAGGCTGCCAAGGACACCGTGAGGTTTGGAGTGACAACACCCTGCAGAGCCACCCTCAGCCAGAGCCTTGGGTCAGACAGATCCAATGCACTCCCCAGCCCCTGCCTCTGCTGAGAGAGCCTTGGCAAATGAGACCCTGCCACTCAGAGCCGGGAGCTCAGCCAGGCCAGCCCCTCCCTCTCCAGGGCTTTGGAGATCACAGGGAAAGGCTGCAGAGAGGCAGCTTCAAGATCAACAGCATCGTTAAAAAGCCCAAGGAAAGACAATGAACTGATATCCCAGTATTGAGGACACCTGGATCCAGCACTCCTTGTGAGGCAGTGCATAAACCAGTACAGCAAAATAATGGGAGAGGGGAATGAGGCCCCTGCTTGGCCTGTTAAACCATAAGGTCCCAATGAAAACCACCTTGGAGTGTGTCCCATGGCGTTTACTGGGATCTGATTCCTCTCTAAGGATGATGGAGATTAACCTTTCCTTTTGTCATTCAGACAAGTCCAAAAGTGGAGAGGTTCAGGCCAGCAGTGGAAAGCTGGAGGTGCTGAGACAAGAGCTAATGGTCAAATTCCCTTGAATGGAATAGAAACCACCAGGAAAATGTGACCCAGAGAAGAGCTGCTGGAGTGTTGAATTCAAACCTCATCAGGCTGCTTTGCTGGTGTGGATCAAGCAGGGGAGAGAAACTCTGTCCAGCCTCTACCACCCTTCTTTTCCCTCATCTTCCAAAAAAAAACCCCTTCATATTAACCAAAGTCTCTCCCCTGCAAGTGCCAAAGACTTTTTTGGAGGTACCTGTCTCAGCCAAGGACTGAGACAGCATTTTGCCTCTCTACCTTGATGCTTTTAGTTTTAGCTTTCATATTTTCCAGATTCTGTTCTGCATTAGTGTGTAACTCTGAGCTTCATATAAATGTTGGCAAGTTCCCCTCACAGTTCAGTCACACAAAACAATCCTTGTCCAGCCCCAGAACCAAGGACACCACTGCAGCTTTGGGTATAAAAAGTGTAATTTATACAAAAAGTCCAAACAGCAGTGAATTGAGGAGAGCAATCTGGGAGGTTGGGACTGCAGAACCTGGAGCTGGAATTGGACAATGAACCCCAATATGGAAATGGACCAAAACTTATAAAAGTGTGAAAACTCATGATTCAGAGTCCATCTTTGGTGTAGCCACAGCCAGGCTCTTGTACTGCCCAAGGTGAATCCTTTGAAGGGCGTTTTAATAAATCCCCACTTGATTCCTTTAACTCTGTCCAGGCAGCCTCTCCAGGCATCCCCTGTGCTAGCAGGAGGCCAGGGGATGGGGCAGGAGGGCTGGGATGGTGGCAGACCCCCCCCAGCAGGTACTCACGTGTTGTGGAGCACACACCATCCGCAGTGGGGGTCCCCCGAGCCCAGGCACTCGCTGCAGGTCTCGTGCTGGCTGCACGACTCCACAGGAACCCTGGTGAGCTGCAGGAGGAAAGGAACAACCTGTCAGCCTGCTCAGAACAGCTTGGTGGAGGTGCCACCCTCCCTGGGCAGGCAGAGGGGGGTGGATGGCGGGGGGATGAGGATGGAAGGGGGGTGTGGATGGCAGGGGGTGTGGNCAGGAGGAAAGGAACAACCTGTCAGCCTGCTCAGAACAGCTTGGTGGAGGTGCCACCCTCCCTGGGCAGGCAGAGGGGGGTGGATGGCGGGGGGATGAGGATGGAAGGGGGGTGTGGATGGCAGGGGGTGTGGATGGCAGGGGGTGTGGATGGCAGAGGGTGTGGAAGGTTTTCTCCTGAGCCCAGCCTGCTGCACTCCCTGTCCACATCCTGGTCCACATCCCCTGTGGCCTTTCCCTGTACCCTTCATCCATTCCCAAAGGACTTGCAGGAATTCCCAGCAATCAGCAGATCAGGCAGGCTGTGGTACCTTGAAATTAAATTGATTCATTTCAGCAACACATCTTCTGCAGCAAGTTAAACTCCCTGGATCTCATAGACTTCACTTGCAGGATTTCCTAGCAATCAGCAGATCAGGCAGGCTGTGGGGATGTGGTACCTTGAAATCAAATTGATTCATTTCAACTGGACAACAGCACATCTTCTGCAGCAAGTTAAACTCCCTGGATCTCATTGATCTCTCTGGATCTCATTGATCTCTCTGGTTCTGGACTCTTGCTTTTTGGCTTCCTGTGAGAACTGAGGTCTTGTGATGTCTTTGTCTCCCTGCCATGACCTCGTGCCACCACCAGTCCCCACTGCCACCACCACTGCTGGTCCCAGGAAAGCCTTAGCTCCACTCCCCATTGCCCCTGCATCTTTCCAGCCATCACTTGTCCCATCCCTGGAGAGGTTGCTCCCAGCAGGAAAAGGACAAAGGCTACCAGGCTGGATATTTTCATGCTGTGGCCATGCTTTTGCAGCTCAGAGGGAATTAAAGCAGGACCTGAAACACCCATGTACTGCCAAAATACCACATTTTATCATCTATTTTCCTTTTATTTTTCCTTTTTAATTAAAGTATTTCAGTGAGAGATTTCAAAGGCTGAAGGGACTGCCCAGCCTGACCTCCTGTCTCACAGACCAATGCTTTTGATTCCTCTTAGGTTTTCTAAGCCCCTCTCAGCTTTTGAAGCCAAACACACAATTTGGGCCCAATGACCTGATAGTCCCTTTCCCATTGAATAAGCTTCAGAGAGCTTCTGTAATATCCAGTCAATTGCTGGTGTCTTCACCCCAGTTCCTGTCAGCAGGGAGAGTTCATTCCCTCAGATGACAGAGTGTGGTATTATCCTGATGAAACACCACTGAGAGCTGCCAGCTCTAAACTGCACAACAGTTACTCCTGACAAATGACAAGGGAATACACCTGGATCCCAGGGACAATTTTTTACTTGGCACAACATTCAGGAGAGTTTGAGCTGTACAGTGACAGACTAAGATCCATCTTGACTGTGTAAATGAACCAAGAACTGGCTTTTAATTTTTTTTTTTAAAAATTCAATATAAATATATATCAGGCAAAATTCCAGCTCTATATGAAGACCTTTTCTGGCTGTATCAGAAATTGTTCTTCTCGCCCCTACCCACAAATCCCAGTTGTTAGTCTATAAGCAAAAGCTGAAATTGTGCAGTTTTGCCTCTGGCAAGTGGCAGAAGCTTTAGAAAACTTCAGGTAGAAACATGATGGGGTTTATTTACCATTGCACCACTACCTGTGCCAAGTCACCCAGAGGAACCAACTGGGGCTACTGAAAGCCTTTAATGAATCAATGAGAATGAGAGGAAAAAACTCAAACAAAAACCAACACAAACTCACTTTTCTCAACTGAATCTATTGCCATGAGCATAAAAACATAATCAGAATAGATCACAGGGCATGAAAAGTTAGAACAAGAAGACAGGGAGAGAATAATTCAGACTTCTCTAATTATGGTGGCCTTGGCAGTGGTGAATTAATGGTTTGGTTTGGTGATCTTAAAGGACTTTTCCAAGATTCTATGAAAAATTAAGATTGTTTGACCATGAATGAGGTTGTTCCACCTTCCTTAAGCTTCTGATCAAGAAGGTATCACCTATTCATGAAGAATAAATTTTATTGGGTGAAACCACTCAATTAAACTTGTTGAACCCAATAGTCCAATTCCAAAAAGACATAAATTTTTTTATAAGAAGATGCCAAAAGGTGGAGACATTATAATTTATTATGTTGGCCATCCCCACCTCTTATTTCCACCTGAGAAAAATACATTGTGAATTATTTTATCTCCATCCCATTGAGCTTGGCCATGTCTGCACTGTGGCCACCAGAGGACTTGAAGAAGAAGCAGATAATTTAATTTTGAAAGACTTTAAAACTGCCATTCCTCAATCCAGATGCAATTCCCACCTGGTAATTAGAATTTTGTGAGCACAGTTGGGTTTGGCTCTGCAGTTCCCACCCAAACCACCCTCAGTTTGACATATGGTGCTGCTTGATTTATCCTCATTAGCTCCAGATAGTTCCATCCAACCTCATTTCTGAGCCAGTTTGCACCTGTCTATAGAAGTGAGCCTTGGTTAAGAAGTTTAGATCAGAAAATTAGTTTTTCCAACACCTGGTGATCCTGGGTTGAATGTTCAGAGTCAAAATCCACTTGTGCTCTGATATGGGTACAAGAAAGAAGTCCTAAAGGACTGAAATTTGCCATTTCTTGACAAATTGGTATGAAGAGTAGATAAAAGTGGTGTCTGTATGTTTTATTCTTATTAGTTAATTAGCCATCAAAAGATATCCAAGCTTGTTCCAGGAGGAACCTACTGGGAACCAGGATCTTCATTTTTGCAGAAATGTTTTCTTTTCAGTGTGTTTGGGTATTTTTGTGGGATCTGTGTTGTTTTTAGGAGCACACCTGGCTTGTGCTGCTGTCCCAGAGCCCACAGGGATGTGCCACGAGCTTCCCACATCCCAAATCCTGTCATTCCACCACTCTGTGTCCCATGTCACCATGGGCATTATTCCTGCCCTAAAAGTCCTTTTATGAGTTCACCCCTAGCAGCTTTATTGTGAGATTAATTAAAACTGTACCACGCTGATAAATGTCTTGGGCTGGAAGTGTCAGACCTTCCAATTAATGAAGAAAGAAACCACAAAAAACAAAGGAGCTGCAACTGAAAGAAAAGCCACCTAAGGGTCGTCTGCTGAAAAGAGGAAGAACAGCAAGCAAATAAGGCACATCAGAGGTCTTATTTTCCTTTTTGGAACATAAACTGTAATTAATTCAGCTCAGCTTTCCACGTTGAAGGGTTTGAGAGCTGTGTCCCTGCAGGGAACAGTCAGCTTTTTGTGCTGCCACTAAAATATCAGCAAAAGGGGAGTCCATGCAGCCTCCCAGTTCAGAGCCTTGGATGGATGGACCAGGTAGTGCTGGAGGTGGAAATTTCCATGGCAAACCAGGCTGTGTTTACTCCTTGCACCCCTTCTCCATCCTTGGAAAGCCTGACAAACTCTTCGAGGTTATTTCCCAGCTTGGTGAGGGTCCCTACCCCTGGTTCTTCGTGGGAGTGAAACCTGGATCAAACATTTTGCAGCAAATGTCACAGAATCCTGGAACATCCTGAGCTGGAAGGGACCCACAAGGATGATTGAAGTTCAATCCTTAGCCCTGAACAGGACTCCAAGAATTCACCACGTGCCTGAGGGTGCTGTCCAGATATAACCAGGGATTCAGCAGGATTAGAAAAGGAAATTCTGGGGCATTGGGAGCCAGTTTGGAGTAATTAATATTCCTGCAGTGGGCACAGCTTCACTGATATTTTTGCCTCACTGTGCCAGAGCAATATATGGATGTAAGAACAGACTGCTGCTGTTCTCAGGGCTTATATCCCATATATTAGGAAAATACAGGATATCAGGAAAAGGTTCTGCCCCCAGAGGGTGGTGAGCACTGGCCAGGCTCCCCAGGGAATGGGCACATTCCCAAAGCTCCCAGAGCTCCAGAAACATTTGGACAATGCTCTGAGGGGTGCACAGGCTTGGATTGTTGGGGTGTTTGTGCAGGGCCAGGAGCTGGACTGATGATCCTTGTGGGTCCCTTCCAACTCAGGATATTCCCTGATTCTGTCCCACATCTCCCCATTCTATCAAGGAGAGCTGGAGCTCAAAGTGAGGTCCCAGAAGCAGAAGGAGGAGCTGTCTCATGTCTCTGAAGGTTCATGGCATCTGAGCAAGCTTGAGGAGGAAGCTCAGGTAACACCTGCTCAGTGAGCACCAGGTTATTAAGTACAACTTAATATTTAGGCTCTGGGTTCATTGGAATATTGAAGATATGAAGGTAAGGTCCCTTCAGAGGCCTGCCCACACCCCTGGTGGACATCCAGGAGCTGCTGTGCTTCCATGGCACAGCAGAGGCACAGATGATCTCTGACCCAGGGCTGAATCCCAGAGCCAGGGCTGGACAGGGGGAAGGGGAATCTCGTGTCCTTCTCCAGGGCAGAAAGGGAACAATGAGCAGGCCCAGCTGCCATGGCTGCAGCAGGATTTGAAGAGATATTTCACCTCATCAACACATTCATTCACTAGTCCCCAAAGAAATCATCCACGAGTTTCTGGCTCACAAGGACATCTTAAAAATATGGCAAAATCTGCAAAGTGCTGAATGGTTCAGAGTGTTTCACACAACACCTCACCTCTGATCCTGCCTAAATTCCAAACTGCAGATTCTCCAGCTCCCAGCCTCCCTTCCCCTCCCTATTTCTAGTATGAATGAGTTACAAAAAGTAATTTAAAACAAAATGATTGAGTTTTTTTTTGGATCTGATAGACAGTAACAGCTAATCCTGTTAGAAATTTGGCTCCTGCTTCTGCCATTATATATTCACAAAAGCTCCTGCTATGTGCTCAGTCACAATTTTCTGGCTCCCATTTTTTTACTTTTTTATTTCAATATACATTGCTTCTTTCCCCCCTTAAACTGCCAACATTCTGGTCAAAACCTGAATCATTGCTCAATCTCTGTTGTTATAATTGGATGTTAATACAGCGGCAGGATGTATTCAGTCTGATGGACTAAGTTAATTTAAATGTACAAAAAGGCATCTTAAGTAGCCAATTTCCTTCCCAACAGTCAAAAGATACATTTCCAAAACACTGAACAGTGGCTCTGTCAAGCAATGTGGGTTCTGTGAATGCTGCTATCTTTCGAGGCTCAGCCAGCCCCAAAAAACTGCAGACAGATTAAGAGTGGAGCTTATTTGATTTCAAAGCCCTGAATAGAGTGTTCATGATAATACAGTTTATTAAATAGAGGAAGGCAAAAAACCACCTGAAAGAACCACAGGTTGAAGCACTTCTGCACCTTTAACAGTCAGTGAGGGTGTTCAGTCACCTGCACAGCATCCCAAGATGCTGATTTTATTCTGAATTATGGACAAAGGGACTTGGATTTCCTCTGTCATGTTTGATATCCTGTGCATTATTAGCTGACCTACAGACCCAGTAAAAAAGCAGGAGCAGGAACAAGCAAAGCCCAAGGAGCTGAAGCACATTATTTACCCTGGTGAGAAACAGGACTCACACACAGGGAGATGTCAGACAGTGGGGACAGAGATGAGGACCTGGCTTTGATTCCAGCCTGCCACTTCTGCAGCACAAGCACATAACTTGCCAGTCCCACTGGGACAAGGAATGTCATTTCTCATCAGACACCTGCAAGCTCTGCCTCTTCACTGCAGCCCTCTTCCCAGTAAATCCATGCTTACATCCTTGGAAAAGTGGGGGCTTTAATTAAGAGTGTTAATTGGAAGCAGCAGTAGCTGTCAAGGACAAATGACACAATAATTAAAGTGGGGGTCAGTGTCCTGCTACGTGGCAGGATAGATTACCTGACAAATATCCTTGTCCACCAAGGGCCCTACCTCAGTTGTGTGTTTGCTGTTCCTCCTCCTCTCCTGTCTCTGTTCTGGGCACCTTTGGTGAGAGATTTCTCCACCCTGGCACTGCCAGAGCAAATCCACAACCACACAACACTCACACCAACAGAGGCACAGCAAGAAGAGCAATAGAAAGATTTAATGCCCACAACCTCTGTGGCAACAGCTCCAGGAAACTTTGAGGTGAGGCTGAGTGTTGGCAGCTCCCATCAGAAGCTCTCAGGATGAGATTGCTGCTCCTACAGCAGTGAAATTTGCTTTGCACACTTTGCAGTGCAGTTCTTCTGTTCATACATCCCTTAGCAGGACTCTGCCCTGCAGCTGGCTCAGAAAACCCCTCAAATAAGGGGTTTTCTATGTAAACCATGCTGGGCTTCATTTCTGATCTATCCAATCTGTCAGTCTCGCAGTTTGTAGGGAACAGCTCTGTCGTGGCAGGGGTGAAAAGTGAGGGCTCTGCCTTCTCACTAAACTCTGTCTGCTACATCAGAGTCTAATTCTAAGCTAGAAACTCGTGCCCTGCTGAAGGAGAGACCTTTTGCAGGGCAGGATTTGTCTGCTCTCTGTTGTAGATGTCAAGCAGGGATGAGATAAATCACACCCTGGATGTGCCTGTGTCTGTTCACGGAATAAAAAGGAGTCTGGACAGCCAGGTCAGGTGGAGACATTTATAATGTACACCACAGTCACTGGGTGAGGTGACTCCCACACTTCATTTTCTGCTCTTCCTCAAATTTTGTCACTGAGAACAATCCTCAGATATGTTCAGGCCTCCCCTCTTCCTAATTGCAGCACCAGAATAACCAGTCACAATACAAAATATATTCTCTTTAATTTCTTGGAGAGTACTGTAGGAAACCCCCTGTGTTCCATAGTTTGTAAACCATTGCAGAACTCTGAATCTCTTGTGTGGTGACAGGGCTGTGTTTGAACAGGATCCTTTCCCCATCTGCTGTGTCACACCAACCTCGTCCCTGCTCTCTGCTCTGGCTGTATTTACAAGGGAACAGACAGATAACAAAGATTACCTCAATCCTTTTCTTAAAGGTTTGGCAGGTTCCCACTTTTCCCTTTACAACTGCTCAGCCTCCAGCCAGTCCTGTCCCTTCTTCAAAGAATTCCTCCTCTCTGTAGTGACTCCCCTCCCAAAAACATCACTCCAGGAGAAACAGGGGACACGGTATCCTGCTGGGAGCTTGGTTGGAATCCTGGAGGTTGAAAAGTATTTCAACACACTCAGAGGTTTCAGTTCAGCTTTCTATCGAATTCCCTCATTTTTCCCTTACCAAGATTGCCAAACCCTTCCTTCCTCAGCTGGGATTGCATCCCATTGGCACAAGGCAGGGAAATCTTTACATTTCCTTGTAAAAATCAGAGCTCACCAGCTCAGAGATGTGGAAGGAGAGAGAGATGATTTTACCCAAACCTGATGAAACCAATCACCTTCTTCCCCACCCTACAAACCATCAGCTCTGGTGATTTCCTCTGCCTGCAGAATTCCATCCTTGTTTTTCCCTGCTGCATCCAGGTAGCTTCACATCCCCTTGCCTTGCTTACACTGAATCCTGATCTCCCGGTCAAGTGTTTCACTCTGTAAACTGTGAAACAAATGAGATTTGGCTAAACATTTGTGTTCAAAAGCCTTCAAAAAGAGAGCCTCATGTCACAATTAATGCAGGGCCAGCCCAGGCTTAATGAGAGCTGGTGCCTGTATGGCCACTGGAGCGTGGCTGCTGAGCAAGGGAAAGATTGTTACCCAGGCTCCAAAAAGGCTATAAATAGATTTAATTGGGACCTGTGAAGGAATTCATGCCACTGCAATGGGTTTGTCAAAGCCTAGCATCCTTTGAAGGCTCCTGGTGGAGGCTGAACAGTTAAAACACACAGGGAGAAGTTAAGAGTTGTTTCTGCTGGGGCTGGTGCTTTCCAGCTCATGTTGTTCCACTTTCTTTCCAGATGTTCTCATCACAAAATCAGAGAAAGGCTTGGGTTGGAAAGGACCTTAAAGATCATCTGTTCCAACATCCCACCATGGGAAGGGATCCTTATCCGAAATTATCAGTGAGCATCTTCCCATAGATTCCTTCTCCTCAGCAGCCCTCTCATTGTGTCCACTCCCATCAATTCAATCCTGTCACCACTACAAATCTCATCTTTACACATTTAATATCTGCCTGGGCTATGAAGTTCCATCCTCATCCTCATCCAATCTCCTGGAGGAACTTTGCCTCCTCTCTCCCCCAGCACCCTGAGCCTCTCCCAGGTTTCTGGCTCCAACACTCCTGACCCAGGCAGTTCCTGAAGGACTGTGTTGGTCAAACTCCCTTGTGCAGGACACAATCCCTGCCAGCACTATCAGGAATTGTGGCAGTTTGATAAATGACCCTTTTTCAGTTACAATCAGATTTTTAATCCCCCATAATTCCACACAGGAACATCTGCACTGGCTTGGATCAACACCCTACATATCCCAGTTCCTTCACCTAAGCCTAAAAGGAAAACATGATCAGGATAAACACATTTATGTCCCCAGAAGCTGCCCAGTCTTTGGCTATTTTCATTCAGGGGAACTTCTGCACCTTGTCTGTCTCTCCATCATAACCCAAAGAACTATTTATTTAATTTTTTATTTGGGTTTATCCTTGAAATTGCACTGTTGCATCCACAGCATGCTTTACCAGGAATTTTCCCAGATCCAGAGCCCACAGCTTGAAGGAATCACCTGCTTTCATTTGTTCAGGACTTGATTTCTCAACAGTTTAATTTTATGCCCTGTAATTCTTGTATTTGCAGAGGTGTTGAGCAGTCAGTTCCTATCCATCCCCTCCTGCCACTCCCAAGTTTGCCAATCTCTCCATATACCCCAGCTCACCTCCTTCAGGGCTGAGGAGCTCCTTCAGTCTCCTCCCACATGGAAACCACCCCGTACCTCTGATCACAGAATCATTAAGGTTGGAAAAGCCTCCCAAGACCACCCAGTCCAACCCAGCCCTGTCACCACTGGCCACGTCCCCAGGTGCCACATCCCATGGCTCTGGAGCACTTCCAGGGATGGTGCTTCCACCACTGCCTTGCCAGTCTCTTCCAATGCCTGACCACCCTTTCCATGAACAAATTTTCACTGATATCGAACCTAAACCTCCCCTGGTACAACTTGAGGCTGTTTCATCCTGTCCCTGTTCCCTGGAGCAGATCCCAAATCCCCCCGGCTGTCCCCTCCTGGCAGGGAGTTGTGCAGAGCCACAAGGTCCCCCCTGAGCCTCCTCTTCTCCAGGCTGAGCCCCTTTCCAGCTCCCCCAGCTGCTCCTGGGGCTCATCCTTTCTCTTCTAACCATTTATTTACCCTTTTCAGCCACATATTGGGCAAAAGGAGGGGCTAGGTGGTGGCCGAGGTCATCTCTGTACTCTTCACCATCTTGCCCCCTCCCCTCCCTGATCTCACCAAAAACTATTAAACCACTGCCTTTAGCAGGGTGTCACCTCTCAGGGCTGTCCACATCCCTCAGGCTCATCCCAGGTGACAAACACAGCACATCAGGCTGACCTGTGATTGTTTTATCAGAGGCAGGTAACTCATAAAACTTGATTTAGCTTTCAGCTGAGTGTGCACTGGCACTGATCCTCACACAGCTCCCCAGAGCCCACATTTCTTGCCACAAAATGGGGATTTGGATTGCTCCCAGACACCCTCACACACATCCCACTCCAAATTTTCTCCTCCTATCACCATCTCCCTTCCTTTTACACCTCATTCTCTGTGCAGTGCCCTCAAATCTCTGTGACAGGAGCTCCACAGGCAGCATCAATCAGAGTGATAACATCAGCTGGAGAGTTCTGAGGCCACACTGCTTAATCTGCAGCCCAAAATCTTGTGATGAGAGGCAGGGAGAGCAGTGATAACGTTTGCTTGCAGCTGTCCCTGAGCAAACACTCACCAACCCAACCCACAGCCCCAAAACTGGGGCTCTCAGGGCTGTCCCAGCACCTCTGCCTCTCCAGAGCTCTCACCACCTTCCTGAGGCTTCCACCCAAGAGTTCACCAAGATTCAGGGAGGAAATGTGAAGCAGGCTCTTCCCAAGCCCTTAAATTTAAATCTCAGTTTATTAAAGGAGAGAAAAGCAGACAGCCCTCCCTTCTCAGCTGGCACCTGTGGGAGCCCTCAAGGTTTTTGGGGGTAACGAGTGCTGCCAGAAGAGGCTGAGGTGCAGGACACTATTTTGGGGCACATCCATTTGTCTTTAGCTATCCTGCTGCTTGTTTCAGTGTGGAATTAGAGGGAAGAAGATCCCAGCCAAGCCTGACTCCCTCTCTGTGTGGTTTTGACTCACACAGGGGGTTTGAAATGCAGAATTCCTGCTGAGTGCAGTCAGGGTTGCTCCATCCCACTGCCCATATTTCAGGGGATGAAGCACTACACGTGTTTTCCCAGCTTTCCCAGGCATTCATGTTGCCATAAAATGAAAGGCCAAGGATATTTAATTCAGGGATCATATCAATGCATAACTTTTAAGATCAGGAGGGACCACTACATCATCTGTCCTCACCTCCTGTACATCACAGGTCACTACCCACCTACTCTTGGGCTGAATCAGATAATCTGGGTTTAGCTGAAGCACTTTGCCTTAGAAAGACTTCCCATTATGATGTGAAGATACCAGGAAAGGGAGAATCCTCCAAATGTCCCAGCAGCTAACCACTCACACCATAAAAAGCTTGCACATGCCTTACTCTTCATGTGAACTCACCAGGCTTTGGCTTCCAACCACTGATCTTTGTTTTGATTTTCTTTTCTGGGTTATAGAGCCCTTTAACCTGCTGTTTTCACCCTGTGAAGATGCTCAGAGATCCTGATCAAGTTATTCCTCAACCTTCCTACTGATAAATTAACCCTGAGATGCTTTCAAACCCTATGAGGATGTTCCTACTTCCTAAAAAAAATTAAATTTGTGGGTCTTTATTCCTTCTTTTCGCATCTGGCCACAGAGCATGACAGCTCTCCCACTCCCCTGCACTCCTCCAAGGGTGCAGAACGATGTCAACCTGTTTCTACATCAGCCAGATGAGGAAAAAACCCTTTGGAAGGATGTGAAGAAACAAGCCCCTCATCCATTTCAGTCATTGCTTTCTAGGATGAGTCTCCCACTTCCCAGCCTGACCTAAATTCCTTCCTTGAGACAGCAAAGTTTGTGTTTGCTTTGTCTGAGGGAGCCAAAGTTGCCCAACCTGGTGGTGGTTAATGCTGAGCTAATCGTTGTTCCACTGAATATTTTATCTGTGGGATTTAATATCAACCTCCTGCTCATTCATGGAAGTTTTCAATAGATTTGGGCCCAATATTGATCCCTGGAGAAAACTACTGGGAAAACCCTCAGGCTCTTTGAAAGCTGCCAAGTGTTAAGCCATTTTCAGAGATCTCTTCCTGCTATTTTTAGGGTTTGGGACTTTTTTTAATGGGAACAGGCTGTGGAGTTGTTTCAAGCACTGTGTGGAAAGGTAAAGACAGGGCATCCACGAAGAAAACTTCATTATTTCCTTCAAGAATGGATCACCTATTTCCTTACAGATTGAAAAATATCCTATTTTTCATAAAATCATACTTCCTAGATGTCATCTGGCCCAAATCAGGAGCTTCAGATTTATTTAATATTTCTTAATTACCCTTCTAGCCCTCAGGAATCTTTTGGGTGGGAGGCTGGATGCTCCTAAATCATGAATGTATTCCCCAGTATTTTGGATGTCACATAATTCAGGTCTCAGGTGTGCAGGGTCATCCTCAGAAGAGCCATGCATTAACCAGAGCCTGTTTATTATTTAGGTGTAGCTTTACACCTAAATTCCTTGGTGAGGAGCCCAGAGTTAGACAGGAACAACCTGGGCACTGTGGAGTTGAACAGACCTCCTGACTCCTGGTAATAACCCTAAATTTAGGCCTCTGCACAACCCCTGAACCTGTGCACAAGCAGCACACAAGGTTCTTATTTCTCCAATTAGTTTCATTTGCACTCTGGTGAATTTTTTTCACATTTCTCTCCAGCCAAAGCAGAAAGATGAGACTCCTACTGCACCTTTCTTTTTATGGAACAGCAGACCTGGTGCCCAGATTTCTTGGGGAAAAACAGCTGGCATGAGGCTCTGCAGAGAAACACAACTTTTGTCCCTGCAGAGAACTATTCAAAGCTGATTTTGGTGCTGTCTGAAGCAGGGAGATCCCGTTTCAGCTCCTCTCTGCCAAGCCCGGAGTTCACAGAAGCCGCTGCTGAGCAGAGATGATGTCCAGGGGGCAGGGACAGGGGCTGGGATGGTGTTCTTGGATGACCACAAGATCAATGCTGCCAGCTGGCCTGTGCACAAAGCACAGAGACCCCACAAAGGCCCTGCAGCTCCGTCCAGGTGGTTCCCAAACTGGCACCCTGAAAGAGAGCGGGATTAGGCTGCTGAGGCACCTCAAAGGAGCCCTGCACTCACAGATCAAAGGCACTGCAGGGCTCTGGTTACACCTGCCTCCCTCGTGGGCATCCCTGACAAAAGGCTTCGGGCTGGGGGATCTGCTCAGGTGCATTTCACAGCGCTGACCAAAAAAAAAAAAACCAAATAATACAAGCCCCAAATACCCTTTTGTCCCTGGTCACAAAGGAGGGAGCCTGCTTGGCATGTAATACAAGGGGACAGAAACAAGAGCAAGGAGCAGTGCCAGGTGCTCAGAGAGCACCTCTGAAACTCGAGACAGCTGAAAGGATTCTCTCCTCCCCTCCACCTCCAGCGCTGGCAGGGAGAAGCTTCAGCCCCAGCACCTCCCTGCAGGGCTGGCTCACAAGCAGGTGACATTTCTGCCCCTTGGCAGGACCCTGCTGACCCTCCTGAACCCCTTTTTTGCATGTCTCACCCTCTTCCCAAAAAAGAAAGCAGTGGCTTCAAAGACTTTGGAGTCTCCTGAACCCCTTTATCCATGTCTGACCCTCATCCCCAAAAGAAGCCAATGACTTCAAAGACTTTGGAGTCTCCTGAACCCCTTTATCCATGTCTGACCCTCATCCCCAAAAGAAGCCAATGACTTCAAAGACTTTGGAGTCTCCTGAACCCCTTTATCCATGTCTGACCCTCATCCCCAAAAGAAGCCAGTGGCTTCAAAGAGTTTGGACTCTCCTGAGCCCCTTTATCCATGTCTCACCCTCATCCCAATAAGAAGCCAGTGGCTTCAAGGAGTTTGGAATCTCCCAAACCACTTTTTCCATCATCCCAAAAAGAATCCAGTGGCTTCAAAGAGTTTGGAGTCTCCTTGCAGAGCTCAGGGCACTTGACTTCTCCATCTCAGTGGCAGGGGTGACCTTCTCATTGCTGCTCTTTGCTCCTCCTTTTCTCCAGCACACTCACAACATGACCAGTACTTCCCACATGTGGTTCTCAGGCCCTTCCAGGAAGGAAACAGGGAATAAAAAGCACCAAGGGTGAGAAGAAAGCCAGGCCTAGCACTGATGTGGCTGCCTGAAGGTCAAACACACTCATCCTTTAATTGGCATGGGAACTGACAGAGGTTTTATTAAAACAATCAGTGTCTGAATAGTGCTGTGCTCACCCATGGCCTGGCTAAGAAATGTCAGATGCACAGACTGGCTGAGGTACAGGGAAGCTGGGTGAGCTGAAATTCCTTCTCCTGAGGTCTGGACACTGGCTCTGGCCTCCTTCCAGCCACAACAGCCTTGTGGCAAGCAGTGGTTTAGATTTGTTAATTTTAATATGCTCATTTTCTGCTCTGAGATAGGATTAGGAGTAAAAGCAAGGCAGGCCTAAAACTTAAAGGGTGTAAAGAAAACTTTATTAGCAACATAAAGAAATAATAAATTCAGAATAAAACCTTTAGCCCACCCTTCCTTTTCTCTCCTATACTCTCTTTTTTCTTGACAACAATGTACAGAAACACTTTAATTTGTTACTAATTTAAAAATATATTTTTTAGTTTATTTTAAGGGAGAGAAGTCTTCCCTTGTCAGGTTATAGGGACTTCTCCACAAGAAGAGAAACCAAAAAAATAGTTTCCCAGGCTATTAACAACCAAACTAGCCTCCAATCAGACCTATCAACTCACAGAGGAAGTTCTCAGGGAGAAAACTTCTGTGGATGCCCTCTTCTAAATGCAAATTAATGCAAAACCAGCACATGGCATCCATAGATCAGCAGAGATGCTGATGATCCCGAATCCCACTGGTCCTCAGCCATTCCTGTGTGTGCACACCCCCAGCCTGGCAGGCAGCTCACAGCATTTGTAAGCCCTGTCAGGTTTGTACAGCACAGCAAAGGGGCTGTGGGGAGCATTTCTTTTATTTATCAGATTCCATTTCACACCGGTGAACCATAAAATTATAACCACAGCTTTTCCCGGGCTGCTCTGGATCTGTGACATCTGTCTGTCTGTCTCTGTCCTACCCACACGGGTGCAGCCTGGTGGCAATAATGGATGTCCTGAAGGAGCAATTTCACCTCTGCTTGCTGAGGATTACAGCCTGCCTCTTCCCCAAGCAACAATCCCTGCCCCTGGTTTATTAACCCAGCAGCAGGCGTGGAGAAAAGCTCTCACCCAGCACAGGCAGGAGAGTGGTTTCCTCAGCATTTATGGAGAGCAGGAAATTAGGGATGTGTTATCAGGTTCAAATCTCACCAAAACAATAGGTGAGGAGGAGAGTTTCCTTCCAGCTGCCTGGGATTTTACCTAAGGAGAGCTGTAGATGTCCTGCTTTAGTGCCAGGAGTTGCAATATCACCGTTTTGGCTCGTGTTTCAGGTAAACACAAGAGTTCATGCCCCTGTTCCTTCATCTCCTCCAGAGGACACTCAGATTTTATAGGTGTTTGTCCCAAAAGGACGTGAAGGGAAAGTGAGGTTTAAGACTTATTTTATTTCTTGTTCCAACCATTACTCCCTGAATCAGCAACTCCAAACATCCTTTCCTGTCTGAAGATCTTATTTATGCCTTTGGAAACAGAAATTGTCTGGGAAGAAGGGAATACAAGAAGGGAATACAAGCCAGGTAGGAGCCCAGCTCAAATCCCTCCCTGGCCAGAGACCCACATCTGCAAGATTTATTTAATCTCCAATTCCCTCCATGCAGCCAAAGCATCTCTGCAATGGAAACCAACCCCACCCAGGACTATTCCTGCCCATTCCTTATGAAGGGAGGTGGGATAAATCTGGAGCAGGTTATTTTTTCCCCCACCTATGCACAGCAAGAGTTAGATCCTATTTGTGGCTCCCAGGGATGCTGTGAAGCTCCAGGACTGGTGGGATTGCCTGGTGCTAATGGGGGGGTGTTTAGAAAAGCATGTTCTGAATCCCTGGAAACATTTAGCTCAGCCAGTTTGTTTTCCTGAAAGATATGAAATATTGCTGAGCTGAGGGCTCAGAGCAGACATCTCCCCCAGGAGCTCTGTGACCTGAGTTATGCAGATCGCATTAGACAATCACACCAGACCCTTTCAGCTTTCAATTCCATGAATTTATAAGTAGTCACCAAATAGTTCCAACCATAATTGTCAGCCTGGGCTAAAAAGAGCTTAGCTAGGCACGCAGGCTTTATGTGGAGTGAAAAGTTTTTATTATTATTATGATTATTTTTACTGCGGACGGGTTTTGTCTGGCTCAGCTTTAAGCTCTGATTTCTCCGTCAGGATGCAGATTTCACAAGACAAGTTTCCTGACCTGGTGACCAGGCCTGTAATGGGACTGGGACAGTAATTGCCATATTTCCCAGACAAGGATGAATTGCCTCCTCCAGATCAGCCACACAGACAGCAGAGATGAAGTTATCATTGCCCTAAATGTGTTTTGTTTTCTGCTGACACATAAACATCCCAGCAATTAGTTTGCTGTGTTAGGGCTCCCTTTTCCACCTCATTTTCCTGAGGGTTTATATCAGAGTTTTTTGTGGGCTATTGACAGCACAAGCTTTTAAGATAATTCACAGGGAAATAATGACTTAAAGAGTGGTCAGACATTGGAAGCCTGCCCAGGGGGGTGAAATCACACCCTTGGAAGTGTTCAAAAAACACCTGGATGTGGCATTTCTCTGGTATTGGCCTTGGCAATGCTGGGTTCATGGTTGGTCTCGATAATCTTGGGGAGTTTTTTTCCAGCCTGGATGATTCTGTGATTCTATGGCAATTCCAGCACCCTCAAATATTAGAGCATGAATCTGAATTCTTTGCTGTTTTGGACTCTCTTCCAGATTTAGAGCATTTATGATGCTGGAAATTCTGTGAAAGAGGAGGATATTGACTGGTGATGTAAAAGATATTTACCAAGTTGAGAGTAATTAATTCAATTGCTACCTAATTAGACCAGGTAGCAGGGCTTCAAAAAAACCCCCAGTCCTCTCCTATTAATTTCATAGAATCACAGAAGGGTTTGGGTTGGAAGGGACCTTAAAGCTCATCCAGTGCCACCTCCTGCCATGGCAGGGACACCTTCCCCTAGCCCAGGTCGCTCTAAGCCCTGTCCAGCCTGGCCTTGGACAATTCCAGGAATCCAGGAGCAAAAAGAGTTTTTTATTTCCCCCAAGACATTGTCTGTAGCATCAGTGAGATCATCACTGGTAGTTCCTACAACTTGACCTCATCTGAATCCCTAACTTCAAATTCAGAGTAGCCCATGAAAAGTCATCAAATTTTTTTTTTCCAATATTGACTGAACAGTTTCCCTCAGATCATGTCTGCAGAAATCATAATCCTTTAATAAAATAATCTAATTAATTTACTTTCCTATGACTCGAGACAGGTCTGATCTCAGTAAAATTCCATCTCACCAGAACATTTAGTTATAGTTTAGCATTAACTTCTCCATTTCCTTGGCTTTGTTTGTGGTTTTTAAATTTTTTTTTATACAATTTGTCAAGCAGAAGTTGATGCATGGCCCTCCTTGCAAAGGATAGCTCAGAGACCAATTAGTCAACCCAGGGATGGGCAAACTCCTCCTAACAGAACTGCAGGACTGCCACAAAATGGCAGCTAAACAAAGATCTATCTAGCTTTTAAAAATATTAACCTTTTTATTGACACTGCCATCTATCAGAAGGTTTATTCTCTGAGTGACAAGGTGGGGGCTGCCAAAAGCAAAATTAAAGACCACCAGCTCCCCCATCCTCCCACAGATGGGGAGCAAATGCCCAGAGGGGCTTTTAGACATAGAGACTCACTAAGAAACCATTTTGGCAAAATAACGGAGATTAAAGCATGATTTAGAAGTACAGTTTATATCAAATGCTTCCTTAATTACTTAGAAATTGACAGATTTAATAAAAACTAATATCCAGCCCTCTCCATCTCCTTTTTCTGCTGTCAACCCCAGCAAGATGCTTCATAAAAGGTGAAAGTGTCCTACAAAAGCCAAGGCCTTGTATTAGGTATTTTCTAACACCTAGAGAATGGTTTATAATCTGAATAATTTAAGTCTTCTAAATGTCTAGGCAGTTATTATTTTTTAAATTAAAAATCACATCAAAGCATTAAGCTGCAAAATGTTTCATTTTTTGGAGGTTTTTTAATTTTTTTTTTCTGCATTGGCTTGCAAATGCATCTCCAGGAATGTTGTTTAGAATGAAAGAATGAGGATTAAAACATAAATAACCGCTTTAGTCCTTGTCCTGGGGAAATTCTCTACAACAATGGAGATTCAGCCACTGCAAGGGCTGAAATTAAACTTCCATGGGGAGATGCTGGTTCACAGAATTCAGTCCACCAAGCCCTGACAGATTGCAAGGAGCTGTTCTTAGGCTCAGCACATCAGAGAGGAGGTAAAAAACTTGCAATTTGCAAGTTGTGCACCTGAACTTAGAAATGCTGAGCTGGTTTTGGAGCAATAAGAATAATCTTTTTCCAAATAAACCTTTCCCCCAGAAAGGAATTAGAGGATCAGGAGTTATGCTGGAATTACCTATGGAAGCAGTTTATCTGGGAGGGGTGGGAGGCCAGCAGAATTTGGACCCAAAGCACAGGAGATGAAGGGTCTGAGGCAGGATAATCCTCCAGAGATCATAAATTGGATAAATATATATGAACCAGCATTAATAAGTCGTTAATTAGCAGAAGTCTGGGAGATCTCTCTGTAGAGCCTGTCCCTGCTTGAGAAATCCTGTTACAAGAGAGCACTGAAATCCTGGATTTCACATTCTGAGAGGCAGAAATGAGTGAGGACAAGTAATTTTCACCTCTCATGAGAACAAGAGATGCTCTTACAACTGTCCTCCAAAAGGAAGGAAATCAAAACCTCTCCTGGTTGTTAGACAAGAATTCCCAGGTTTGGTAAACAAAGCTGAATTCCCAGAGCATCCCTGAGCTCCTCTGGCTGCTGGATGTTGATAAGCTCAGGACAAACCCCATGGAAAATCAGGAAAGGAGTGGGGTCAGAGTGCAGCTCCACCTTTAAAAAACTGGTTTTCAGTGTTTACCTTTTCTGCTTTGTTTTCTCCAGATCCCTGCAGCCACTATTCCTTCATCCAGCAGGACTGGAAACCAGAATCTGCTCAGTGGTGTTTGTGTGGCAGGATCTCACCTGTCTGTGGGAGTTGTTTCCTCTTTTTTAGAGGTTATAAACATCAGCCTCAAAAGAGGGATCTGCTAGAGAAGCTGCTCTGCTCTTTTCTCCTCAATTTTTTTTTCCGGTTAAACTTTAAGGAAAGGCTGAGGATTGCAAATGTGATATTTGGCTAGGAAGGATTCTAGCACGAGGAGCCACCACTCTTCCTCTTGGTTTGAAAAGACCAGTCTATTTAGGGTTCAAACCCATCTGTTGCTCCCCCACTGCAGCTCCATCCCTTTTGTTGCCAGAGACAGGATGCCACTTTCCTTCATCTGGCTCAAACCCGTGGTGTTGCTGATGGAACATCACGGATTATTCCCTAAATCCTGGTTGTGTGACGATGTGACATCTCAACAGAGCTCCCTGCCAATGCTGTGTAAAAAACACTCCCAGCTGATGCCACTGTCACAGACAGAGACATTTCCCTGGGAAATCAAAGGCTGCTGCCTTTGAAAACAGGAAAAGGGCAGGCAAATAAACCCCCTCCTACACAGCTCCCTCCTCTGATATTGCCTGTCACCTGCTGCTGTCTTCAGAATTTAAAGACAGCTTCCTACATCGGGGGGATTATGTCTTCCTGTACCCAAAAGAATCCCAGGTTTAAGTGGCAAAACCTTCAGATTCTGGGGTGTGGGAGACCCACTTCATTGTCTCTTGCTATGGAATCATTAAGGTGGGGAAAGACCTCAAAGACCATCAAATCCAATCAAAATACCCCTGTACCCACTAAACCATAGCATGAAGTGCCAGATCTGCTCAGTTTTTGAATGTTTTCAGAGATGGTGAGTCCACCACTGCTTTTGGCAGCCTGTTCCAATGCTTGATCACTCTTTCAGCAAAGAAATTTTGTCTGATATTCAATGTGAACCTCCCCTGCCACAACTTGAGGCTGTTTCCTCTTGTGCTGTCACTTGTGTGGGAGAAGAGCCTGACCCACTGACCCCAACCTCACCACAACCTCCTTCTAGGTAGCTGTAGGGTGTAATAAAGTCTCCCCTGAGCATCCTTTTCTCCAGAAAATAGGAATTCTTGTTGGCAGCACAAAGCCCCACGTCTTTTGCTGAAGGTTCCTCGTGTCTGAAGGTGGAGACTGAATTCTCACCTCTCATAGAGTAGAAGCAGAACTACTACTGTGAGTAAGACTTGTGCTACTTCACCTGCATTTCTGACCCATTTCTATTCAAAAAGAGGGTTCAGCTGAGGAGTGGACATTAATGCCAACCAAAGCCATCAGTGCAGGCATGGTTCAGGTACATGAACTTGCCCAGTTTTGGAGGAAACGAGCACACACACGTGAGTGAAGTCTTGAGTAACAACATTTCAGCAGCTCTCACATGACACAGAAATGTCAAACCTTACCCCATTATTCAAAAATAGGAGCACACGATTAGACAAGCAATTATACACCGAGGAGCTTAACATAAATTGTGGGTAAAAATATCAGAAACAATTTTTCAGGATTTAGTGAGGGAAGCACCTTGTAAAGCATAATTGGATTAGAGGAGACAGCCAGCGTGGATTTACAAGCAGGAGGTCTTTTGCTTAACTAACTTGTGGGGAGTTCTTTGAAGCTGCAGCATTACTGCCAAGGTAGGCAAGGGAAATGTAATAGATGTTATGCACTGAGATTTCCCAAAAGCAATTGGAGAAGTTGTACAGTGAGATTATCAGCTAATGGAAGCAGCCGTGCTGGAAAAGTGGGCTGGCTTAGAAAAATGGCTCAGAAGCAGAAAACAGCCAGTGTGTGGGCTGGCTTGCCATGTTCCCTCTCAACCTCAAAAGGGAGTGATTTAAGTGCTTGGCCTGGGGAAGAAGGAGGTGGAGGGCTTCAGGCTTGGAGATCTCCTCTGCTCGGATTTCAGAGAGCTCCCAGCCCTCTGCAATGTGCAAATCTCCCAGCAGAGCTCAGTTTATCAGTGCCCAGGATGGGGACAGCTCAGGGACAACATTCCTCCTCCAGACAGAGGCTCAGTTCAAAGGCAGCACAGGATGCTCACAGAAGGAAAACCAACTTTCCTTGCCCTGAGTGAGTGAGGAAACTGAGGCACAAGCAGGAAAAGGTGCCTGAGCTCACCCAGATCAGTGCCAAAAGGAGCACAGATCCCTCTGGCTCAGCATTATGAAGCAGATGATTTTTGTGCAGGTGCAGGGTGAGCACAGCCTGTCCTTGCAACAGGAGAGGCCACCCCCACAGGGAAAGAGGAAAGGTTTGGGAATGAAGGATGCTTCAAGGAGTGAGTGGGCAGAGGGGGGTGGTGGCAGCAGAGCCCTGCAGCAGGAGATGCTCTGCTCTCAACCCTCAGCTGTAGCCACAGATTAATTTCATGGAGTCACAGAGTGGTTTGGGTTGGAAAGGACCTCAAGGATCATCATGATCATCCACCTTCCACTATCCAAGCCCTGTCCAGCCTGGCCTTGGACACTTCCAGGGATCCAGGGCAGCAGCAGCTTCTCTGAGCACCCTGTGCCAGGGCCTCAACACTGTCCCAGCCAGGAATTCTCTCCTAACATCAATGTAAATCTCTCCTCTTTTAGTTTTAAACCACTTCCTATCAGTATGTGTCCAGTAAAAGGCCACTCTCCCTCTTCTTTATAAGCTCCCTTTATAAAAAATGGGAAAAGCCACTGAAAAGCCACAACAAATTCTGCCTAGAGCCTTCTCTTCTCCAGGCTGGGCACCCCCAGGTCTCCCAGCCTGGCTCCAGAGCAGAGGGAGCATCTCTGTGGCCTGCTCTGAGATCTGTGGATTTCCATGAGGAGGAGGTTAAAGGAGAGGATAAGAGTGATGGGATTTATATCACAGTGCCCAGAGCTCACCCCAGGAGCCAGCTGCTCCCTGGGTTCCTTTTCCACATCATGTCTCAGTAGCAAGCAATATTTTGCTCCCAGACCCAGCTGCTTTTCTTGGCTGCCCTTGGAGCCTCCAGAGCTGATAACATTGGGATCCAAGTTTGGGGCAGCCCTGCTGCCATCCAACAACAGCAGGATCAGCATTCCCAGGGATTCTGCAAGGCTTTTTTGGGATCAAATCTGCAGAGCCCAGTCCAGCTCACAGACCTCACCCAGCCTCTCTCCTCCCCCAGCACTGCCTGTCATCCACATCACTCCTCCTGCCATCCTCATCCCCTTATTCCCTCTTCCCTCCTTCCCCCAGAACACAACCCATGTTTGTTATGCATCATTGTATTTACAAAGTTTAAGCTGGAAATCAATTTTAATTACCAAAATCAGATTGCTGTGTCAATAAATCACCGGGGGCCTCTTGGAGACACGGACAGAAGGTTGCACCTGGATGTGGAGGGAAGGGGAGATAATGGCTCATTTTCCCATCAGGCCCCTCCCTGCATTCACTGGACAATATTCATCAGTGTCTTATCTTTTGTATTAATATGCAAAGAGGTATCAAAGGGACAAGAATAAAACCAGAGCCAGTTTTAAGCAAATAGTGTTGGCTGAAACTTGATTTACCAGTGACCTCCTGACAAGAGATTTTTTTAAAAGATATATTTAGGATAGTTGTGATTACCCATCACCATTTCTACCAGAGTCACCCTTACTGGGATGTGGGCTGCTTCAAGAGATTTTCTTCTTTCTATTCCAACATTTTTCAAGACAGGCCCAAAGCTGGAAGAGGAAAGAGGCTCCAGCCCAGAAGGTGGCTGGGATATGGGGTATCCCAAAAAGTACTTGGCTCCTGTACCATGATGGATAAACCTGAGAGCCAAACCCTGGGGATTTATATAAATTTCCCTCTCCTGAGAAAAGTCTAATTAAAATAAAAGCTTGAGTTTAGTATTTTTTTCCTGATGCATAACTGCCAAGGACTTTCTGCATCTTCCCTTGCAAAATTAGACCAAGTCTGGTAAGGCCAAGTGTGAGGGACACTTGGTAAAAAACTGGGCAAAAAAATTGTCTTCAGAGAGCACCTGGGAACAGACACACATTGTCTCATCCATCAGAGTTGTTCTCCCTTGGCTCTCAATTCCCATCTAATGGATACATCAGGCAGGGTACCAGGAAGCAAATAAGTAAATTGGAATTTAATGGAATAAATGGCAAAACCCCCACCTTGGAGTCCCATCAGAGTAAAAACAGGAGAAACATATAAAGCAGTTCCAAAAAGAGAGAGGTGAGAGATGGTGAATTTGAGAAAAACCCAGAGACTTCCTCCACCCTCCTCCTGCATCCTGGATGTGGGAACTGCATCCAAACTGGAGAGAGTCAGACAAAATCAGACTCAGATGGAGACAACAAAGCTCCTGTGAGGAAAAAGAGCTTCCTTGGCAGTCAACAGAGACATTTCTTGCAAAGAGACCTCTTTTATCTCCCTGATACTTTCATGAGCACCCAGATGATGCTGCCAGAGAAACGGGGTCAGCGAGGGCCAAGCCAGACCTTCCCAGCAGAGGTGATAACAGCTCCTGGCTGGGTCTCTGGCAGGTTCCTCTGGTGCTAAAGCCTCAGCAGTTATTGGAGGTGATAGTTCCCCCTCACAGCCCATCTCTTCATGTTGCATCTCCCTCTGTTCACCCTGCATGGATGACACACTGAGCCCTTGCTGGATGCACCTTCCAGGTCCTGCATCCCTTTTTTCTGGAACCCCACGAGGCCACCTTAGTTCTCTGTCATATAAAACATGAGAATTTCAACCAACTGAGGCTCCATGAGGGGCAGGACCACTCCCTGAGTGAATCAGGGTGCAGCAGGGCAGGGAAAACCCAACCCTGTGTCAGCAAACCCCAGTGCAGAAGAGCTGGACCGCGGGAACGAGGCGGATTTTTGGCAGTCCCTGCTGGGGTTGGTGTTTTTCCCAACACAAGTCTCCTGCCCTTTTTCCTGCCGTGGGTGGCAGCAGGAGTGCCAGCTGTTGGAAGTCTGTGTGCTTGTCACCCACCCACGGCTCCACGTGTCCCCTCCCAACGCTCCAGCCTGATGCTCCAGCAGGAATTTTCCGGGAATGAGTGACTGCAGGAGAGGATGACTCTGCTCCTCCACAGATGGTCCCTATTGCCATGGTCCCCCTTTCCAGAGTGGATTTCTGTGCTCAGGGCCCTTCCCAGATGCTCCTATTAGCCAGGCACTCCATCCCCATGCTCACCATGGAGTTTTACTGGAGGCACCTGCAGGAAGGAGGCCAAGGGTTTGCTGGATGGCTCAAAAGAGCTTTGGGTCTGAAATAGGAGTTCTCAAACCCTCCTCCCACACACTCCGACTCAGGAGGGAGAGGAATTTTCTCTTTTATCTTCCTAACAACCCTAAAGCCTAAAAAAGAACCAGCAGGTGGAATAATGGCTCCTCTGCTTGTGTTTGAGGAGTTATGGACGTGGCACTTGGGGATATTCAGTAGTGGCCTTGGCAATGTTTTGTTAATGGTTGGACTTGATGACCTTGGAGATCTTTTCCAACCTAAACAGTTTTTTGATTCAGTCAAAAATGAAATTGAAGGATTTTCTTGGTTTTGGTTGTTTTGGTTTGGTTTCTTTCTGTTTTGGGTTTGTTTGGGGTTTATTTTTACTTTAATAAATTTACACAGAGACACAGATTTTTTTTTCTTCCTGGAAAAAGAGAACAAGAGTAAGAATTGACACAAATTTGGTCTCATTTTCTTCACTGGGCAATTGTCTATAAATAAAAGACTGGTATTAAGAGAGAGATGAACACATTCATGAAAAATTTTGAATGAGGTAAAAAATAAAAGGCACAGTTGTCTCTGTGACCAAAAATATATGTCTTTGTTGGTGCCTTCAGAGCCTCCTTTTGCATTTGGATGCTGATTTCTTGCATATGTAACTCATCACCCAGCAACTGCCTCCACAGCACATACATATGTTTTATTTTAAATATTTTTTCAAGTGGCTGAACATTTGACCCAAAGATTCCTTATGAAGGCAGGGCAGGTTTTTGTTGGTTGGGTTTTTGGGTTTATTAATAATAATGATGGGAAAAAATAAAGAAAGAGAAAAATGGGGGAAACAAATTTGGACTCTTTCATTTTTCTGTGTGAGGTTATCGTGACACGGGACAAGTCAGAGCAATCATCCTTGCTCTTTGGAATGGCATCCAAATAATGAGATTCCAATGAATTTCTTATTTCTTCTTTGCTTTTGCCAAAGTTTCAATAGTTCAGTTCCCATTCTGGTTTGCTGCTTCAGCTGAAGGATATATCCTTGCTACTTGGCAGAGAAATTTCACTTGTAGATGGTGCTTTTAATCATATTTAGACATTTTTTCCTTGTTATCAGCATGGGGATTGTTTTATTATCCAAACATGTACAAGTGGTGTCAGTGAAGCCCCCTCTGCAGAAACTTCAAACTCCTTTAGGGTGCCTTGATGCAAGATGTCAAAATCTCTTAAATGCCGACCTTCCTCTTCAGGTTGCCTTTGGATTTGGACTTTAAACCTCACTTGACCTGGCTCTCGAGACAAGAATTTTTCTGGCCTTCAAGTAGGTGTTTTCTAGCCCAGAGTGGACACCTTGATGTGTCCCCTTGGTGGAGACATTAAAAAGACCTGAGCCCCTCGTACCCTTTGTTCTGTTTCAAAGAGGAGTACATTCAGGGACGTCTCTGGTTTGATTTGGAATTCTTTTTTTTTGGTTAGGAGATTGCCACAGTGCACTCCCACCTTGCAGAATTGGAGTGTAATCAGACCTGTGGGTATTCTTGGGAAATGGGGATCACAGGGCTGAACTGTCTCAGCTCACACCCCAAAAAAAATCCTTTCAAACATCTTGGTCTGGTGCTTTGCACCCAAATCTGGGTGGAAGTTAATTCTGCAGAAGGGGATAAAGGCAATGCCCACTCACTTCTGCTGTCACACTGAGCTGGAATCTCTGGTGCAGGGACAGAGGGGAGATCAACGAGATGTGACACTGTGGTCCCAGCCAGAACACCACATCCAGTGTCACACTGCACACAACTCCCTCTCATTCCAGCCTTCTCCTCCTTGTCCTGGCTCCATTTCAGTGATGGGTCAGTTAATTTTCCCTCCTGGCCATGATCAAAAGCAAGGCCCAGGCATGGCTACAGATCTGATTTGGCAAAGTCTTCTGAAAAGAAACAATTCCCAGAGCAGTCTGAGCTCCTGGAGAACACTCAGGCTGTCTGACAGCTGATGCTGTTTTGTGCACTCAGCCTTCCTTTCATTCACCAGAAATGTATTGCATTAAGATTTATTAAATTACATTTATTAAATTAAGAAATAAACTTGAAGCGAGCTGCCTCCATTTGCATAATGGGAGGCTGTGCAGCAGATGGGGAATGGGGACCGTGGGCAGGCAGGAGTTGCAAGTTTGGGAGATGAATATCCTCCAGAACGTTCTCATTCAGTTGTCTCTGAATGGAAAATAACCACAATTTCCATGGGCTGGGTGGTGACAGCAGGGTCAGTGGCAGGGGACAATGAGCAAACTCCTGGACCCCAGCTGGCTGGGACAACCTTATCTATTCAGCTTGTTCATCTGGAGCTGGCTCTTATTCCCAAACAAACCTTTGGAGGACTTCTGGAAAAGCATAACAAATACAAACAAATGTAATTTTCCCAAGAGGGCAAATGCTGCCCAGATAATCACACAACTCTGCACAAATAAAGCTGGCAGTGATTTCTGTTCCAATTCAGCGAAGTGGAGGAGAACCGCTGGCCAGAGGAAGTCCTAGGTCTCCTTTTAATTAATTGATTTGTTAATTTTGATACCTGGAAATTATCTCATCATCACCTGATCAGTGTCTGGTTAAATAACCAAGTCTGGAAGACAAACAAGGAAAGGCTCCTGGGGCAGCAGAGAAAGCTGATGAAATTAGGAGCAATTTATGCTTCATAATCCTGATCCTGCTTTAATAAACAGTTTCATGCCAGGTAAGGATCCTCTAGGTGGCATGAATTGCTCTGTCCCCACACAGAAGCAATCCCAGCAAGACTTCTAAGAATCCTGGCCATTAGTCAATTATTTACCTGATTAGCAGATTCCCTGTTAAGCTGCATATCAGGTATTTATCACTGAAATTAATTTAGAGAAACGAGTGCACAATTGCAAGGAATTGCTTAAAGCCAGCAGGAGAGACATGGAATGAGATGCTGCTTGTATAAAACCTCTCAGCTTGTTCTGGATCCACTTCCTTGTGGCTGATCCCGTCCCAGAACTCCAGAGCACCAAGCTTAGAGAATTGCTAGTGCTGAGCCAGATGTGGTTTACAACAGAACCACAGAATGGCCTGGAAGGAACCTTAGAGATCATCCAGGAAGGAGCCTTAGAGACCCCCCTGCCACAGGCAGGGACATAGGGAACCTTTGCAGATCCAGGAGGGTGGGAAGAAGGGATGGAGCAGGCAGAGGGGAAAAAAGAGACATGAGCATCAGGTGAGGAAAAACAGCTCAAGACAGCAATAGCAGGGCCTGAAGGCCAGGAGGTCAGTGAGCTCCAAGGATGGAAATTCACCATTGACCTGATTTTCTGCATCTCCACCAAGGTCGTTCGGCACAGTGGGAAATTGGGCCACGTCTGTTCCACTGACAGAAGGGGGTTTGTACTTTTGATTTTGCGGTGATTTTTTTGTTTTGTTTTCTGGTGTAAGTAAAACCAAAGACTTCCTTCTCCCATGAGAGAGTTTTAACAGCCTCCTACCTATTGCTGAATTCCACAGTTCACTGATCATCAAACAACCCTTCTCCCACAAAAAGCTGTCCATTAATGATCTCCAGGAGAAACAAATCAGATCTCGCTCATTGATTTGAACCTAAACTGGCCACAAAGCTAGAATTAAGATCAGCTGTGGAGAAGTGGTCAGACCTACATCAGCAAATGGTTAGGCAGGGGTGGTTGAGTCCTGGATTAGTTAAACCACAGATCCAGAGTGGTGAGAGGCTGCTGAGAGCTTCTCCTGACACCTCTGTGCCACACAGAGCTGGCACTGGGTGGACTGTGGAGTCAAAACTCCTCAGCCCCGTAGAGCATCTGGTGTGCAGATCTCCTGGTGCTAATTCCTCACAGATCAACCTTCATTAGAGCAAATACCTGACAAGTTACAGCTCCTGCATTCCTTCCTCAGAGTTATATTTAGTTTTATATTTACATTCCTGGTTTAGCTGTATCCCTGTGTTTATTCCCCCAGGCACGTGTTACAGCCAGCTCCAAAATGCTGATATGCTCTAGGTGTTGGTGACAAGATGTAAAAAACCTGCAGGGCTGCTTTTGCAAATGCTGTTTGCACAAGTTTTGCAGTCCCCACCCTGGGAAAAGGTTTGCTTGCATTGCTTTCCTTCAATTTCCATTTGTTCAGTTTAGTAAAAATGTCATAAACAAGTAAAAGTGAAGGGAAACTCTGTTCTTCTATGCACTAAGTCTCAAACCTCAACTTTCATTGGCTTCTCCTCTTACATGGTAAAAATGTGACTTCCATCACCAGAGCTCACACATTGTGGGGCAAAACCTTAGCACTATAAATTGTATCTTTGAGTTCAGGGCTCATCCAAACCCACCAGTTTATGTGTCCACAGAAGTTTAGTTAGACTTTTGACTTGATTACACACAAGCTTTACATTAATTTAATTTCAACTAGCATATATCAATCAGAATTTAATTGCAACTAGCATATTTCAACCCATACATGTTGTTCATTGACTTTTATTTCAGTTTAAAACTTTATTTTGTTGGTTTTTTTTTTTCTTTTAGCTGAGCTATTACTCTGCATCATCCAACAGCAGCTAAACAGACATAGAAACTATGAATAAATAAATAGAACAGCACCATAAAAAAATGCTGAGCAGATCTAAACACACCAGTTTAAAAATGGACCCTGGAATAAATCTTGAGTGTCTGGGGGTGTCTGGATTTTACTGTGACACCTAGGAGTGCTTTGAAAATCTCTTACTCTGCTTTCTCTTGAGAAAATGATGGAAAATTCCATTCAACTCTTAGCCAGAGCTGCTTGACATTGATTCCCTGGAGAGAAGAAGCTGGGAGCCTGAGTTCAGCATGGCACTGTGTGATTACATGATTTTCTAATGGATACTGGGCATCAACAGAGGAAGCCAGTCCTCTTCTGCTTAAAGGATCAGAAGAGAATCAGAAGAGACAACAGAACAAGTTTCTTGGGGCAAATCAGGCGTTTCTGGGCATCCTGGAAGCACTGGCATGTGCACGTTGTCCCATGGCATTAAAATGAAATCCCTGACTCCCAGCATGTTTTAATGCATGATTCACCATTTCCCCTGTGGGTTTCTTTTTCATGTGCTCCCCTTCAGGCTTAAAATCTCCACTTCTGCATGAAAACACCTCCAAGACAAAAAATTTTTCAGGAGCAGCAATTTAAGAAACAAGGAGGAATGTGCCCCACAACATGAGCTGACATCTGTAGTGCATGGAAAACTCATCCTTCCCAGAAAACTCATCCAAGAGAGCCCAGCTGAGGTGGGGAAGGCTTTTTCTCTGCAAGGAGGGGAGAGGAACCAGCGTTTCCCTTCTGCCCAACCCAATGCACCCATTCTGCATGCTGGGTTTGGGACATGGATCCAAGGAAAACACATTATGGGCAGAGCTATGGGAACAGGGGGATGTGGGAGTGATGCCTAAAGAGGCAGGACAGAGTTAAAGGAATAAAGGGAATAAAGTAGGGATTTATAAAAAGACCTTCAAAGGATTCACTTTGGGCAGTGCAAGAGCCCAGCCATGGTTACACCCAAGATGAATCCTAGTCATGAGTTTTCACACTTTTACAAGTTTTGGTCCATTTCCATATTGGGGTTCATTGTCCAATTCCAGCTCCAGGTTCTGCAGTCCCATCCTCCCAGATTGCTCTCCTCAATTTGCTGTTGTTTGCACTTTTTGTATAAATTACACTTTTTATACCCAAAGCTGCAGTGGTGTCCTTGGTTCTGGGGCTGGACAAGTATTGTTTTGTGTGACTGAACTGTGAGGAGAACTTGCCAACACTTTATATGAAGTTCAGAGTTACACACTAATACAGAACCTGGAAAATATGAAAGCTAAAACTGAAGGCATCAGGAGCACGAGATGTGCTGCAGTGCCCTGAGAAGGCTCTGCCTTCTCCTGCCACCTGGACAAACAGTGTCACATTGGTGGCATGGCAGGGTGGCACAGGGATGGGGTGGAGGGTGCTGGAGCAGGGTGTGGGTGTGCATCTCTGGCTGTAGGGGGTCAGTGAGATGAGGTCCTTGTGGTGTCTGGGGAGACACAGCCCTGTCAGAGTTTTGTTTGTATTTTGTATTGTGTTTTGCAGACTTTTTGTGCTCTGTGTTTTGTGGAGCCTCTGCCTGGTGTGTTTTATGAGAATTTGCCCCAGCTCATGCACTGATGGAGTGATAGGATGGTTTGGGTTGGAAGGAACCTGAAAGATCATTTCATTCCACTCTCCCTGCCATGGGCAGGGACACCTCCCACCGTCCCAGGGTGCTCCAAGCCCATCCAGCCTGGCCTTGAACACTTCAGAGGCAGCCACAGCTTCTCTGGGCACCTGGGCCAGGTCCTCACCACCCTCACAGCCAAGAATTTCTTCCCACTGTCCAAAATAATTCTTCCCTCTGTCAATAAAAAGCTATTTCCCCTTGTCCTATCACTCCATGCCCTTGTCCCAAGTCCCTCTCCAGCTCTTCTGGAGCCCCTTTAGGCACTGGAAGATTTCCCCAGACCCTTCTCCAGTTTGAATACCCCAACTCTCTCTGCCTGCCTTCATAGGAGAGTCTCTGTTTGTAATCTGGATTGAGGTGTGTGCTTCAATCACATGAATCCTGTAATAATAATGTTCAAAATACACATTAGAGACACTGCTATCACCCCTTGTGCCAGGCATGTGTTTGTGCAGTGTGCTCCAGACCCCGTGCAGTGTCCAACACCAGGGGATACTTGACAGGACAAAGTCCCCTAAAGTGCTGTCTGGTAAGAAAAACTCTATTTAAAAACGCCCATGTCACCAACAGAGACACAGTGTGACATTTCCACTGCCTGGAGGGAAAATATTTTATGCAGCTGCACATTAGGATTGTCAAACAAGTCAAGGGAAAAGAAGATCCATCTTGCATCTCATCTCCAGCATGGGGATGGCAAAAGCAGCAGTCTGGAAAGCTCAGCATGCATGAGACACTCTGAACCTTCACTCTGTCTCAGGCCTTCCAAAAAAATGTTATCAGCCATGGAGGGAGGCAGGAGGACAGGAAGAAAAAAGGCAACTAAAAGGGGAAGTTATGAATGTGAATATAAGTGATGAAAATGAAATAACAAAAAGACAAAGCTGTGAATGTGATCAGAGCAGCTGGGTTGACACACTGCCCCTGACAATGTTGGGTGTCTCACTTCCATCTCATCCCTCAGCTCCTGAGTGTCTTCTCTTCCTGCACTGACTGAAGGGGTGGTGCTCTACTGTCAGAAATTACATTTTCTAGCACAGACTAGAGGGAACTCAGACTGTGTAGGTCCAACTCCCATCTTAAGCTCACCAACCATTTCTAACCCATCTCTTGCTCCTCTCTATCTGTGTCTGTGTGTATAAAATGCTAATAGAAGGGAATAGAATGGATTAGATTGCCACCCTTCATTGGATCAACTCAAAATTGAATAAATCAGGCACAGTTTTGGGTTAGACTTGAATATCCACAATGTTCTTTCCATTTCTTTTGCAGACATTTAAGCTGATTATTAGATCTGCTACAGGGTGATACTTCCATTTAACTCATTTTCTCTAAACACATTATCTGACTTGTAGGTGTAGAAAAATCCCCCCACATTTTTCCTGTGGCAAATAAAGGCTTTTTATTCCTGGTTTTCTTAATTATTATTCACAGTAAGCACTTGCTGCATGGCATTTTGGCATGTGCTGCTAGGATGGACTTGTCCATTGAGAGCAGAATTAAAACCCTTCCATAGATGCAGCATCAATAGATTTAAGATCCCTTCTTGGCTGAGGTATCCCAAAGGAAAATGATGAAGTTTAGCAGCAGATGATGTCTGGAATATTGGGCAACAGAAGGGGTCTGTAGGATACATCACTGCACATCCCAGTGTTTCAGCAGGATTCCCAGCAGAGGGGGAAATAGTGGAAGGTTGAAAATGGTGACTGAAAGTTGTTTAATTTTCCTTGTTTGGTAAACAGAGACAGTGCAGTGAGGGAGGTTAAGTCATGGATAAAGCCAGGCATGCCATGGATAGGAATCCAAAATTCACAAAAATAAGACCATCTTATGGTCCATGGAGTACCTTAGAGGGGGGTAGGATATCAGCCCCCAAAATGTGTTGCCTGGGCCACAATCAGACACCCAACATGCAGTCCAATGCCCTGATGACCCTTTCAGATGGACAATTCACCAGGAATGCCAGGCTTTGGCTCCTGGAAGGGGGAATAGAGAGAAGCAGTCCTGTTTCTGAAATCTGTGGCTGTTTTGAAGAGAATTCTGATGTTTCTCTGCTGCTTGCAGGGTCTGGCAGCACTGAGGAGCAGCAGGCTGGGTTGTTGACTGTCCCTTAACGTTGTCACAGTTGGTGTGTCAAACATGGTTTGGGACCACAGAGGGATTTGAGGAATTCCTGCAGGGTTTGATGAAGAAAGCTGTCTGCCAGGCTGGCCAGGTGTGTGTGTCCATCCAGGACACAGCAGGATGCTCTCTCTGGGACAGCTGTCCTGCAAAGGCCTCTGGAGTTTGTTGGAAAGTGAACCAGGACTGCTCAGCTCGGTGTGAAATCCCTGGCAATAAATGGCATGGGCAGCTCAATCCCTGCTTCTGCAACAGATGGAGAGAATTCCAGGCCAGCCTCTGCTTTGCAAACACTCCCAGGAACAGCCTCTCCATCGGCAGAGCTGCTGCTGCTGCCACTGACTCACCACAGCATCCCAAACTGCACACATGGCCAAGCACAGACCACAAGGAATGTCCTTGTCCCCATCCCCGCCGGCCCAGGCTGCGTCCCAAGGTCAAAGAGCCAAGTGTTTGGTGTGAGAGATAAAAGCAGCTCTGCTCCTGCCAAAATAGGGTCTGGGCCACCCCTCCTGGGAGAGTGGTGGGGAGAGGGTGGGTTTGAAAGCTCCTGGTTGATTACAGCTCTTGGCTGTGCCTGATAGCTTGAGTGCTGGAATTCTGGGGTCAGAGCATCCTCCCTGCAGAGAGGCTGCAGGATTTCCCTGTGGATCCATCACCAGGCACATACAAAGAGCTTCCAGCCCTCTCATTCCACCTGTACCATCCCCACCCTGTGAGGAACCCCTGAGCCATGACAGGGGCTAATCAATGCAGACACACCCTGGGGACTGAAAGTTGTCCTTGCACCTGAGGACTCCTTCCTCCACCTCTCTGCTGCAAGACCAGAGCTTCTCCTCCTTTCTGAAGTGTTTTCTACAGGGCTAAGACACAGCTTGGACAGCTTCACCACTGCCCATCCCTCTCTGAAACTGGACCTTTATGATGGTGACAAAAACCAGTCAAGGACAGAGTTTGGCTACAGGAGCAAGATTTCATCCTGAAATAGTGTCAGAGTGAGGACAGTGCTTCCCTCACATCCCACAGGGCACCCAAAGAGCTGAGATTGAAGAGCTGAGATTGATTTTGGGCACCAGAGCTCCCCAAAACACCCAGGAAAATTGGGTTTTATCTTCATTCTGTGGTACAATCTGACATCTGCTGCTGAAAACATCTCCCTGTGCATCCCATCATTTATTTGTACTAATAGCACTGATGAATTTATGGAGATAGGTAAATGGGAAGAGTGTTTTGCACCACTGTAACATTTTTTAACCTATTCTCATCTTTTCTATCCATATCATAACTTCTATAATTTTTAAAGAAAGTTCAAAGAAAAAAATAAAAGTAATTGTCCAAGCTTGCAGGTGGCCAGTGCAGCATTCCAAGACTTTTCTTCCCATTCTTTAATTTGACTCATATCTAGAGCTTTTCCTCTCTGATTCTGGCCATTTAGCTGTACAGAAAAGGCTCTAAAAATGCAGTTCCAGGCCAGAGAAAACCCTGTGCTTAGAGTTTCTCTTGCAGAATATGCTCCTTTCCCCCAAAAAAATAGAACAGCAGAAGAAATTAAATTATCAATTCCAGCCTCAAAATAACTCCTGTAACACCTTGCTGCTGAACCAGGTGTCTGAGCACTCACAGCAACACCCCAACACGTGCACACAGAGCCCAACTCCCAGCTCTCCTTCTGTGCCACTTTTCTGATCAAACTCACTTCAGGCACCATCAGTTTCATCTTCCCTCACCTACATCAGCGTTTTTCCCTGTGTCCATGGTCATTACAGGCTTTTGTACCTTTTTGCTCCCTCTAGTTGTCTCTTCAAAGCCAATCCTTTCATTCCCACTCCATTGTCATGGAAGGACTCGGGACTTTTGACAAAGGAAAATGACAAATTTTATTACAATTCATCTCATCCCCCTCCTTTCCCCTCCCTATGCACTGGCCCAGAATCTGGCAGGAGCTGTGATGCTGCAGGGTCAGCACTGGAGGCTGCCTGCCCTCCAGTTTACCTGAACATTGCATGGCATTAATGGACATCACAGGAAGAACAAAGAGCATCCCTACATCAAGGGAACGCTGTAAAAATCACACATCCAGCTCTCCTCAGAAAAATATCCTTTT
>VXBI01010255.1:99272-145762 GCA_013397375.1 Toxostoma redivivum | reverse complement strand
TTTTTTTTTGTGTGTGTGTGAAGATCAGTAGAGCTTACAAATCATCCATCCCTCTATATAGATATATTTGGAAACTACTATTCACCCCAAAATAAATCTCTTTGCTAAGCATAAAACCACCTGAGGACACACAGTAGTTTGCAGTAATCTTATAAATATTAGGTGTCTTTGCCTCCTTATCATTATTCATCTCCTGGTGCCATGAAAGCTCATAATAAAAATAATAATTTTTAAAAAATCTTACAAAGGACATTATTTGGAAGATGAGGGATAATTTAAAATCATGACCTGTCAACCCAAGGGTGCAACCAATGGAAACCGGGTCAAAAATACAGAGCAAGAGTGTTCAGTGGGCACAGGAAATAATGTCAAAAACTGGGAGAATGTTGAAGCTGTACAAGGGCAGAAGTTAGGGGAAAAAATATAGTAAACAAATTTTCTCTTGTTACGTCTGCCAGCCCTCAGAATAAATCTATGAACTGGGATCAAACTGAAATTTGGATATTTCTGGGGGTTTTTTTTCCTTCCCTTACCAAAAGGATATTAACAAAAAACAATGGTTTGTAAAGGAAAAAATAATTTCATTTTAGTCTGCTGCAAGGAAGGGGAAGAAATGAACTGCTATATATAAGAGAGGAGAAAGTCAACATGTCTTTAAACAATAGTTTTCAGGACAAAATATGCATCCAAGATGCAAAAAAGAAAAGTGTTTAGAGGGTGATTGTTCTCCAAAGTGGTTGAACTCCACAAAAACATAGACTCTTCCTTTCCAAACAAACTGACTCCTTCAAATATCCCAACTTTGTTTTGTCCAGAGGACAAAGAGGATCTACCAGGGAGAGCAGAAACACTGAGCTCCTGCAGAGGGGACAATCCCTTTGCACCCAAAGACCGGAACTGATGATTTACATGCTGGAAGCAGAGCCTTGCAAAGCCAGGCAGGGTTCCTGCTCTGCTTTTCCCAAAATCAGCTCTTCTCCATATCCAGCACTCCCACAGGACACGAGCAGCAGCAGCAAAGCAAAGCTGAGCCCACACAGTCCTGAAATCCATTTAATTGGCACACCTTTCCAGCCTGCTAATGGTGAATCCAAGCTGAATCCCAAGTGGATTTTCCAGCAGCTTGGCTGTGAGAGGAGACTGCTCCCTGATCCTTCTGTCCTTGAAGAGGAGAAAGCCTGGACAGACACTTAAAGAGTGACAAACTGTGTCTGGACAGATTTGTCCTGCTTACCTAAGTTGAGTCCAGACAGAGGACAAATTAAATCACATTTATCTGCTCCTGCTGCTTGTCAGAACATCATTCCCACTCTGCTTAGCTGGAGAGTGTCACCCTGTCCTCTACAGAACCTCCCAAATGAAGAGTCATGGGTAGAATGAGCCCTGTCAGGGTGAGGAGAAATGAGAAAATAATTAGCCTTAGAATTATGGAGCTTGCCTGGAAAAAGGTGGAGCATCAACAGCTCCAAGAACTCATCCACCTGCCCTTACTCCAGGAATAGTTTTGCAATGACTTTTCTTTTTTTTTGTCTTGGAGCTGGACACTCAGCACCAGTGCCCACCTGGATTTCTCTTCTCTGTCCTCCAAAGAGGTACAGCACAAACACATCCCACACACTCACAGGTACAGGCAGCCACAGACATGGGGATAAAATGGAAGGTGTGAAATGCCCGTGGCTATGTGCAAACAAGCTGTCCATGCTCCCTCCTTGGAGAGCAGACACAGGGGGAGGAGGGGGGAAGGATCCTGGGAGGGATCTGGGGAAGGATCAGTGGAATCCTGGTACAGACATCTAAGGAAGTGAGAGAGGTCACAGCATGAAAATAACTCTGCCTCTCCATCCACTCTCCATCTCAGGTAACAAATCAGATGAAAATCAACCTCACAGAATCACCCCGGAATGGTTTGGGTTGGAAAGGACTTTAAAGCTCATCCAGTTCCAACCCCTGCCATGGCAGGGACACCTCCCACTGTCCCAGGCTGCTCCAAGCCCTGTCCAACCTGGCCTTGGACATTCCAGGGACCCAGGGGCATCCAAAACTTTTCTGGGCAACAAGAGATATTTCCATGGTAGACAAAAATTAGTTGAGTTTTCCTTGGTGTGTCTCAGCTTCCTGGGAGCTCTTTCCATTCCAGCACAGGACACCAGAAGAATACCAAAGCCCGAGGTTTTCTGCCAAAATTCCAAATGGATTTGAAGGACCATAACTGGTTTAGGTCTATTTTTATTCTACCTATAGAGCCTGAGGATCCAGTTAAAGAGGTGAAGCCATTAAATTTACAGGCATTTTAATTCTAAGCAATTATATAAACCCTATCTGCTTGTAGAGAAAGCCTCCCTGTGTCAGAGCTAATATTAATTTTAAATCTCCAACCTTTTCAAATTAATGTGAAACTGTAAGTTTCCACATTCTTTGATTAAACATTCTGCTGTGTAATGACTACTTTATTATTTCCCCCCTCCAAATTACTGATTGTTGTCTTACATTACAGCCTCATTGGTACTTATTAAATTAACAAGACTTTGAAACACTTAATGAATCAAAACTCATCAAGTGTTTCCAAAGTTAATAACTAATCTAAAGATTCTTTTTTTTCCTTCACTCTATATCTGCATGTGAATTTATACATTCCCCACACAATCGCTGAAGTTCAGATGGTCCTAATCTCATGAAAGATTTATTACCCCATAGTTCAGTGATTTATTCAACGTTTGCTGGAGCAACACGTAGCATGTGTGAGGAAGGGAGGGAGGAGGCTCTCTATTTATTATTTCATTTCCAAGGCTTATTCCCAGTTCTTGGGACCCCTCTGTGTCTGCAGACTGGAGCTGAATAACAAATTTGTGGTTGTTAAATTGGAAGTGGAAGCTGGGGGTGCACAAAGGATGGCTGAAATCCAGGGAAGAGTGACTGCATAGTGACAGGGACAGAATAATGGAGAAATTGGTCCTCTATGTTCTAAAATGTAAAACCAAAATGGAAAGATTTTTTTTCAGTATTGGGAAAAGGCAAACAAGCCTTTCCATCAGATGTTAAGAGGAAAATTAATGATATAGGGGAGATGTGCTCGGTAGATTTTTGGGAAGGGTATGGAGGTACAGCATGAAACCCAGCAAGAACCAGTAGGACAGCATTCCCATTCCCAGGCTGTTCAGTCTGGAGAGGAGAAGCTCCAAGGAGACCTCAGAGCCCCTTCCAGAGCCTAAAGGGGCTCCAGGAGAGCTGCAGAGGGACTAGGGACAAGGCATGGAGGGACAGGACACAGGAAATGGGACCAGAGAGCAGGGATGGATGGGATCTTGGGAAGGAATTCCTGGATGGCATGGAACTCCCAGAGAAGCTGTGGCTGCTCCTGGATCCCTGGAAATGCCCAAGGCCAGACTAGACAGGGCTTGGAACACCCAGGGACAGTGGGAGGTGTCCCTGCACATGCCAGGGGTGGCACTGGATGAGATTTAAACTCAAAACATTCTGTGTGAGGTCTTTTGAGAGCAATCCCTGGAGCAGAACCTGTTCCTGGGGAATAGCTTGGTGCAGAGAAAGCAGAGCTTTTCCTATAATCCAGTAACTCCAATTATTCCCAATAATTCAGTAGCCCCAGCAGAGATGTCTCCTGGTGAGCAGAGCACAGGGAAATGCCCTCCTTGCATTTCACAGACAGGGGCTGGCTCTTAGACAGGCTGAGAATGGAAGTTACCAAGATGTGAAAGGGAGGAGGAAATGCAGGAAAGGGAAGGGACCAGCAGAGAGCTGGCAGCATGACCACAGCAGCACATTTCAGGCTCAGGTGCTCAGCTGCCCATATGGAGCCTCCTGCAACTCCAACAGGATTTATGCTCCGTCCATATAAATTGCATCTCTCTGCCAACAGTGTGATAAATGTACCCTACAAAGCTCCCTCAGGCCCCACTACCCTTTTCCCCCTGCCCTGCACCATCTCTGTTCTCTGCTACCTTGGGGCAGCTGGATTTGTGATTATCCACTCCAACACCCCATTAATCTCAGGCTCCCTTTTACACGTGTAGGGAGAGAGATCTTTGTGCAATGACACTGCTGTAAAACAGCAGCCTGAAGTGCAGCCCTGCTCAGAAAGGGCTCACGAGCAGCCACAGGGGCTGTGATGGGAGCCCAGCAGTCCAGGCTGAGAGAAGAAATCCAACCCAGCCATATGGGGCTGGGTGACAAAACCCATCAGGCGGATACAGGAGAGGGGAAATTCATCCTCAATTTGTGCTGCAGCAGCTGAGACCCCAGAGTGGCCTTTTAACTGGATTTTACACCAATTCTCTCTGATGCATTGTGAGGAGAGAGGCAGGCACAGGAGGGCCGTGGTTCAGCCCTGGAGGCAATTGTGGAGGAAAATGCAATTACATCTGGCTGCTGAACTTGCCCTTGCCTTCCCTGGCTGTACGAGCTGTGCTCTCGCCTGGGAAAACACATGCAAAAGGAAGGGATGGGAATAGATGGCCCTGCCATTCCTATCAGTGACCCTGTGCCCAGGCTCCCTATTCCCTGGAAAAATGTCCATGCTATTCCAATTGCAGTCGGGGCAGGTGGAGCTTGGCCCAGCCCTCACTGCCCCCCACATCTCACCAAGGACTCTTGTCCCACACTCTGGAGACATTTTAGAGCAGTTTCTCCACAGGCTGCACTGGAATTCCACCCTTCCACTCCTCCTGTGGGCTCACCAAGGTGTGGGAGGATGAACATCCAGGTGTCACAAGAGCCACCACTGATGGAGGACAAAGCAGAGGGAAGATAAATCCTCTGTGAGAATCCACCCAGCCAGGTTTGCTTCCACAGGAGTCAGGGTTTACCTCGGGAGCTGACTGGAACTAAATTCACCCCCAGGATCTCAACCACATCTGCAGCACACACTGCTCTGGTTTTTTCCCTCTGCCTCTCATCCGTGTTCCTCACAGCAGTGATGGTGTTACTTCTCTCCTAATGGGAGGGAGTTAATTAATTAATTAATGCATGTGACATGAATTACCACTATCATCTTCCCTGTTCCAGTTATCCCTCTTGATCCAGAGCCTTCATTTGTCCTGAAACACCAAGATCTGGAGTGAAACAGGGACACACTGAGCTCCATCTCAATAATTTATTTCTGTTTCCTTACTGATTCCCAAATAAGAGTGAAGTCCTCACATGCCTGGTGCTCAGTGTTTTTATCAGACCATGACATGTGGTGATTTTTTTAGGTCAGAGATGAAGTGAAAGTCGTCTGCCTTTCTGGCACAGTGTCCTCCCAGTGCTGGTGAGATGTGAAACCAGATGTCCTCACCTCCAGGCTGGTGTCTCACCCCAGACATTAAACCCCTTCAAACCCAAAACTGCCTTACTGAGGGTTGAGCAAGAACTTGGATGTGGAGCCCGCCAAGGAGGAAATTTTGAGCCAGAGACAACATAGAGCCCTCCAAAATACCCCAACCTGCCAGCAGTGTCAAGTAGTCCATAAATTATCCTTGAAGCCTTCTGGTTTTAATCAGTCCCAGTCCCTGATTACTCTTGGAACGTGACTCCAGGCCCCTGCATGGAGTATTTATCTTGCATTAATTAGATTAGAAAAGCAGGGGTATTCAATACACCAACTAATCAAGTCAAGGGATCAATACAGCACGTGGCAGAGCCTTCCAATGTCCTCCCTCTGTGAGATGACAATGAATCTGCTCCAGAAGGTGCTCAAAATAGCACTTGGTGACTTAACAGAGGGGAAATCTGCACTTTCACCTGTCTCCCCACTTGAGAAGAAAGAGATGGTGCTGGGGCATGAATAACCATCCCTGCAAAGCAGAACTGGTGGGGCTGAGCAGTAAAACACAGCTCCAGGTCTTTGGCCAACGTGGAAGGGTAGCCAGGGCTTCAGGAGCATTAATTACAGCCAACCTCAGGTAACCCTGAGGCAGCAGCTCCAGGTCTTGCTGTCAGGAGGGTTTTCTCATGAATTTCGGTGCTCTGTGCTTTAGCCATTGGGCCATGACAATGCTGAGTTATTTGATGAGTAGTACAAAAATAAATTAAGGCAAAGAAAAAGGCTTGGCAGCAGCCATCAACAGATGATGGAAGTGCAGCCTGCTCTGTTCCAGGCAGTGATGACTTACCCATGGAGGAATGGGCTTACTGAGCATTTTGGGGCACTGATTATTATGTTTCAGGGCTGAAGGGTGGGGGGAGTCCTGCCTGAGAGACAGAAACACAAAGAAAGGTGACCCTGAGTTCACATCAGCATCAAGCTGGGGCTGAGAGCCTGTCTGGTGAAGCCCTGTGGGCTCCTCAGGGCTTATAAGAACAGTCTGCAGAGCTGTTTCCACCCACAAGCCATCCCCTGACAAGGATGAGTGGAGAGGAGCCCCTGAGCTGCAAGCACTGATTTAATGTGAAAGACTGTCCAAGCAACCTTTTAACCTCCTGCTTTCCTCTCCCCTCCTCCAGAGCTTTCATTACTGATAGAAAATAAGTTATTAGAAGAAAGGAAGTTGTTAAATCAGTGGCTGCTCTCTGGTATTCCATATGCTGTTAAATTGTCATCTTGGGTAGAGGGATGCTGGTTCCTTGTTTATAACAATAATAAAGTGAGGATAGAGAGCTCTCACTAGATTCTGTCTTTTTTTCCAACCTTTATGATTTGTCCAACATGACTTCCTAAGCCAGACCACCCATTTCCATGGAATCATGGAATGGTTTGGGTTGGAAGGGACCTTCAAGATCATCCCTGTCCAGCCCCATTGCCATGGACAGGGACATCTTCCACTAAAGTGTGGAAATAATGCTTCTAATCTAACTCAGAGATTATCCTTCACAGACAAATTCATGTGAGGGTGAAGCTTCTGCCACCTGCCTCAAAAAGATGGAGAAAATTGTTCCCATCACTCACTGTCTGGAGGGAAGTGGAATTTCTGCATAAGAGGCATCTTTGTAAAAAATAATTAATTTTGTTCCTCCTCTTCTCAGCATTTGCTTCACACCAAAGGGGCTGCATTAAGGGAAGTCTGGCACTCATCTCCTGCATCCCCCTGGCTGGGGCTCCATCCCAGCCCTGCAGGGTTGGATGTGCTCCCTCCTCCCTCTCCTGTCACAGGCAGAAGTTGTGCAGTGTCTCTGCAGATCCAGCTCCCATTCCAGTTAATTTTCTCTCTCCCTGTGCAGCCCGCAGCAGTTGGAGCCTGCACTGAGATGTAATGATCTCCTGTTTTTGTTCTTGTGAGTCAGACTCTGCTCAGAACAAACCTCTGAGCTAATCCCAGCGTGAACAGCTGTTTCTGGCAAAATGAGGGACAACAGGCAGACAAAGCTGCTCTGGCTGTTTGTTTCCTTCTTCTTCAGGAACTAAATCTTCCCAGTTAAAGTTCTTGAGGATGGCCATTAAGTTTATTGAGCTTGCAGGAGGTCTCAGCTAAAGCTCACTGTTTTGTGCTGGGCTGTTTAGAGCAATGCTGCCAACATTTAATAACCTGATGGGAGAGGAGAGGAGAGAGGAACTCGATTGCAGTTGAAGGGTGAGGGTTTTTTTCCCAGGAATTATCATTAAAAAAGGAAATGCTCTGCAACTGGAAACATGGTGAATGTCAGAGAAGAGGTTTCAGTAGTCACAGTCACTGCAGGCTCTGCTTCCCTTGGCTTCCATGAGAAATCTTGTCAGAAAAGGCTGGATTAACAAGATTTGGTGTGCCCAGGGATTTATAGGCATTGGGAATGAAGGAGCTCCTTTACAAACTCCATTTCCTTTTGCTAACTGTGTGGATCCCATGAATACATAGGGCTAGGAATGAGATGAAAACCCCAAATCTGATCTTCCTTACAATTTTCCATAATGAAGAACTTCTCCTGGTCTCTTCTGAGCCTCCAGCCTGGGGAGGAGATGGAGAAGAGGTGGTGATGTGCCCCAAATTCCGTGGCAAGCACAAGCCTAAGGCAGAAATCTCCAGTGCCTTGGTCCCCTCTGCTCTCTGCTTTCCCTGTCAAATCCCCCAAAAACCTGGAAAATCTGCTTTTGTTGATGTTGAGAGAGAAGGGATGGTGAGGGACGTGCACACACCAGGGTCACTACATGGTGCATCCTTCTAACTCACTCTGTTCTTACTTCATCTTTCCTTCCTGGGAGCAGCTGATTTATCTTTATTATCCTCCTCTGTTGTCACTGTCATTAAATTTTGTTGAGCCAAGAGACTCCAGTGTGTGCTTTAGTAATTCGATCAGGAGGGAGGGGAAGCAGAGCTGAGGTAATAGGCAGCATGGAAGAGGTCAGGAGAAGCAGCCAGTGGCACATCAAGGGAAATACAGATCTGGGCTTGCTTGGAAATGGTGATCCTGGAGCGTGCCTGAGCAATGGGCAGCAGCAATCGGGAGCAGCAGTGACCCTGTGCCCCTCTGTCTCATCTCCCTAAGACCTCATCTTGCAGGGATGTCACATCCCAGCTTTCAGCCTGTCTTTACCAATGCAAACCAGCCCCTGGAATCAGCAAGAGAAGAGCTCAGGCTTGCTTTTCCCAGCTCCCTGTTTTCCACGTGAATTTGTGGGTTGTTTCATTTTCAGCATCAGCCATTAAACGAGAGCCCAGTGGCAAAGCAGGCGTTTATCTCTGCTATTTTATTTATGTGGCAAGGTTTCCCTGCTGAGAGGAGAATCCCACAGCATTTTGCCCTCGAATTGGGCCTGGCTGGGATGGAGTTAATTTTCCCAGATCCCTCACAGTGCTGGGGACTGGCAGATGGGAAGGTGTTGGTAACACTCCAGTGTTTTGGCCACAATATCAAGGCTGTCTCTCCAACATTTCCCCCTCACCAGCAGGCTGGGGGTGGGCAAGATCCTGAGAGGGGACACAGCCAGGACAGCTGTCCCAAACTGACCAGAGGGATGTTCCAGACCATATGGTGTCTGCTCAGCAATAAGAGCTAAAAAAAAGGAGCAAGAGGAGTTGGATTTGTTAGTAAAATATTTATCTTACAAACTGAAGTCCTCCTTCCTGGGAAGTGTCTGGACTTCATCTGCTGATGGAAAGCAGAGAGTAAATCTTTTGTTTTCCTTTGCTTCTGTGCACAATTCTTGTTTCTGCTTTATTTAACTGCCTTTATGCTGACTCACAAGTTTTTTTTACATCTCATTTTCTGTCCTGTTGAGGAGGGGAGTGATGGACTGGTTGGGTGGTGGGCATCTGGTGTCCAGCCAAGGCCAGCCCACCCCAGCCCTGCTGCAGACATGGAGTAAAAGTTCTGCTCCTCATCTAAATGGACAAGAGGGGCAGAAAATCCAGGGAGAAAGGAGTTTCAAGGCACAGGAAATTGAACTGATTGATCACCTACAGATCAGAATAGCAAAGTGAGAAAACAGAAATTATTTACCTCGGAGGTCAGTGGCTAAGCCCTGTTTCTGGAAGGCCAGGCTCAGCGCCCTGGGTGCTAATGCAGGATGGGACCCTGAGCACCCTGGTGTGGTGGGAGGTGTCCCTGTCCATGGATGAGCTTTAAAGTCCTTCCAACCCAAACCATCCTATGGCTCTGTGACTCTGTGGCCCCTCAGCTACAAGAAGAAGATAACCCTGAATGTCACTTTTGGTGTTTCTAAGGCAGACCCTCCGAAAGCCCGCACAGATTAGGGGTTTTTTGGTCCTTTTCCTCTGGGTTCTTTTCCCTAGTGTCTCATTACACAGGGTAATGTTATAGAGTTAAGTGTCTTGTGGTCAGACATTTCTGTACATGCTGCACCCCCACCCCAGGTGCTCACCTGGATGTGCATGATAAGAAAACTGCAATTTGCTAATTATAAAGTCACATAAAATCATATTATTATGGCCCACTGCACTAACCCCACACGTGTTTACCCATATATGCACATACAAAGAGGACACAGTTCATCTGGTGCATTTTAAATGGATATTTATAATGAAAAAAAAGCTCACCAAGAACCTAAGTGACCACCAGTCCTGCTCTGGAGAGAGGTATCAAGAATCATCATTTGTGTTGGATTATGAAGGGAGCCTGCACATCCAAACAGAGGGTTGGATCTCTTTTTTTACAAATATTCAACTGGATGATCTTTAAGGTCCCTTCCAACCCAAACCATTCTATGATTCATGTACAGATAGAAAGAAACTACATCTCTTTGTGCCTGTTTCTTGCCTTCACATGCTCTCCCATCAACTCAAATGCATGCACAATTTCATGAACTCCCTGAAAAAAAAAAAAATTATATAATGAGAATATAGACAAGATGCTCTGGATCCCATGTGCACTCTGGGCTATCTAAAGTCTAGCACAATAAACTGCAATTTCATCAGAATAAATTATTTATTAGTTTTTGAAGTTTTTGGAGTTTTTCTTTTGTTCTTGAAGCTCATAAAGGCAACAATGAAAAATTACTCCAGAATTTATTCGTTCTGCATGCTGGGAGAAACATTGTGTGTCTCTGTGCATATGCAGATATAAAGCAGACCACGCTGTGATCTTGTGCTGTTAAGAGCACACTGCAAGTTCCTGCATGCCACAGAAAGAAGCAAAATGCCATAAAAATTAAAGGAGCAGTAGGAGTGCAGTATCTTTGTGGGCACATAAAAAGGAAGAGGCCCAGTTTGTTTTGGGGGCTGGAAATGGCTGCTCACTTTCAGCTTATCTAGGCTGGAGCTGATCTTTGCCGGATCTGCCTTGAGGCACTGAGGTGCTAGACCTGGGACACTGCCCCAGGGTGTGACAAAATGCACATTTGTTGTGATGAGGATTTGTTGTGATTAGGGCTGCCCTAAAAAGGTCTCTGTGCACAAAACTCCAGTGAAAACCCCAATATCCTCCTCATTTTTCACTGCAGTTTCCTCTCTGGCCACAATCCTTAACTCTCCCCGTAGTCCCCAGGCTGGTTGGTAGCAACATCACACTGGATGTGCCAAAATTTCAAGAGTTTCAAAGTTATTTTTCAATTTTACTGCTCTCCTGCAACTCTGTTATTCCATTCACAGGCCATTCCCACCTTTCCCACTGCACCTCTACCAAAACTTGACAGCACCTTGGAGGTTCCACTTATGATGATAAATGAACATAATTTACATTTTCTTTTCCTTCAGTGTGGTTCAAACTTTAAGTCCCTCTTTAGCTGTTTCTAGACTCTTAGCACTCGATCTGGGCTTTTTGTTAAATTTATCTTCCTGTTACACAGAAGCCTGACAGTGTTAAAAAAATGCATGGATATGGTTTTTAAGGACATGGTTTGGTGCTGTGCTTAGCAGTGCTGGGTTAATGCTTGGACTCAATGATCTCAGAGGGCTTTTCCAACCCTAATAATTCTGTGATTTGAAGAACAACTTTATGCATTGAAGCACAACTACAATGTTTAATATCCTCCAACATCTAAGGATCAGCAGCTGAATCAGTGCAGTGCCCAGAAGGTTAGAGGAGAATGGAAATAACTCAGGAGATGAACAAAACTTTGGGAGGAATATCCTGATCCCTACTGCAATTTGTCCATAAGAACCAAGCCAAGGAGCTCCCACACCTCAGCTCCCCCAGGGAGCCATTCCCACAAATTCCCTGTTTCCCTCTGTCCTTGATGCGCTCTGAGAAACAACCCCACAAATGTCCTTGAAGGGCTTTGCCATGGATCACTAGTTTTCCTAATTTCTCTGGAGTTCTTTGTCAGCACTTTCGCCTCTGGGATCCCTGGACACATTTCCTACAGCAGTGATGTGGGTTTGGATCTTTAAAGGCTTGGAACTGAGGGCTAAAAAACTTTAATTACTGGAGGATTAGCTGCAGTCATCCTGCCACCCCTTGATGTCTGAGCCATGCTGCTGATTCCAGGTAGGTTCTGTGTCCCTGGAGCAGGATCTCTCTTTTACAGAGTGCCTGGGAGCCAGAATAGAAGGAGGTGACAAGAAAATCTTGATGGCTCTAAAGTAAAGCACAGCTTGAGTTTGCCAGAATGTTCAATCCAAGCACTCAAGACTTAGAGCTGAAGAAGTGATGTAATTATGTGACTTCTCAGAATCCATTTCTGGCCATTCTTTGGGTAGCAGACCCCAAAATCATCACTGTTCAGGCCACCTCAGGTGCTCAGAGCAATGATCTGGGCAAGCTGGGGACAGAGAGAAATGAAAGAGGAAATGCTGCACCCTGCCAAAGGGATGAGAATGAATTCCCTAGGGGGAAGAAAATGTTCATTCCCCAGCAGAGACAAAGCCATGCGCTGACACTGTGGCAGAATGATTGGAATAATTGTCAATAACCTGGTCTCTGCTTTGGGTGTGAGCCTTGGACAAAAATCTGAGCTGCTCCTTGGGGGCAGAGCCAGTCTCCAACATCTCTGTAAGGATCACAGGCAATCCTGAGGGGGAAAAAATCCATGGACGCTGGAGACAAGCCAAGATCCCTTAGCTGGGGTGGAGAGGACACTTGAAGTAAAAATCATTTTGACAGACATTGCAAATAACTCCCTAAAATGAGCTGCTTTGGCTCTCTTTGCAAGCACTGCTGTGAAGCAGCTACTGCTGAGGGTACCTCGTGTTATCCTGAAGCTGAACCTGCAGGAAATCAAGTGTATTTCACCCTGAAAGGGCCAATTTCTGACATTTCCCAATTTCTCCCACAGCCAGCAGGTGTCTGGATGCTTTGTCTGGATGCTCTATCTGTTTCACCTGCTCAGAAGGGAGGATGCCCCCAGATTCCTCCCTCTTGGATGGTTTGGAGGATGCCAGCTTCAGGCAGAGGTTGAAAATGCTGCCTGCAGCCCTTTTTGGCAGGGAATTCACAGCTGCAGCTCTGCTGTGCTCCCCTCTCATTGATAAAAGGTGTTCCTTCTCACAGGGCTCACAGAGATAAGTGCTTGAGGGATGCCCTTGGTGCATCTGCAGCTTTGCCCCAGTAGTTTTATGGTTATTGGCTGGAGCTCCAGCTTTCTCAAAGGAAGCCAGAATTAAAATAGCTTTCTATATTCCTTGAGTACCTTCCATCATCCCTTGGCAGCAGCCATCCCTTCACATCCTCCTCTCAATGATGTTACTGGCACCAAGCACGAGGCCCCACCATTCCCAGATCTCTGATGCACTTAATTAAAGCAGAATCACTCAATAATTCTGTTGTGCTTTCCTGGGCATCTGCTTGTTCACCTCTTGTGTGCACAGGCAATTAATTTTTAGCTTTTTCCGTACAAAGAGATTGAAATAAGAGCATTAATTCCAGCCCAGCAGGAGGGAAGGAGGACATTTTGCTGGGGGGTGAGTCCACCTGCAGGGCTCTGCCCCTGGATTGGGAGTGCAGAGTTGCCCAAAGGCTTCTCAGAGTGCTGCAAGTTGGAAGCGAGGGAAGGTTTGGGAGATGAAACAGTTCTCCTCTCCTGCCCAATCCCATTAATTCTGAGGATAAATTAATAAGCATGTTCCTGCCTGGAAACCTCATCAAAATCAGTGGCCCTGGGTGTTGCATAAGAATAAATGCCAGACCCTGCTGCAAGGAGCTGTTTGTCGCCTTTAGTGACTTGTGGGGGATCACATGGAAATCACAACCCCAAAACTCCTGATTTGTGGTCTGGGGTATTTTCATGAGTTCATCCCCTCTCTTTCAAGCTTAAATTAAAAAAAATTAAAAAATTAGGCAGAACAGAATCATCTTTTTCCCCTAGCATTTTTTGAAATGTCATTTGAATGAGAGCAAACAATGCTTTCTGCTCCTTTGGGTAACTGATATGGACAAAAGTCCATAAGAACAAGAAAACTGCAGCTCTGATTTACTTAATGGATACAAGAGGCACAAAATGCTTTCAAATGCACACAATTATTTTTTCCTCAGCTAATTGAGGGGGGTGAAAGCTTCTTTCTAGGAAATATGGTAATAGATATTGATCAGAAAAAAATAAGCTTCTATACCAAACCCTGAGCACGATGCAAGGTTAAGGGACTTTAATTAATGAAAAAGCTTTTTTATGAAATGATGCCACCACTCAAGGAGAGTGTACACTGTGACCTCCAGTTAAGTGGGGACACTTTTTGATTATGACACTGCTCATACAAGCATCACTCACTCCCTTTCTTGGCCAGATAAATATTGATCAGGCCTCCTGCCAGCCCAGGCTGCCCTGCTGAGGTGACCACCCCAAAAATGTCAATCCTAGAGAGGGATGTTTTTCAGACATGCCACAGATCTGTGAAGGCATCAACCAGCAACTGAGTGGGATAAAATCTCCATTGGAGAGTCAAACTGGGGCTGCCCCATCCCTGGAAGTGTCCAAGGCCAGGCTGGACAGAGCTTGGAGCACCCTGGGACAGTGGAAGATGTCCCTGCCCATAGCAGGGGTGGAATGAGATAATTCCTAAATCCGCTCCAACAGAAAACATTCTGAGATTCTGTAACTAGATTTAAAGCAACAAAGAAGATGCACTCACAAATCCCATGCCCTTTGCTCCTGAAAACTGTTCCTCTGCATTTATTTTAGGTCCAGACTCCCACAGTTACCAGACACCCAAGCTGCCATTGAATTTAAAGTCTCCCAACTCCCCTTGTGCACCTGGATTTATTTACTAGCTGCTACAAGAACAAACAGAAATATAAATTAGCTCATTTTTTTCACTTATTTTGAAATCTGCCCAGCTCGCTTGCAAATGGAAATATAATTAATTTCAACTTCAGTCAGAAACAAGTTCTTTAATTGTTCAGTATATTAGAACTACACTGTTTACAGGATTATTCTTTCTTAGGAGGCACAGCCAGCTTAGACCAAGTCCCTAATGGATGGTAAATTGGCAGAAATCTAACCTGCAGCAGTGATTTTGCTACCTGCAAGGCAATATATTTACTTCTACCCCACTGGGATCCTTCTGCAGCTCAGACTTGCAGGGGATGGATGTTAAATTGCCCAGGGAGGCAGGATGGCCATGTCCAAGGGCAGAATGGAGCCTTTGCTGCAGAATTCAACTGAGGAGCTGCAGCAAAGCAGGGAAACACACATTTGTCTTCTATTACCAAAATATGGCTACAATCCTGCCCAAAATCTCACCTGGAGCTTCTTTTCCCAGCAGGACAGACGAGACCCACTCCAGCCCACTCAGGATGGAGTGACAAGGTAATCCTGCACTGATCTCAGTGGGAAGAAGAATGCTTGTCATGGAAAACTGCTGATGTGTTTGCATTTATTGCAACGTTTCTGCTGTGTCCATGGTAAATTTTGGCTGTCCAAATTCCTTAGAGAGTGAGGCAGAGCCAAGTGGGAAGGACTGCTGTTGCTGGAAGTGATTACAGCAGGCTCAGATGCTGAGTTTAGAGAGAGGCACCCAACAAAGAGCCTCATTAAGGCAGGGAGAAGTGGACAGCACAAAACAACCCTCCAAAGGGAGCTCTCCCTCCTCCTCCCATGTTTTTATCTTGTTTCTGTGCAGTGAGTTTGGGAGAGGCCAGCAGAGTCCAGGGGAAATTCAGAGAAAAGCAACATTATCCATTGAAACATCAGACAAATATCGACTTCTCCACTAAGGGCTTACTCAGACGCCCTCAGAGAGTCAATATTTGGTGGGGAGCATTAAAATTTCAGAGCTCCTTGGCCAAGGTGACATTCTACAAGCAGGAGAGATGTCTCTCACAACAAACCTGCCCACCAAAGCCTGCCAGGTGTGGGCAGAGGTGGTCCAGCTTCCTCCAGCCCCTGACTGACAGCAAAGCCACATTCACATCTGCTAGATGAAAATCCTCCTGCTTGGTGCTGAAGTAAGAAGTCCCAATAAATCCATCAGAAAGATGGAAAAGGAAGGGCAAGTCTGGACACTTCATGAATAGGACTGGTACTTCAGACACACTGAAAGGTAAATTTTTGGTGTTTTAGTCCACGAGCACACGCTCTGTAAAGGCCAGACTCGACCCAGCTGCAGTGAAAAGGGACGTTTCATGCTCTGCAGGAATTGTCAGTCCCCGAAAGCTTTCAGAAGCTCATGACTGCATTTCCTGTGCATTATACCCCATTATGCAGATGCCTTAAAGTACATGTAAATCACATCAAGACTAATTGTGAAGGGCTTTCGGTGGTGAGCAGCAAAGTGCTTTGAGATGGCTCCTGAGATGCTCCACCAGCCTCGTGCCTTTGCCCCTTTTCCCTCTCCCTCCTCTCCCTTCGTCCACTCATCCCCGTCCTGAGCTCTGGCAGACAAGGCCAGCAGGGCTCCCTGGGTTAATTAAATCAGCCTCGTTTGCTGTCTGGAGCTCGAGTGACAAATGTGTTCCCAGCCCTGCCCTGTCAGAGGGAAGGGTGGCTCAGGGCTCTGTGCTCACATTGTCACCCAGGTGGAGCCACCAGAGCCCAGCCTTTCGGTTTTCCAGAAATGCCCAGCACTGCATCAGTGCAGTGATGCACCCATCAGTGCAGCAGCACATTTTCACTCTGCAACGAGGCTCCCCCTTGCCTGCTTCCCTTCCTGGGCTGGAATGAGATGTCAGGGCATGACTGGGAAGACTGAAAGGGACAGTTCCCCCTCCTCCCCACTCAGGCTGTGAATGCCAGGCTAATTTTATCAGCCCAGCACTCCATTATCCCCAGAGCCCATTTGCAGATGCATTACTGGAATGGTGCAGTGCCCTGCCAGGCACAGGCTGCCTTCCAGCCCAGCCAGCCCTGGCAGATAAGGTGATCCCGCTGGCTCTGGATATAGAAATGTGTCAAAGTGCCAGGTAATGCCCCTGTGATGGGACTTCCCTCTTGCCCTCTGGCCTGGCATGAGCATCAGAGCAAATCTCCACATGTGCAGCAGGTTCAGGGACTGTTCTGCTTTTGATGAACTCATCCATCATCTTCCTCATCATCTCACCCCAAAACTCTTGTGTGGTAGGGGAAAGAACCTTAATTTACCCCAGCCTGCTCCAAATCTCACACAAAGGTGTGAGGAGCACACTGTAGCCTTCCATGAAATCTTTGATGAAATCACCAATAATAAATATTATCTGTTTATTCATCATAGAATGGTTTGGCTTGGAAGGAACCTGAAAGATCTTCTCATTCCAACTCAAAGTATTCTATGATATGTGAAAAGATAATATTTATATATATTTATATGCCATGGACAGGGACACCTTCCACCATCCCAGGTTGTTCCAAGCCCCATCCAGCCTTGCCTTGGACACTTCCAGGGATCCAGGGGCAGCCAGAGATGCTCTGGGTACCCTGTGCCAGGACCTCCCCACCCTCACAACCAAGAATTTCCTCTCATATCCAATCTAATTCTGCCCTCTGTCAGTTTGAAGCCATTCCCCCTTGTTCTTCACCACATGCTCTTGTAAATATATATATTATATGTATATTTAATAATAAATAAATAACTTCATCACTTTCCTGTTCCACATGACTATTTTCATGGGTAATAGGAAAAAAAGCACCATCCCAGGCTAAGAGCAAATGACAGAGCCAGAAAAAAACATTTTACTTCCCCCCACAAATGGATCACAAAATTCAGGATGACTTTTGCCAAAATTTTAAAAAACCCTCCCATGTTAATATCTTGGAGAGGCAGGATGGCACAAAATAAATAACAAATGCAAGCAGAAGAAGAATAGAATTGTGCCATTGAAATTGAGGGGGTAGTTCCAAGGACCTGACCCAGCTGAGAAAAAACATTTCATCTGCCCAGTAAAAATGCTTTTTCTCTTTTTCCAGGATTCTGTGGTAAAACTGTCAATGCTTAAATCTACAAATAGTCCTTTTGCTTTAAGAAAAATTATTCCTAAGTGCAGTTAGGAATAAAATTTTTATCTTCCTTCCTTCCAAACAGCACATGAGGAAGCAAACAAAAGGCCACAAACTCAGAAATACCCATCAAACACAAATTCTTCAGTATTTAAAAGATCTTTTTGCATCTCCACCATTACCATCGCTCCTCTAAGCAGAGAGAAGAACATCCCAAAAGTGTCAGAGCACTGAAGACTGGGGAAAGGAGTCCCTGCAAATTTTGGACTGTGCAAACTTTGTGCCACAAAAAAAAGTAATGGATGGATTGGTTGTCAGCTGAAAAAAAAAATCTGGAAAAGATCAAGGGGGGATGTTGAGTTGTATGGGAGCAGGGAGAGCCTACAATGTTTGCCACAAGCACTTTTCTCTGTTTAGCTATGAAAATTAATGAAAATAAATCATCAGGAAGGCAATAAGTGGGTCTGCAGTGAAGGAATGCTGATCCACTGTTTACACATCTAATGTTTGTTTGGAGACTCCACAATCTCCACAGGATGCTTCAGTGCATATGGTGGTGTCACTCTATTGCCTTTTCCCTTTTTATTTATTGATTGAGGATATGAAAGTGTTCCCAAAGCCCAGAATTGGTTTCCAGACGTTCCTGTTGATGGGAGGAGGGTGCACCTCAAGAAAACCATCTTTGAAGAAGAGAACCTTAGCAAATGGAGAGTTCTCACGGTGTAACTGCTGCAACAGGTTGTAACCTCTGAGGCTGTGCCCATGTTATGGGATAAATGAGGTCAGTGACCCTCACATTTTATTTTTTCTCACCTTTTTCCATGAGATATGGTTGAAATATCCCCTCCAGAGGCTGCTGCCACCTCCCCCAGTGGGCTGCTACAGCTGTCCCCAAACATGGACCCACTCTTCTCTTCTACTCCTGGTTATAAGAATCTCTTCATTCATCAAGATCTTAAATTATTAATCAGCACCAAAAGCAAAAAAAACACTAAATGCTTGACAGCTTGCAATGGCTGCTGTCCTGTGAAGTATGACAGAATCATGGAATGGGTTGGAAGGGACCTTAAAGCTCATCTCATTCCACCCCTGCCATGGCAGGGACACCTTCCACTGTCCCGGGCTGCTCCCAGCCCCATCCAACCTGGCCTTGGACACTTCCAGGGATCCAGGGGCAGCCACAGCTCCTCTGGGCACCCTGTGCCAGGGCCTCACCACCCTCTCAGGGAAGAATTTCTTCCTATTATCTAATCAAAATCTTCCCTTTTTTAGTTTAAAAGCATTCCCCCCTTGTCCTATCACTACTGTCCATGTAAATAATCATTCTTCCTCTTTTTCATAAGCTCCCTTCAAGCACTGGAAGGCCACAATGAGTAGCAGAGGCTCTGAGCCCTCAAATCACACAAATCACACAACCCTGTACCAGTCTGGATAGCTGTGCCTGCACTGAGAAGTTTTTTGTGCCTGCCTCACACTCTGGTCCTGAGGCCAGTGAGTACAGAATATCAGAATTACACCTCATTTGGCTCCCTTAGCCTGCAAATGGAGCAGCTGCAGCCAAACTCCCTCTCAGAAGCTGTCACTGGCCATGGTCATCCCTGAACCACATCCAAGAGTGTCTGGGAGACACTCCCAGGCCATTCCTGGTGCCATGGCACAGGGTACCTCACTCCAGGGTGTGAACACACACAGTCCTGAGGCCCTGCCACAAACCAGGAAAGCAAAATGCCCAATTTTAAGCACAAATCTTAAAGAGAAATTAATTTTAATATTTTATTTTTCTACTGTCATCAATCTAGAAGCAGAAATGCAAAGCCTGGGAAGGGATATCACAGATCTGTGTTGACATGGGAGATAAGATATCATCAATCCAAGATCTGAAATAAATGTTCTCCCAAAAAGGCCCCATCCTTGCCTCCCTGGTGGGGCACAAACTGGTGGATTTTCAGAGGAGCAGCACAAAAGGTGTATTTTTCTCTTTGCACACTTGAGATGGACTGTGCAGAGATTGAGGTGGATTTTCCCAGAGGTGTGAGCTCAACCTTGGGAAAGTGCTGAGTGGAGGGATCAGTAATTAGTGATGGATAGCCAGGGCCATTAGCTGGAAAGAAAAGCAAACCTGCAGCATTCTCAGCTGCAAAGAAAAGCAAACCTCCAGCAGGCTCCACATTCCTTCCCTGCATTTTCCTGCCTCCTGACAGCATCCTGACCACCCCTTCAGAGCACAGCTCTGCTCTCATCCTGGCATTTCCAATCAATTAGACGTGTCACCACTGAATTTCTCTGCTAATTACTCCAGTTTATTATGTCTAAAGCCAGGTCAAACACAGAATTCCCCAGGTCAAGCGGGGTCACCCAGACAATCAGTTCCACATTTTCCACAGCAAAGGAGATCCCCACAATCAGTCACTGCCAAGTGGGTCCTAATGGCCAAGCTGCCAGTTCATGGCCTGAGGTGGAGGGGAGAAAATGCTCTTGGAGAGGAGGAGGAAACCTGCCAGTGTCCAGGAATGGCTTGGGTTTATTCCCTATCAATTTGAATGGAGTTATCCTTTTTTTGGGGTGAGGGAGAAGGCTGAGATCTGCAGGCACGAGGCAGCATTTGTCTTCACTGCCAGAAACTGTTTGCTGTTTTATTGCAATTAACCAAAAAAAAAAAAAATGGAATAAAGCAGGGATATAACTTGTGGGAATAAAGGAAGCTTTGTCCTGATGGAGCCCAGGTCAGTGCAAACATCTCCTTCTTTCCATTGCTCCAACATTAATTATGTGAATCACCCTGGAGTCCATCAAAACACATTCCTGGAGAGATGCCTGGGGGGAACACATGGGTTACCTTCACTCTGAGGGGCAGAAACTACTGACACATGAACTCACAAGGTTCCTTCCAGAGAAAGCTTCCCAAATTCTGTCATGAGGGCCGGGATCTTGTACAAACACTGTCTTTCATCCTCGAGAAATCCAAAGGGCCTTGTGAGTTATAAATCCATCACGAAGGCATCCACGGATCCAGACTCTCAGAGGAGGGACACAAGAGCAGGTATTTATGTGGGAGCTCAGGACTAGGGGAAAAGATGTGAATTCAGGGGGTGAATTAAAGGAGAGGATTCCTAGGAGTGATGTGAGAAATGCTGCAATGGGATGAGAAGGTAAAACTAAAAGTTTAAGGACCACTATTTCAAAAAATCCCATTATTAAAAAAACAATCTCAACACTGCCTTTATCCAGGCATTGACCCGTGGGACATTTGGCAGAGGAATTCCCTTTTCAACATCCACAGAGGAGGCAGGCAAACAGCCACTGATTTATTCACACAACTTTTTGCATGGATTTTTCTGTCCCCTCAAATCTTCCCAACCACACAACCACAAGTGAAAGCCAAGTTTACACTACAAACTAAAATACAGCAGGGTATTGATCAAGTGCTCAGATTGCTGGTTCAGAATATCTTTCTAAAAGAGAAAACAAACTAACAAACCCCCCAAAAACTAACAACAAAGCAAGACCAACTAATTTAGGTCTCAAGGATTCCCATTACTTCTTCATCCAGTTAGGAAATAAAACAAGAAAATAATTTTCAGGGTAGCTGAGTACTCTTGTCTCTAATCACAAACTGGAAAATCACAAGAACTGGGAAGAAAATCCAAACCCTGAAAAAAAAAGGCGGGGGGAAATAACATTACAGCATGACTTTAAAGGGGTTTTTTAATAGAAAAGAACATAAAAGCCAGTTTGCCTTTCAAGGGCAGGTTCTGGAATGTATTTCATTTTCCAGTTCCTACTATATATGATGATAATGACTGTATCAAGTAATATAAAGTGATGAAAGATATTTAGCAGGGACCTTACAGCAAGACTCAAAGCCATGAGTGCAGAAGACACAGCAAACTCTGGAGCATTGAAAAAAATTCACCCTGAGCCTTACAATGAAATTCCTATTAATCCACTAACATGGAGTGTGCTTAGGAGTTCAGGGATATCACATGAAAAATAGAAAATGCATTAGAGAATGATAACTCTGCACACTTATGGTGCAAGGAAATGCCCCAAGAGGGCAAATATTTGCCTCAGAGAAAGTAATAAGACACATGAGCTTGTAATGGAACTAACTTTGGAAGAATGTTTTAAATGCAGTAATTAAGAGAATGGTCCCAGACAGGAGCTGGGAAAGCACTCAAGGATGTGTTGGGTGGCAAAGCTCCAACCCAAGAGGTGTGGATGTGCCAAAAATGCCAAACCCTGCCCAAATCCCCCACCCTGGGAGCTCAGGTGCCCAGACTGGCAGAGGATGGTGATTACCAAGCTCTGAGTGAGCTGAAATGCAGGATGTGAGCGAGGCAGAGAGGAGGGAGATCTCTCCTGGCTGTCAGGGAGATTGGAGCAGACAGATGTTTAATGGAGTCCAGGATTACACATCTGCCAGGCTTCACGTGTAATCACCAACTCCTTAGGTTTCCTCTTTCTTCTCCCCTTCTTCTGGGTCTGCTACAGGGTCAAGGGCAGGGGGAAGGGAGGAGGGAGATTTTCAGATTTCCAGCTAAATTCCTTGAGCTGCCCTTAATACTCTGACCTATTCCCAGCTGAAAACACAACCTCCCAGTCTGACACAACTCAGGGAGACAGGAGTAGGATTTTTTTTTTTGTTTAAAAACATGAGAGGGATGCATTGAACTCCACATATCCACCTTCTTTCTGCCAGAACAGCAGAGCAGCTGTAGTGAGCAGCCTGTGTTTGAGTCCACAGAGGAGCAGCAGCACAATCAATAGTGCCAGGTGACCCCCAGGCCGTGTGCTGGGCAGCACTGTGCCCCAGGGGACACGTCTCCATGGCTTCCCACCCTCACCCTCTCCTCTGGGTCGATAATCCCTGCCTCTCCTCACCCAGGGAATGACTCTGCAAGGGCTTTTAGCATTTCTGGGCATTGCTCACTCCTTCCTCCACCCTTTCTTGTTTTCTGTCTCCTGTGCAAGGCAGGGGGGAGCTGTCAGCAGAGCCCCATGAACTAGTGGGAGCAATTAAAACTTAAAAACAGGAGGAAGGAGACCTGGTTAGACTGAATTACCATCCCATTCCTCATGTCCTGACAGCAGGCAAAACCCTTCAGGTGTGTCCCTCACATGAATACCTCAAGGCAAGGAATCCCAAAGATGAATTAAACCATCCTCTAGAGAACACAGCACCCTCAGAACCCTCTGAGAATCCCCCAGCTCCTTGCTGCTGCTATGAGCAGGCTGTGGAGAAGTATCCTGGCATGGGCACATGGGTTTTGGCAGGCTGAGAGATGGATGCTGACATTAGTTCAGGCTGCAGCTCAAGCCAAATGCAGATCCACAGATGGCACTGGGAAAGCTGTGGTTCTACCCTCAAATATTGAACACGTAGAGCAGGCTACAACTGGAGAGTTCAGGCACAAATATGCCACCACTGTGTCTGAACACGGGTCTTTTAGTGTGACAGGCAATAAATTGTGTTAATGTGGACGAAGTGCACCCAAATCCTGGCCCAGGGGTGATCCAGAGACTCAGCCCTGGTGCTCTGCTCTGTCACAGGATGTGTCACTCTGCCCCTCTGCTCATCAGCTGCAAAATTCCACCAGCAGAGCTCTGCCCTAGAGTCACAGGAATTCCTGTCCTGCCAGCAGACAGGTTTAGACTCTGGAACTAGGATCCACGAACTCAAAGTACTGCAGCAGCTGCAGATCCTCCCCCACAGTTGGACCCAGTGATTAATGCAGGGAAGTAATTGCTCTGGGATGGGGCAGGCCTGGAAGGGATGGTTCTGGTATGGATCAGCAAGGCCAAGCACAAAGCAGAGGGATCCCAACCTGAATTTTGTGTGAAATCCTTCCCTCCAGTGAACAGCTCCCAAACTGCTCCCTGCTGGTCCTCCCCACACAGCTTGAGCTTGTCAAGGCTCCTCCAGATGGGATCAAGGAAGCTTTAACTCCTGTCACTTAGAGGACAGGGTGACTACAAATCATTCTCTGAAGGAGCATTTCCCTCTCTGATGCACAGCAAAGCTCAGACTGGGCATCTGATGGTGACAAAGCAAAAGTCCCTCTGAATTTGGGAGCCAACAGAGCTTTCCAGCTCTCATCAGGGCATGTAGGTCAGGAGGACAGCTGGGTTTTCAATAGTTGTGCAGAGAGCTCCAAAAGAGGTCCTGATCTTGGAAATATCTTCTGTACCTTTAGGGCATATGGAGTTACAGAGGTTTGCCCCCAGCTGATGTCATTGAGTCATGAATTCCTAGAATATCCTGGGTTGGAAGGATCAAGTCCAATTCCTGACCTCCCCAAAATTCCCAATGTGTGTCTGAGAGTGTCAGGAGTCTGTGAGCAAGGCAGGGAATGATTCAAGGTCTCCCAAATCCTGGGCTGTGTCCCAGCCTTTCCTCCTCCCCAGTGCACTTTGCATAGTCCTGGTTTAGGGCAAAGTGAGGCACTTCAATGCAGCATCAACTGGCTCATGAAAGCCTTTCCAAAGCATAAAAAGAGCTTAATAAATAAAAAGAGCTTAATTCAAGTGTGAAAAGCCCAAGGCTGAGGGACAGTGAGAGCCCGTGTGTCTCATGGGATGGAGACAGCCCCAAGTGGAATTTCTTCCCTTGCCATGAACAATGCACTTGGGACACCTCCAAGCCCTTGAATCTGCTCCTCTCCTGCTCAGCTTTCTCAGTTATTCACATCCCTTCTGGAGCACACAGCCAGCCCAGCAGGAGGTTAAGGGACTCCCTCCTCCCTGAATTATCCCAGCTTACTCCAAAACACCCACGTGAAAGCAGTAAATGAGTTAAAATCAAGCTAAATTATGACTTTTTTTTTTTGCAATAATTTGCCTTTTGCTGATAAAGAATTATTTCAAAAGACTCAGCAGCACAATGCACTGCAGTTTTGCCAGTGGGCCAAATCACTTTTATCATTCTTGGCTGAGAAACACAGGCACTCTCATGCAGTGTCTTTTCCATCCTTAGCTGAGCATCCATGTGGGATTTTCCATCCATTCAGACATTTCTCAGAGGGCATCTGACCTTATTTAACAGGCCCTTAATTAGGTGAAAGCAAATGCGAGGGAAAGCGGAGTTCAGCCTCTGATGCTGCTGAGGGTAATGAGGAGGATTCCAGGGGCAGCAAAGAACAATCAAAGAGAACAAAAGTTGCCTTTGCTGCCAGCTGGGATTACACTCATTGCTTGATAGGGATTGAGTGAACTCTAGGAACTGCTCTTCCCTATCCATTTTGTGCAGGACTGCCCAAAAGCAGGGCAGCTGGCAAGGAAATGGGAGGTTTGGAGTCCTGCTCCTTGGAGGGTTTAGAGGGAGAGGAATGTGGCACATTTTTGCAAAGACAGTGAATTCAACCATGTTTTGGGTGTCCTAGAAGCTCTGATGGCCCTGATTTTACATAGGATGTCAGTCTGGTTTAGGAACAGCCAGTTATGGAATCATGGAATGGTTTGGGTTGGAAGGGACATGAACGATCATCCAGTGCCACCCGTGCCATGGCAGGGACACCTCCCACTGTCCCAGGGTGCTCCAACCTGGCCTTGGACACTTCCAGGGATCCAGGAGCAGCCACAGCTTCCCTGGGCACTCTGTGCCAGGGCATCACCACCCTCACAGCCAAAAATTTCATCCTAATTGCCTGATAATTAATCCAAGGAAGAGATGATGCTGCCAATACCCTTCCAGAAATTGAGCAGTGAAGTCCTGCAGAAGATCTGACCACCTCCCAAGAGTGGATGTGCATAGTGGTCAATCTTTCACAGCCCTTTCTAAATCAATACTCCAAGACAGCAGAATAACAGAAATCTGCAACAACAGCACGAAAATTTACAATTTCTTGGTGTCTCTGCTGCTTTTAAATCCTCAGGTCAAAAAGTCACACCTATTAGATAATCTCAGCTTTCTGTTTTCAAACAAGATCTTTCTGCATTTTCTAGTTCTGTCCCAATGATGAGAAACGTGGTCTGCACACAACCTGATGGCTCACAAACAAACAAATGCAAATTAAAAGGAAAAAAAAACCAAAAAACAACAAAAAGCTCTTGAGTTATTTTTAAAACTTGTGATCTTGAGCCAGTGTTTCTGGGGACAGCCTCAAACTGACAATCTCCTGGAAACAGCCACTCCAAAGCCAGGAGTTAATGCTGCTTGATATCTTGTGTAAAGACCATATTTGAAGAAATTAAGCCATAATTAAGCAAACTTATTAATGATTGCTTTAACTAATTGATACAATAACATAAGCACCAGACAAGATTTTAATCAGTGGTCATGAAACCAGAAGTAAACTGGCCAGACACCCCCTCCTCTTTGGCTGCTAATTTGCAAACAATAATTCTGCTGCTGATAGTGACTCAGAGGCAGAGGGGAGAAGAATAAATCTCAGGAGACAAATAGGTATAAGCCTTCCCCATTTTAATGAGAAACAGACACCAAAAGGCCAAGAAGACCCTGTCAACATGATTTGCAGTACAGTTACTTAATTTTTACCAAATGTGCTTTCTGCCACGCTTTAGTTGAAGTACATATTTATTTGATATTTCGCTGGCAAAGTTTAAAAGAGCCTCCAAAATACCCATCTGCTTCTGCTACGCATGACCCTACCAGCCTCACCTCCGACACACTGTAATGGTTTTAGGGAATGATAGCATTGCACAGATGCGATTTATTCACAGATTGTGGGTGACTTTCTGCTAATTTACAGGGGGAAAGCACGACTTTCCACTGGAGCATGAAGCTGACCCACAGAACAAACCTGCCTGCACAGAGAGGGACAGCAAATCTCCTTCCTTGAGGCAAACACAGAATCACAGGATGGTTTTATAAGGGACAATAAGGACCATTCCCATTTCACCCCTGCCATGTGCAGGGACACTTTTCCCTGTCCCAGCTTGCTCTGTTCAATCTGGCCTTGGACATTTCCAGGGATGGGTAAAATTGCTCAGAAGTAACATAATGTTGCTCAAAACCTGGTTGCAGAACAGTCTTCCCAACCTTCAGTAAACCAAAACTAAGAGGAAGCTCAGAACCCTGAGATTTTAAATAACATGAACTTGACACCTCTTGTCCTTTATCTTCTGGATTTTGAGCCTTTAAGGTTATTTCCTCCAGCTCTTCCCTTTGATCCCTCTGTATCAAAAGGAAGGGCTGAGATTCCTGTGCTGGAGTTGCTTCCATGTGTTGCATCAGCTTTGCAAAATGCTGGGAGAGACCCAGGAGTCCAACATGCTGAAACAGAGTTATTTAGGGGGTGCTGGAGGTGACCTTCCAAATGTTAGTGCACAGGTGGGACAGAGGAATGAGCATCCTGCACCCTCTGGCAGGCAGAGGTGGGCTCTGTGTGTGTGTCAACGCTTGAGCAGCAAGGAAACGAGGAGATGTGGTCAGTCAGCAATGTGGAAACAGCTGGGAGAGGAGAGAGCACAGAAACAGGGATGCCAGGAATGCAGGAGTGGTGGGAAAGCAAGTGCAAGCCTGGAAATGAGAGGAAAGGGCTGCAAAGGATCAGAGAGAGGGGCAGGGAGAATGAGAAAAGGATGAAATTATTATCTCCATCCCTGCAAAGAGCTCCAGGGGGCAATTCAGAGATCATTAGGTGAGAGGGGGGACCCAAGGGTGCACAGGACATGTGATGAGGAGCAGGGAAGATGCAGAGAAGCTGCAGCAGAGACCCTCCTGTTCCTCCAGCATTTCCCTTCTGCTCCTCATCCCCTGAAATCAGCATGGGAGGCACTGGGTTCCTCTGCACACCAGAAACAGGAAAAGGACAAAGAAACAGTCCCAGCCTCCAATGAAAGAAATGTGGAGAGGAGCTGTTCACAGGGCATACAGTGACAGGAATGGCTCCAGACACAGTGAGTAGGTTTAAATGGGATATTGGGAGGAAATTCTTGGCTGTGAGGGTGATGGGCACTGGCACAGGCTGCCCAGAGAAGCTGTGGCTGCCCCATCCCTGCGAGGTCCAAGGTCAGACTGGATGGGGCTTGGAGCAAGCTGGGATAGTGGCTGCAGCTCCCTCAGAGGGTTTTGAAGGCTGGAGTTAAAGGGATGATCTCCTGATGGATCCTGACAGACCCCATGTGTGCACCAACCCTTCCCTGCACTGTCAGCAGGGACTAGAAACACATTCACACCTAAAACACAGAGATGTCCACACCTCTGGGAGATGGTGGGACCTTTGTCTGCTCTGTCTCTGAGTTTCAGTGACACATCTCCTCTCCCCCTTTCAATCACTGTCCATATAAAATATGTATTTATATTTAATGGTGAAAAGCTGTTGCATGCTGCTCCTCAGAGCACTGCACATCTGATCGACCTGCAAGCATTGCAAGTGCTGCTTGTCACCTCTCATTGTCCAGAGGAGCTGCAAGGCAGGACTTGTTTCAGGCACAGACCACAGGGCTGAGCTGGGTTCCATCTCCCTTGGAGCCCAGGGAGTTCAGCTCCAGAGGAAACCCCCCCTGTGCAAACCAAGGAACCCCAAGTTCACTGAGGAAAACACTCCAGAAATTGCAGAAATTGACCTTAAAAAGGCCAGGGGGTTATTTTGGCAGCATGAGAAAGATATTCCTTGTATCCAGATTTACAATGACAGCTCTTTTTAGGTGTTCCAAGTTAAAGAGTGCCTTGCTGGGATGTCCAGAGCTGTGGTAAGACTGGGACAAGCTGGAGAAATTTGCTTTATCACTGGGGTTTCCATTCTTGTTGGCTGGTGAGTGGTGGAGCCAAGTCCAAAACATAAGGTCTGGAGCACAAATCCTGTGGGGAGTGGCTGAGAGAGCTGGAGCTGTTCAGCCTGGAGAAAAGGAGGATCACTGGGGACCTCGTCGCTCTTCACAACTCCCTGAAAAGAGGTTGTGGTGAGGTGAGGGTCTGTGTCTTCTCACAGGCAACCACAGGACAAGGAGAAATGGCTTCAAGTTGCACCTGGGGAGGCTCAGGTTGGATATTAGGAAAAATTTCATCAGTGGAAGAGTGGTTAAGCACTGGAAGAGGCTGCCCAGGGCAGTGGTGGGGTCACCATCCCTGGAAGTGTTCAAAACACAGGCAGAACTGGCACTTCATGATATGGTTTAGTGAGCACAGGAGTATTTGGTCAAAGGTTGGACTTGATGACCTTAGAGGCCTATGATTCTATGATTCTATGAAAACAGCTTTTAATAACTACACAGGTAATAACAGAACCACTCCTGTCTCTGGGGCACAGACAGGGCTGAGCCCAGCAGGCAGAGGAAGGAGAAACCTTCTCTTTCCCCAGGGATGGCACAAGCCCTGGCACCTGTCACTCTTTAAAAATGTCAGGTTGAGTCATCAGCCCCCTGCTCCTCATCTCAACAGATTTCCCAATAACCACTGTGGGCAGAAAAAAACCCTCTGAAAAGTCACATCTTCAACCTTTTACAAAAGATCTGTACATGGCTTGTAGAGTGGGTAGGGTATTTGCTCCCCAAGGGCAGCCTGTTCACAATCCTGCCTCCAGCAAAGGCAAACCCCTGCACCCACCCACTGAGACTGTACAAATATTAATTTATTCAAGCATTAAAGTGTGTTCTATCATGAGTACACAGGTAGTGACTGTACTGCTGAGATGGCAGCTCTGTCACTCACATCACCCACCTCAGATAAAATCAGATTTGGGCAAAGGCTGATGTAGTGCTGAGTGTTCCACAGGCTCACATCAGATTTTAAATAACAACAGGCCCTGCCTTTTTCACAGAGACACCAATGGGGGTCAGAGAAGGGTGGGAGGAGATTATTGATAAATCACAGGGGGCTCAGAGCTCCCTACAGGGCTTGGGGTCCTAAAAACACCAGCTTTGAACAGCCAAGCACAAAATGAATCTGCTCATGCTGTCATGGTCAGGGAGGTGCAGGTAGACAACGGACCAGCAAGAATAAGTTTTTGGAAGTCTCTGGAGGGAAAACTAATAGTTCCTCTTGTTCCAGATTTTGTGTTTGAAGGATGTGAACATTGCTGTCCCACTGCCCTTTCCCCCAGAGGTTTGGCACGGCCCCTGGGAGTCTCTGTAAATCTGAAGGGCTGTGCAAAGGCAGCAGTGGTGTCTAAACCTGAGAACAATGGGCTGGCTATTGGTGCATTCACTGCTCTGCTCCAGGGCTTTGGCCCTCAAGGAGCCCCATTCCATGCAGAAGGAGGAAGAAAGGACCCACACAGTAAAAGGATGAGGAAAAGGAATGGTGTCATGCTCAAAGTCTTGCAGGAGCTTGGGCATCACCTGCCTCCAGCTTCTCAACCCCATCCCAAAAAGTGACTGGAACTGTTTTCACTTCAGGACTGGAAGTGAAATCCCATCCTTGGCCAGCATGGAGCAGATGAGAAGGAATCCCAGCTGTCATCCTGCCCTTTCTCCTGAGTTTTTGCATCTCTCAGCCTCTTTAATCAGGAGGAATTTACAGAGTTGCTCCCCTCCCCACACCAAATTTTAGGTATAAATATGCACAGTAGAGGGAAATGGTTGGAGACATCACAAACCACTTTAAGCGGTGCAGGCAGAAGAAATGACACTTGTAGATTAACAAAAATAACCAGTAATTCTTGTTTAATAAAGCACTGAAGATGTATGGGTGAACATGTCCCACTCAGACTGGTGGCCTCCACTGAAGGGGCACTGGAGGGCAACTGCCATCACCCTACCACAATCCCTCATTGCTCCCATCCTTTCTGTGGATCTAAAACTCCTCAAGAGCATCTGTGAATCAACCAGGTATGACAGCTCAAGTAATCCTGCACACCCACAGGATTAATTACAAACAATGGATTTTTCATGTAAAAGTAGTTCCTCCTCCTACCCCCACCCCAAGCAGCAAACTTCCCAAGGCAAAGAATTCCACTGAAATCAGCCAGGATTGGTCCAAGCTGGTCCTTGCCTGGAACCTGGCTGCCAGCATTTTCCATTATAATGCTGATAACACAACAGGAACACCACACTAAGCATGGCCTGCACCCTGGCCACTCTTGCCCAGTGTCCCAAAGAGGCTCCAGCCTCTCCAAAAACTCCAATTGGAGCCAAATCATTCACTGCTGCACCTTCCTGGGTCTGTGGCAGCCACAGTTTGGGTGGGAGTGGAAGAAAAATGCAGCAGCAGCTCCTTGTCCAGCAGCCAGCAGAACAAAGCAACTCTGGGGGTGGCTCCTGCCCCCTGAGTTCTGTGCCCCTGGCCCCTCAATATTGCAAAAGTAGTAATAATAATGAATTATTAATTAAAGAATAATGAATAATGAATAATAATAAATGCCATGGGTTTATGAGCACAAAAATCCTGATGTTGCCAACAAAGCATACCCTTGTAGGAACTGTGGTCACTGCCAGAATTCATGAGCAGCCCTGATGCCCACAGCATGATGGTGCTAAAAAAAAAGGCTGCTGGAGTTCCTTACCTGCTTCTCTGACATGATGTAGAGGTGCTCATGATCCATGGAGAAGGCCATGTCCCGGAGGATGGGGCCAGTGTCCACCACCTGCACAATCTCATACTCCAGAGTGTTCTTGGTGGTGCCATCCACACGGATCTGTGCAGCAAAAGCAGAGGGACAACATGAAGATTTTTCCTCCTTCCACTGAAAATAAATAATTACACAACCACAGAATGATTTGTGTTGAAATGAACCTGAAAGATCATCTCATTCCAAATCCCCTGCCATGGGCAGGGACACCTTGCACTATCCCAGGTTGATCCAAGCCCCATCCAGCCTGGCCATGGACACTTCCAGGGACAGCCACAGCTTCTCTGGGAAACCTTCTGTCTCACCACCCTCATAATAATATACATATATATATATATATATTTATAATAACATATTGTGGCCCAGGCCTTTCAGACAACAACCACTGCCAACAAAAAGTGAACTTTTCTCAGCCTCCTCACCAAAAGGATAAAGCAGATTTCATCACTTCTGCTGGTCCCATCAACACAAGAGCACTGTAAGAACAACGCAGAGCCTGCTGGCTTTTATCTGGCACTGTCACTGTGCTCCTGTCACCACCTGGACAAATCTACCACGCTCAAAATGAAAGCAATGAGGGAAGGCTCTGTGGTGGTGATGAACAGAAATAAAAATCCACACAAATCTGCAGGACTGACTCACTCGAATGCTACTCAGATAATATTATTGCTCTTATTGCTAACGTTCCATGGGGCAATTTATTATTGCAGTGTTCAATGCAACACAGACTATTTCTCTTGCTGATTGCATATATCAGGTATTGAAATCAGTCCTCACCAATGTGGCACCTTATGATTGCAGACACATCTCATAACAGAGTGTCACTTAGGGACATTAATAACTGGGATTATGAGGAGGAACCAGACACACAGTCCCAGTCTACCCCTGACAATGATCCAGTGATACAGAAGAAAACTCAGAAAACAACAGACCTTTCTTTACCTGCTTGAAAACAATTTCTAGAGTTTGGGCTTAAAGGCAGCTGGAGAAGGTTTGCAATACTTTTCAATATAGAACAAATTATGATAAAATAGCTACTCTCAGGAGTTCTCCTGAATCTTGTGAGGCTTTGTACAGCAGCAAACCCTACAGTCATGTTTCAGAGGTGCATCTCCATTCTTTATCTCCGTTTCCCATGTATTGCCTTCACTTTCTGAAAATGTTCTGTCCTGCAGCAACACAAACACCACAGTACCTTTCCCTAAAAGAAACAAAGTTGTAGGAGAACTTCATCATGCCCTACATTATAATCTCCATTCCTTCCTGACCAAAGATTCCCACTCTGCAGTTGGATAGCTGAGCAAAAAGCACCCTTCCCATCCAAAGGAAATAACAAGCTGTGGAGAACTTATGGTGTCAAGACCTGTTCCCACTGTTCCCTGGCACAGTCCTTGAGCTTCTTCCTTCTGTATCAACCTCTCAGCCAAGAAACTGAGCCTGAATCATCTTCTGAATTGGAAAGTCAAAGAGAAGGGAAGAGAGGGAATGATAAAGGGTCTGGGAAGTCTTTATGAGTAAAGGACAGCAATGATATAGATTGTTATCTTTGTCCTTTTTTGATGTACTCACCTGCTGTGGGACAACAAAGGAATATGATTTCCCCAGGAAAGATAAGGAAAATGAAGCAGAAAGGAGTTTAGAGGGGCTCTCTGTGCCAGCAAAGGGTGTGGAGGGTGCTCAGGGATGCTCAGATCCTCCTCAGTGTTATCCATCAGACTCCACAGAAGTGGGAGCACGTGCAGGCCTTGGCTGCTGGCATGGTCCAATGACACAGGAGGATTTGCAGTTAATTTGTCATCTTGATGGAGCTGCTGATGACAGCAGCACATGTCCAGCATCAGCACACAGAGAGGTCAAGGCCTGAGCCCAGCACTGAGCATCCCTGACACACAAAGAATTCGAGGTCTAAAGCCCAGTGTTGAACATCTCTGAAAAACAAAGAATTTGGGGTCTGAAGCCCAGCATTGAACATCTCTGAAACACAATTAATTTGGGATCTGAAGCACAGCATGGAGCATCCCTGACTCCCACCAGCTCTGACTGCCTGGGGGCAAGGGGCTCACTCATGTCCATGGTCCCTCACAGGGAAATTCAGCTCCTCTGAGTCTTCCTTCTTGAAAGTGTAAATCACCCATAAGGTGAAGGGCAAAGATACCAACAGGCTTGGGCTGAGTCCTTCCCCTTAGGACCTTAGGGGACAGAAAGGGGGCAGGAAGGGCTGTAGGACAGGAGCACAAGAGGCTCTGCCCCAAGCACATCAAATACCCCATAGCAGGAGCCTTTCCTCTTTCCCACTGAGGCTTCCCAGCTCCAAATTCTCCCTCCCAGGGAGCAGCCAGGGAGTTTTGTCTGTTGCCTCCACTCTGCCTCCCCCCAGTCCCTCGTGGATTCTCATTCCCATCAGAGCATCCTCACTCTCTCTGCTGATCCCCATGCTAAACAAACTTCACAACTTCGCTGCTTTGACCTTGATTTTCCAGCAGCACCAGGGTCAGATCTGCAGGCCACCAGATATGTAAGCAGCCAATTATCACCCCAGGGCTCAGTCACTGTCCCCAGCCTTTGCCAGGCCCCATTAGAGGGGAAGGAGCTGGGAGATGGAAGAGGCAGGCTGGAGGAACAGCCGGCTGGAGTTAACAAACCATGGAGACAGGAGGCACAGCCCCCAGGGATTTCCCCTGTGCATTTGGTGCAGGTAAAAGATTGCAGAGGCTTCACACCAGGAATACAGAGCTCCTCGGAAGTGATTTAACAGCTATTGCTGGCCTAATAGCCTGAAAAGTCATTATTTTGCAGAGGGGGAGGGAGGGAAGAAGGGACAGGGCTCATGGCACTGTACATGTGCAAACACACACACGTGTGCTCACACAACAGCTCTAAGCACAGAAACCCCTCTCTCCAGTTAAATCTAGTGGCTCATAAAAAGGGAAATTCAGGAAAAGGCCAGAAAATCTGGCAGACACCAACCCACGCTGCACAGCCTGTGCGAGCCCTGTGCCAGCAGTGAGGTGATTATTGGAAACTACAGCCACAAGTCTAGCCCCCAGTTCCAATCATCCCTTTACCTGTCTTAAACCCTGTCTTTCTTATGCTGGACCCCAGGCACAGAGTCCTGGGGATCTCCACCTTCCCTGCACATTCTTCCCAGTCCTGAGCATCAGATAACACAACTGCACATTCTCTTGGAGATTTATTCCTGGATCCAAGGCTCCTGCTAGAACCAGGGCACTTGGGTTGGTGAAAAAAAAAATCAAAGAAAAGTCTGTGAAGGAAAAATGGGAAGATTCTCATCAAAGTCTGCAGGTGATCACCACTAAAGTCAGGGACACAGACACAATCTCTGCTTGGAAAGCTCCCCAGGTTTCCAGCTGCTTATCCCAACTCTGACTGAAGGCAGAGGAAAGAAAAAAGAAGTTAGTCACTAATAGGAGGGGCACAACAAGTGACAGAGGGGGCTCCAGGGCCACATGAAAGTCTCAAAATGCTCAGTCCACCACAACCCATCACCTCCACAACAGGATCATCCACCTGCTCCCACTTCCTGAATGTCTATCCTGGACATGCACACCCCTGAGACCCCCATTTGCTCAGCTCAGCCCCCTTGTCCTTCTTTAACCCAACACATGTGGGAGCTCCCAGGGCCCAGCACTCTCAGGCTGCACATTAATCCTTTTTCTTCCTGGAAGGCTTCACCCGCTGGGCTTGGCTCTGCAGAGCCGGCTGCTATTAAAACATCAGCATGATGCTTCCCGAAGGTCAACTACCAAGGGACCCATTCTGGCAGCTGTTTGTTTGTTTGTCTGAGCATTATCTAGGGCTGGCTGTTTATTTACATCCATTGAAGTATCAGACAATAAATATCCTCTCCCAGTAGCAAACAGATGCTTGCACTCGAATGTTCTGGCTAGCGCTGACTTCAAAACGATCTCCTTAATGAGCAAATAACACTATTAATCTTTAAAGACACAGGCTCTGGCCTTCTCTGAGCTCCCACCCTGGCCATGGCTAGACCCACAGGCATCCTGGCAAGCAGCCCAGGGGTCTGGTGGATGAAAGAAGGTAAAAGATACCTTCCATCACTCAGCTGGTGCTTTGCAGCGTTATCTGGGCCTCCCCAGCTGCTGAGGGATCCACGGGAGGCTGATGCTCCAGGACAGTTTCCCCACCAAGTTGGTGGCAGATGTCTCAATCACACTTCTAAGAGGGACAGAGAGGTTGGTATCACATAGTTATCAAAGAGAGGGACACAATAATCCTCTCCAGATCGTGGGGATGGACTCAAAATTGTCAAGGAAAGAGCAGTGGGATCGGAGGACAAAAGGAATTGGTGGTAGCAAGCACTTGGTGCCTTGCTGGAAGATAGATCATGATTATGGCAAAAAAATAAAATATTTTTAATCTCAGCAGAGCAACAGAAAGACCTGCCTTCCAGAGAGAGCCACATACCCCTATTAGCACCTCTATTCTTTCCTATAAAATGACATTTCCTGCTAAAATCCATCCACACAGATGTACTTCAGGAGCTTTACTCCAGGCCCATGAAATCCTGACCCCATGGACTGAATCAGTGTTTGGAGCATTTGGGTTTGGGTTTATTCAAGAAAAAGGCACTGGCACAGATTGTTCAGAGAGGTTTTTTTATGCCACATCCTCGGAAATTTTCAAGGCCAAGTTGGATGGGGCTTGGAGCCTGATCTAGTGCAAAGTGTCCTTTCAAAATTATCTTCAGACTCCCTTCAGAAACACACTCCTAGCCCAACCTCCTGCTACAACCTCACTCCCATTTTATTTGTCCAAGCAGCTTGGACTGATCTCTGGCAGTAAAATAAAAAAAAGGATCATTTCCACTGTGCCAACTGGGCTCAGCTGTTTCCTATTCCTCTAAAACCATCACCTCCTGCCCAAGAGCATCATTCCTGGCCCACCAGAGTTAAAATAAAGTCCCCTTCAATTAATATCTGTGTATAAAGCAGTTGAAAACCATCCAGGGCTGCTGGGAGCGTGGTGGGGAGCAGGATCACGATGACCAGCCAGGCAGGCAGCAGGAGCAGACGCTGGGTGGATGAGAGTCATTACAAATAATTAAATGAATAACTAAGCAGAAGAGGAGCCTGGTGAACCATGGCACGCTCAGCCAAGCCATCCCTCCCCACCACTCTGCTTTTGTGCAGCGTCAGCAGCCCCTGGGCTGATGGAGTCCCAGGGAATTCATCATCTCCTGCTCCAGCACTTCCAAGTCAGGCTGGTGGCTTATTTTGGCCATGAAATTGCTCCAGTTCCCAGGGGAGGGGGTTAAATGGCTGCCAGGAAGATTGCAAGGGTGGATTTCAAAGGGAAAATCCTTCAGGTCATGGCATCAGGCCCTGCTGCCTCTGCCTGGGTGCGAGGGAACAGCCATGACTGTGGTACTGCCTTTGATAGTAGGGAAGGTGTTTTGGACAGGGAAAGCAAGAGGTGGGGGTACCAGCTTTGTCCTCCCCATCCTTCCTTTTCTGTCCCTCCCTCTTCTTCTGGCATCTCACTGAAATCACCATCATCATTCCTCACTATTGGATTAAGGATCTGCAAACACCATTTCCAGGAGATCCAAGCAGCCCTGGAGCCCAGCACATCAATCCAGGCTGCTCTGAGAAGGGCCCAGCCAGAGCCTTACGACTGCACAGGGGCCACTAATACTTCATTGCTTTTCCAATAGCAGTTCCTCCCTGTTTTATGAACCTGATGCTCCCCAGAGGATGCCAGGACTGCTGGCTGCTGTTCCTGGCATGGAGAGGGAGAAAGGACACAGCAGGCAGTGTATGATCTCATGTCAGGCCCTTCTGAGGATCACTTATTCCTGCTTTTCCATTGATTTGGGTTACATGATGGAGCTCTATTGATCTCAACAAAGACAGGGAAGGGGTCAGTGACACTCCATGTTCTGCCCATTTCCCTCCGTTTTCCAGTAAAATAATCAGTTGTAATTTGCCTAAAGCCTATTAACAGGAGATCAATTCCTAATAAAACATGGTATTTCAATAGCCCTGTCTATCCAGGAATCCTAAAGGCCTTTAGAAATGCTAATTGGAAAAGCAAAGGAAGAGATGCCCTTAACTCCAGTCTGAGTCAGCAGCCAGCAGCTCTCTCTCTTCTCCTGTACACGTTTTAAACTGCTGCTTGCCTGGACAATGCCAGCCCATCCAAACACAGATGTCAGAGCAACTCCAGCCATGTGGAGAGTGGGAGCCTGGAAAAGCTGTTTACAGTGCTGGAACTCCTGCTCTCAGTGCTGTCCAGAAGCCAAAGTGTCGTGACAGGAGCCACTCTGAGCAGAGGTGAGAGCTTATCTGGACAGGAGAACCATGGAATCATGCAATGATTTGGTCTGGGACCTTAAAGACAATCCAGTTTCACTCCTGCCAAGGGCAGTGAAAACTTCCACTATCTCAGGTTGCTCCAAGTCCTGTCCAACTTGGCCTTGGACATTCCAGGGATCCAGGGGCAGCCACAGTTTCTCTGTGCACCCTGTGCCAGGGCCTCCCCACCCTCACAGGGAAGAATTTCTCCTTAATACCCAATCTAAATCTACCCTTTGTCAGCTTAGAGCCACCTGCTTTGGGCCAGAGAGTCCTCCAAGCCCAAAGAAAAATCCCTAGCTGCCAGAGACCCCTTTATTCCAGTCCACAGCACAGAACTTCTGCCCCATCCCACTGTGGATCCCCACTAACACTTATAGCACGATATACTCCTAGCTGCAATGGAATTATGAATTAATTGGACAAAGTGAAAGAACAACCTTCTGTCCAAGCCCTTCATTCTGGGCTTGGACATCACCTAACACAGTGGGACTCTGATTGCTGCTCCCAGCACCATAAAAATTAATAATTACAGCTTGAAGTGTGTCCAGTCAGGCTGTACCTGAACTGCAGGGCTCATCCCAAAGTGAAGGAGCTGGAAACAGAGGGAAATGGAAGGACAAGCCCAGGTCCCTGTCCCTCAGCAGGGAGAGCTGTCAGGTATGTGCAGCTCTCACAAGCAGGAGCCCATTGACAGATGACATCATTTTTGAGAGCATGGTTTACACACGCTCCCCCGGCGCTCCCTGATTGATAAATTAGACACTCATGAGCCATGTGCTAATCAATGCAAATCATTAGTTTGTAACAACACAAGGCAAGCTCGGCACAGCTCATTTTTCAAGGTAATGGCCTGCCAAGCACCCGTGTTCAGCTCCAGCCCTGCCAGGCAATCCATTAAGGGGCTGCTGGCACTCACCTATGGCTGAGCCCTTTGCAGTGCAGTCCCACCAAGGACTGGGCTCTGCTGATCAGAGCAAGAGCTCCAAACCTGCTGTTCCTCCTCCTTCTCCACAGCTCCTGCCTCTGCTGCCACCCTAGACCCTGATATTTAGAGTGCATTTGCTCCCACTGACCCTGGGCATTTGTTCTCCACTTATCCCAACCCTACAACCTAAAGTTAAAGCTATTTAAGCCTGAAAAGTTGTGCTTTGTCCTCTATCAGTGGAAAATGAAGGTGGGTACTCAAGGTGTTGACCTGCAGGTGTGTCCTAGGAAACTCCAGCAGTGGCATCTCTAAAGGACAATGTCTGCCTCAAGTTGTGCTTGGCCAAATAAAAAAGCCATTTGAATGCTCCAGACACCAGATTTAACATCCAAATTTCTGCCTTCAGGCTCTTACAGGTTGTGTCCAGCTGACTGAGTGCTTTAGGGGAATGAAACATCAGGGAAGGAAATGCCACCACTGACCATCCTGTCAGAGCACAAGGAGGGGACAAGGGTGGCACAACTCTGCTCCTGCACCACAGGAACCCATACAGGCTCTGTGTCTGCCTCCCAAGCTCTGCAGGATTTCAATCCCACTGGCAACACAGCAGTCTCTTCATCCACAGATCATTCTCAGGCACAAATCCTGCCGTGGGTGCTCTGCAGAGCCACTCCAGATCCTTCATGGAAAACAAGGATTCTCTATTTGACATTCCCAGAGGTAAAGTTCAGGTCTCACACAGAGGGTCCTGCTGCTGGATGCTCGTATTTATGATCCCCGTGGATAATCTCGAAGGTCATCCTAGTGCCACTCAGGTGCTTCTGTTTCTCCCAGAGTGGTGGAGTTTCTTTTACAAGCCAAATATTTTGGGAACTTGCAAACTTTTAAACATTTATGGCTGTTATTGCCATCACTCCTGGTTCTTCATAAAGAGACTGTAAATGGATGCTTTGGGTCATAGTGGTTCTGATTGAGATTAAGGGAACAATAATGAAAAAAGAAGTATGAAAATTAAATTTTTACATGTGAGAGCATGGGTGTCAGCTTGTGAGCTCCAGAACCCAAAATGCTCCCTAAAATCTGGTCAGCTCTTCAGCAGGGGTCAAACCATAGATAAAAATAGTTCAGACAAGTTGCAAGACCAGAAAGACTCAAGAGTTTTTCCTCAGAAATACCCAGAAGTGCAGCCTGTGTGTGAGCAGCACTGACCAGACACACAAAGATCCCAACGCAGCTGGCCTGGAGCACAAACCCTTCTGTGGGACAGCTCAGGAACTGAGGCAGGGAGTAATACGGGATGGAATGAAGACAGATGCACCACAGCACGGGCTGGATGATGAATACAAGTCCTTCATAAGTGTCTGAGGGAGCAATTCCCGCAGGGATGAGCTCATCCCGCCGGGAACGCGGTGACCCCAAGGGCTGGGAGATGGGGGGCAGGGGGTGCAGGGCAGCACCACAAAGGGTCCTTTGAATGTGGCCAGACAGGGAGAGCCTGGAGACACCCACGGATCCTCACCATGCTGTGGCACTTGAGAGGGAGCCAGCTGCCCTTTGGAGGTGTGGGAATTCTCATGGACACACAGGCAGCAGGGAAAACGTCCAGAACAGCAGTATGAAAAAGTGGGAATATTCAGGCAGGCAAAGCAGGGGGTGTGGAGGCACCCAGCAACACGTGGGTGCTCCAGGATCATCCTCCTGGCTTGAGGATGTGCTCAGCAAGGGACCCAAGGGCTGATGTAGAGATGAGCACACACATGTGCTGACTTAAAATGACAGAAAAACAGAATTATGGAGTGCTTGGGTTGGAAGGGACCTCTAAAGGTCACCTAGTTCAACAACCAGGAGCATCTCCAACTGGGTCAGGTTGCTCAGAGCCCAGTCCAGCCTGGCCTTGAATGATTCCAGGTGCATCCACTACCTCTCTGAACATGAGCCAGCTGTAAAATCTTCCTTAGACCTCATCTAAATCAACCCTCCTTCAGGATAAACCCATCACCCCTCATCCTATCACACCCAACAGAGTCTGTGGAGACCACAGGCAGTGCCCCAACAGGATCCCTGTAGGAGATAACCCAGGGAATCTGATCCCAAGGGAGGCATTTCCACACCTCGGGTGGTGCAGTGCCCTGGGCAGCTCCAGGCATCAGCAAGGGCAGCGAACTCAATCACAGCCTGTCACATTCAATCTTGGAGATAGAAAGACACATTTGTAATTTCCCTTTCAAGCTTAAGACAGGCAGACCACAGCTCCTGCTTTGCTGGGCATTTTCACCACTTTCTCTGAAAAAAAAAAAGCAACAAATCAAAAATCACATCCCAGAGATGATATCACTGGTCAAGTGAGATAGGCTGTTCCTGCACTGATATTTGTGTCAGATGCTGGTGCTAAATGACTTCAGAAATGCAGAGTGATGGGCTGTGAGTGCATCACTGAAAACAGAGAAATCTGGGACCCACAGTTCTTTCTTCATCTCCTTGCTGGGAGGTTTGGGTGGGTGCATGGAACGGTGTCTTGGGAACAACTCCTGTCAGCAAAATGGGGACAGGTTATCTCCAGGGTCAGGGGAAAGGGGAACCTGAAAGAAAAGCTGTCCCCAGCCCCTTTTGTCAGCTGAGGGTGAGATAATGAGGTCCCACATATCTCTGGGCCCCAGCCCCACTGACAGGGCTGTGCTCTGCAAAGGTTATTGTGATTCAATTGCTTCCTCTTTCAGCTCCTGGGCTTCTCAATGCCAAGGTGACCTATTAAGAACTTAATATCAGATAAAAAATACCCCATCTCTCGAAGCTTTTTTAACCTTCATAATCTATGTTTATCCACAGAAAATAGAAGGAGGAGAGAAAAAGAGAAAGCGAATGCTTATCTTCCAATATTGCCTGAGATAAAAGGGAAGCACCATCTGGGGACAAAACTTCACATTTGACCTTTCTCCCCTTTCATGAAAGCAGCCAGAAAACTGATCCAGCACTGAAACAGTGGACGAGGCCTCTTCCATCCACCTCCCATGGACTGAAGGATGCTCCCAAACTACCACAAGTTCCTCTGCTTTTGTCTCTGACACCCGACCAAGGACATGACTGCAGCCCAGCCTCAGCACAGACCTCCTTCCTCCCCCTCCAGCCCCAAAATGAGCAGCACTGACCCCAGCAAGTCCCAGCTCTTCCACCAGCCAGCCTCCATCCAGAGCAAACCCCTCAACAAGGGTCTCACTGAGGCTTTTGTCTTCCCTGGAACTCCTCTCACCTCCCACTGGTCCCTCATTAGTGACCCAAAGATGTCTCTGATGCTTTTTTCCTTCCAGGAACACCAGAAAAAGTGTTGGTCCCCTCCATTCAGAGAATCACAGGCTGGTTTGGGTTGGAAGTGACCTTAAAGATCATCTCATTCCAACCCTGCCATGGGCAGGGACACCTTCCCTGGAGGGATTTACAAGCCATGTAGATGTGGCCCTTGGGAACATGATTTAGTCTGGTCTTAGCAAAGCTGGGTTAATGGTTGGACTCGATGATCTTCGAGGTCTTTTAACCTTAACAACTCTATCATTGTATAATTTTAATTATTACTTCCAATAGTGCAACAATGGCACATATCCCCAGACCCTTAATCACAGGGGCTCCTGGCACATCAATCAGAATTAACCAGAAGTGTATTCAAACCCCTTGATTGAATTATCCAAAACTAATTCAAATGAATTTAAAAATAACAGTGTGGCAGGTCCATTTTTAATGTCTGTAAATCACCAGCCAGGACCATCAGTGTGAAACCTCCATTCAGAGGGAAAGAAAAGGTGGGAATGCAGAGGGTGAGGGTAGCAGGGAGTGATTTCCTCGCAGCCAAGCACAGCCAGCACCAAGCCAGCTCTGTGGGAGAGAAGCTGAAGATGCCATGGAGGAAACAGAGCCCTCCACGTGCACTCCAAGGGATTAGGAGGAAAAACTGCTGGGAACTGCCCTAAGGAGCTGCATGGCACTGAGGACAAGGCACAAGGCATGTTCAAGGGAGAATTAACAGAGCCAGAGGGATTTAGGAGGGGGTGCTGACATTATTCCACTGCCTGAGCCATGAGTCTCACCTGGCTGCTGAGGAATCACACCCTGGATCAGGCTGGTGAGGAGTCAAAGTTGCCCCATAAATTGGTTAGAATGGTACTCATGAACTTAACACCATCATACAGCATTGATCCAGTTCTTCTCCACAGGAGGCAAAATAGGAATGGAGGGAAATTCAGGAAGTAGAGAGTTTGGAAAAGCTGAGCACAAAAGGGACCTGACAGAGCATTTCTAGGGATGCTTCAGCTGGGCCACATGATGCACAAGGACCACAATCCAGGAGGGGAGTCAGAGCAGAGCTGAGAAGTGTCACTGCGCTTCCAAGAGGGTCTGCAGCTCCCTTTGTGCCTCAGATCTTACCCCAAATTTGTGTCAGTAGCAGAGCAATGCCCTGCCTGAGGCAAACCAGACAGGTATTCTTCTAATGTCAGAGACTGAGATGTCTGAGCTCCAAAAGCAGCACCCCATGAGTTGCAGGACTCCCCCATCCTCTAAAAGTCTGAGGTTTGCTTTGTCACAGCTCATCACCTCTGTGCAAGCTGCTCATCCCTGGGATACATCAGTGGATGTCCTGCCTGAAAACCTGTGGGGACAAAGGGCAAACATTCCTGGGGTGGTCACTGCCATAGCCCAGACACCACTGCTGGGTTACAGAATCACAGAATTAACCAGGCTGGAAAAGACCTTTGAGATCATCAAGTCCAACCTGTGACCAGACACCTCCTCATCAACTAAACCATGGCACTGAGTGCCACGTCCAGGCTTTTTTAAACACATCCAGGGATGGTGACTCCATCCACCACCTCCCTGAGATGGTTCCAGTGCCTAATCACTCTGTCAGTGAAGAATATTTTTCCTGATGTCTAACCTAAATTTCCCCTGGTGTATTTGGACAGCAGAATTTTGGGAAAAAACTGCTTCCCTAACACAATCATGGCACTGCTTTGGTTGAGGTCCCCCAGGGTTCCCAAACTGGATATTTTCCCACCATTTTGAACATGTCAGTCAAGGAGGAGAGCATGCAGCCAGCTCAGCTGCACCTCTGGTGATGGGAAGGGGATGGAAGAACAGGCTGGGCAGCACCTCCTGTCTCCACAGCCATCCCCTCTGCCCTGGGCAGGGAGGGACAGAGGATCGTGTCCCTCATACAAGCAGAGGGATCACTTTCCTCTGGACCTCAGGGTAACCCGGGCAATGAAACTCGACCCAAAGCCACTTTGACATCACGTCGTGGCTGGAGACAAAGCAAGGTCAGGAGTTCAGCGTCAATACAGCGAGTGCCAGTCAGGACACAAAAGCTCCGGGATCAGATGTACCTGCTGGGGAGGGAGGGCATTGAGATGAGGAATTACTGCTCCTTTCATCCCTGCTGCTCTTCCCCTCGGTTCACACGGCTCTCCTGGCTCTGTCCTTGCACAGTTTGTGTCCCAGCAGGTCCCCCCCCACAGCCACACCAAAAGGTGCTGGAACAGGAGGGGTGTCAGAGCTGAGCCCCCCTTCACTGGAGGCTCCAGCAGAATCAGAGAGCAGCCAGTTACACCCATGATCAGCTCCAGCTTTGTGCTGGAGTAAATCATGGAACCACAGAATGATTTGGGCTGGGAGGGATATTAAAGCTCATCCAGTTCCACCCCCCTACCACCATCCCAGGTTGCTCCAATCCCATCCAACCTGGCCTTGGACACTTCCAGGGATCCAGGGGCAGCCACAGCTTCTCTGGAAAACCTGTGCCAGGGTTTTGGGAGGAACCACCACCCTCCCAGACAGGAATTTCTAATATCTAATTATCTAATATCTAATCTAATCTAAATCTCCCTCCTTCAGCTTGAAGCCATTCCCTTTGTCCTGTCCCTCCATGCCTTGTCCCCAGTCCCTCTCCAGCTCTCCTGGAGCCCCTTTAGGCTCTGGCAGGGGCTCTGAGCTCTCCCTGGAATTTTGTCCTCTCCCAGGCTGTCAGCAAGGTTACCCCACACCAGCAGCACCAGAGACTGCAGTACATTCGTGTGTGCTGGTGACTGCAGCTAAAATAAAAAGGACCTTAAACCTCCAAAGTAGGAGCAACTACTTTTCCATAAAGTCCTGCCAGAGTGGGACAGTGCAGATGTTTCATATTCCCAAAGTTTGGGGTGTTATTTACTGAAATGCTGAGTTAAGGAGACATAGCATGCAAAACTCTGTGCATTTTGAGGTACACACTGACCTTACCCAAACAACAGCTTGAAACATCTGCAATATTGAGGATTCTCTGAAAAACAGACTTTTTACAGGAATTACCATTTGCTCCCTCCTTCTCAAACCCTCATCTCCTTTTTAGGGAAAGCCTTCCACATTTCTGGCGTTTTGTTGTGGTGAAATTAGATCAGTTCCACCAAACTGAAACAAAACAGAGCAACCCCAGGTTTGGAGATCATCACAACCCCTTGAGGATGCTCCACAGAGCACTGGGGAAAACTGATTGACAAATGCCTGCAGCTCCCTTGTTTTATTCCTTCTCTCCAGATCTGCCTCATAGGACAGAAAAGGAGGGGGGGAAAAGGTTTTTTAATAGTTATTGAACCAACCCTTCCCAAGCTGCATCAAAAATTTCCCTGGTCCACGAGAGATGGCAGAAAAGCGGCTCTGCCTCAGCATCTGGCGCAAAAGGAGGGGAAGGAGAAGGGGCTGTTGATTATTTTTGGAAACTACCAACCCAAAACGCTCCTTTTTGGCCGGAGCTTCTCCACGTGTGCAGCAGATGGCGCAGCTGCAGTAGCTGTCCCACTGCCACCTGTGTCCCCAGTGTCCCCATGCCAGCCCCAGGACCACCCCAAAGGCTGCCCCTCTCTGTCTCAGGGTCTTGTCCTGCCCTTTTCTGGCTGAGTCCGGCACCGTGCAGCCCCCAGCACTGGATTTTAGCACTCCCCAAGGAGTCCACAGGGATGAAAAGCCCCCAGCTGTCCCAAAGAGGGGCACAAACCCACAAGGGATGCAGGAGGCACAGCTCCATGGTGCAGAGATGGATGTGCCATTAAACCTCGGTGCCTCCTGGGGCACGGGTATCATTCACAGCCCTGAGCCCAGCCTGAGCCCTCCAGCTCTTTTTAGGATGTTTAAAACAGGGTGAGACAAAGGACAGGCCCCAAAAGGGACCATGGGGAGCAATCCAGAGCTGGCTCAGGTGTTTCATTTCCACAGCAGGAGGGGAGAGCTGCATCCCTGCATCTCCATTGCAGGGCAATGCCAGGCTGGGTGATGGAGGCCAGACCCCAGCCAGCTGCCCCAGGAGCCAGCAGCCAGCCCCCTCCAGTGCCTGCACCCTCCTGGGCACGGCTGCACTGATGGCACAAGACTGGAGCTCCTCATCATGGTTAATGGTTCCCACTGGGCCACTATTTCTGTCGGGCAGTGACAGAGGAAGGCAGTGTGGAGCCTTTATTTTTGGGACTCGGGGCTATCTTTGCAGGCTTTGTTGTTTAAAAGCCCAAGCCTGCTCCCTCTGTGACAATTGCCTGCTTCTCCTCTCATCTTCAAAGGCTGCAGCTAAAACTCATTACTCTGCCAATTTTATCCCGGGCCAACAACTCCCCCAATCCCTTTTGTGTTGAGGAGCAGAGCATGATCCTGCCTCTGCTTCTCCTTATTTTTATATTCTTCCTCTCCTTTTGTTACTTTCTCTTGGAGGAGGAGGAGTTGGTCTCTTATAAAAGGGAGACATTGGTGTTTTCACACAGACCTCTTGGCAGCTGGGAAGGAAAACACCAAGAGGAAAATATTATTCTGTGTGGAAGCATCTTGGCTGTGACAAACCATGAGAGGAGGGACGTGGGGTAGGGGGGAGGAAGAGTTAAACAAGTTATTTTGGTTTTTATTCATTTCTCTGTTGGCAGTGGCCTTTCCTCACCCCATCCTCCAAACTGGGAGCTCTTCAAAGCTTCCTGCCCTTGGTCCATGGCCTTGGGAGAGGAGCAGGGACAGCCACGAGCCAGCTGCCAGCTGCCACCTTTGTCCCTGTGCTAGCACTAAAAGCACAGCTGGGAAATGTCTGCCGGATTTGTTTCTCTCTCTCTCTCTCTCTTTTTTTT
>VXBI01010255.1:84041-99237 GCA_013397375.1 Toxostoma redivivum | reverse complement strand
TTTTTTTTTTTTAATTCCTAGAACAGTCACTTTTTTGTTTTTCCTGGAAGAACATTTTTCAAACCCAAATTTGCCCAACCCTCCCGTGCAAAAAGTCGCTGCGTTTCTTCCCGACAGCCACAGGGTGTCAGCAGCTCTATGGAGTGGGTTCCTAAAGGGATTCTCCCAATTCCTGGAGATGTCTTGGAGCTGGAGCAGTGTTTTGGGAATGGTCTCATCCTGCCCTGTCCTCCCAGCAGAGATTCCAGTGGGCAGAGGAGAGCTTTGTCCCACAGGTTGCAGCCAGGATTTGCTCCAAACCCTCCACACAGAAGATTTGGAGGATTTTAGGGCGATGTCAGTTCTTCCCCAGGGGAAAAAATGATCCAAAACGATCCAAAATGATCCATGAGTTTGTGGCATGTCCCAACACAGAAGGACTTTGAGGGGCAGATGGAGATTTGGAAAGGGAAAAAAACCAGAGGTGACAGGTGTGACAACGAAATGGACTAAATTTCTGAATCCCTGTGTTTCTGAAGATTTGAAGCCAACTCCCAGGAAATATTCCCAGGGAGATGTTGGTGGGACTGGGGACAGCCAATTCCCACATTGAACTCCACCTGTATGGCCTTGTTAATGCTGAGGTTGGGTTAGAAACACCCACACCCATGAGGTAAAAACTGCCCTTGGCCTTCCCAGCTCCACCTGGGCAGGGAAGCAGCAGGGAAAAATCCATGGGCACACCCAGCCATAATCCCTGGTGGTGAGGATCAAGTCCTGTGCCACCCTGCCCTTCCTTGTCACTCCTTCTGTGCCTCGAGTGTCCCATCTGCAATATGGGAGCAGGGAAATCTCCCTCCCTTCCAACAGCAGGAGAGGGAGCTGCCCCAAGGATGGATGGACATGGCAGAAACCCTCCAAATTCCACATTTCTCACAACACTGCCCCATCTGTGACAAAATGAGGTCTCACTTTTAGCAGCCCAGCTCAAAGCAGGATCTTTCCTGCAAAGAAAACTAAACCAACCTGAAAACAAACAGCTGAGGACAGAGCAGCCAGGCTCTGCCTGGCTCCAGAGACATTTTTGCTGTCACCAGTCACCTGCCTGCCCTCCAGGCACGCACTAAATGTGGGATTCATCTTGTTTAACATGGTCTTCCCGAAAATTAGACATCTCTCCTAATGAGTCAGGCAGGTTTCCCCTGGAGTGAATGGGAAGAGACAGGTTTCACCAAGGGGCGATTTGTGCCATCCTAAATAGGTGTCTCAGGCAGATGGAGTGAATTGCTTTCTGGAGATGCCAGTCTCTCTCCATTATCTATAAACAGCAGCTCATTTCCATTCAGTGCTGATGACCAGCATTTAGGTGAGACAAATTTCAGCCTGAGTGAGTGTCTGGCATCTCTCACAGATGGGCCAGCAACCCTTTCCTGGCTGTGCCTGTGCTAAAAGGTGTGAGGATGGGTTAGCAAAGATAATCTCAATTTTGAGGGCAGTGTTTGTTTGTTTGTTCAATGTGTCCTATTGCAACAAGAGGGTCCAAGAACTGTACTTGAATCTCTGTTTTTCTTGTTACACTCAAGTGGCACAGGGTGGGATTGTTGGGGTGTCCTGTGCAAGGCCAGGAGTTGGGCTTGATGACCCTTGATGTCTCTTCCAACTCAAGCTATTCTATAATTCCACAACAGGGTCAGTTTGAACATAATTTAACCAATTTTCAGCCCCCCATGACCCTGGTTCCTGTATTTTATGGTTTGGAATAAAATGCCACAGACAACTCTAAGCATCGATTCAGGTGACAAAGCACATTGATCAGCTGTGAGGGAATCTGGAAGAAATTTGAATCATAAAATCATTAAGCTTGGAAAAGATCTCCAAGACCACCAAGTCCAGCCTTTAACCAAGTACCAGCATCCCCACTAAGCCACCTCACAAATTCTATTTGCTTCTTGAGCACTTCCAGGGGTGATTACTCCACCACTTCCATGGGGAAACTTGGTTCCTGCCCCATCCAACACCAGGTGTTTGGTTTGAAGGGAGCTTTGGCAGCACCTCAGACAAAGCTTTGGCTCTGCCCATCATTTCCCACAGTCTCAGCTCCATCTCCATCCAAGTGCCTCCTTCATGGGGGCTCTGTCCAGTTCCCTTCTTCCCACACTTATCCATGTTTTCCTCACCATCTCACATTCAATACCAGTTCAAATCCACCATGGAACACTTTTTGCGCCTGGACACCTCTGTATTTCTGCAGCAATCCAAAAAACTCCCCCAAAAGCCTCCAGTGCCTCCTGCTGTCCCATCGAATTCCTCCCAGTGGGAGGAATTTCCAGCACCACTGACACAAGTGGAGCGTACCAGCTCCCAACATCTGCCAGGCACATTTTCCATCCCCTGCAAGGGGCTCTCAAAGCAACCCTCAGCTGGGATGTTTGTACAAACATGTGTGTTTACTGTGTCAACACACATTAGAGAGCAAACACATTAAAAGGAAAAGGAAACAGACTATGAGATGAGGCCTCTCCAAACCTCACTCTGCAGCCTCTCAGGTTGGTGGGGAAAGGTCTCACTCCCAAAATTTCACCCTCAGCTTCTGCCTGCCCACACATCCACAGGGATCAGATCTCTCTGGCCAGGGGATATCTCTCTGCTGGACACATGAAAATTCAAATGTCTTTGCAATCAAAGGATATTATTGGTTCAAAATCAGGAAATACAGCTGGGATGGAGCAGGGAGTGTGAAGGACAGTGGGAAGCAGAAGAATGCTGCACAAACACAATTCTGGTTCAATCCCAGCCATCCCCAGTGCTGTTCTGCTTTGCTTGTCATGAAGTTTAACCTGAAGGCATCCTCCTCACCAGAGTCCCAGGAGCCCAATCCCTGGGGAATTCTCCTTGATACACGATCCCCAGGCAGGAGCCAAGTTCACACAGACAGAACCAATATTTAGCAAACCTCCATTTTATTTTTTTTTTCCTTCAGTAGGCTGAGGAATTCCAGGGTTTTTCATTCAGAGGATGCTGCAGCCGGGAAAAGCAGCACTGAGATGGAGATAAAAAGATGTTTAAAGAAAAACAATTCCTCCTGACGTGTCACATACTGGATCCAGCTGTTGCTTGCATTCACTGCTTCCTCTTGAGCACAAGTGCACGTGTGAGTGTGCGTGAACACACAGGCAAGACAGACAGAGGTAATTATAAAGCTGGAGCCACCTAGAACTTCTCAGCTGTCAGTCCCAGGAAAAAACCATCATGATTTAAATGCAGAGACATCCACTGCTTCAAGTAAAAGTAGAATCCCTGCTACAAGATGTGAAAAGCAATTTAAATATGTCCTGGAGAGGACAGGGATCTGCAGGCTTGAAGTAAGTCCAGCAAAAAAAGAAAAATATTGAAAGCAAAATCATAAAGACATGGAATGGTTTGGGTTGGAAGGGGCCTTAAGGATCATCCAGTTCCATGGGCAGGGACACCTTTCACTTGCCCAGAGTGCTCAGAGCTCCAACCAATCTGACCTTGAATGGGTTGGGGCATCCACAACTTCCCTGGGCAGCCTCTTCCAGGGCCCCACCACCCTCAAAGGAAAGAATTTATTCCTAATATCAAATCTACACCCAATCTCTTGTCCCATGCCATCCAAGGACATGGGGAAAATCCCACTGGTGTGTCATGTGAAAGTTTTCTGGGTTTATCCCACAGCATCAATGGCAAGATCCTCTCCTAAACTCCATTCCCTGCCAAGAAAAGCCCCCAGGAGCAGGCACCAATCCCCTGTTGGTGCAAAGCCCAGCCCAGAGCCAGTGCAGCAGCAGGATGTGAGAACATTCTCATTGGGGAGCAGGGGTGGCCCCATTTCCAGCAACCCAAATCCCAGGCAGGTTGTGGAAGTTTTGCACTGCACATCCTCCAAATTCCCACACCAGACTGCCTGTCAGCAGGAAGCCTGGCTCTTGGGAGGGCAGCAGCAGGGACATCTTTAAAGAAAAATCAGTGCCAAATGATGTGATTGACACTGCAAAAGGTGTTTGGCACCTTGCTGAGGAAAACTCCCCATTGTTTTGACCCTGATCCTCCTGCCTGCCTCAAAACCATCTTTCCTTGCTTGTCCACTACCTGAGAGATCCTGGGCATGTGGATGCAGAGTCCTGGATGCCACAGGCTGCTGCTGGTGAGGGAAGGAGTCCTTCCGTACTGGGATGCAGGAGGAAGTAAATCTAGGTGAGCAGTGTCCAAGAGATCTCCTCCTTCTGCTGCCTCTGGGAATTCAATCCCTCATTTGCAGAGCACCAACCTAAGGAAGCCTGAGCTTTTCTAGAGGGCAACAAACTCCTGGGAGCTGTGGGAATACACCCAAGCCCTTTGGCTGGCTGATATTCCCTGAATGACCACAATGAAGGAAGAAGGTTGGTAAATCAGGAAAGGCTGTGAGAACACTGGAGAGCCTGGGATGCAAGATGAGCTGGATGAACTGAAGGAATGGTTCAGAAAAAGGAAAAATAAACAGGACTGGACTCAGGGAGGCAAAATACTGCCAGGCAACAAGAACTGAGAGCACAGAGTCAGAGCAGGACTCAGTGGCACTGATGAAAAGGGGGATAAATGTGCTTAAATCAGCAGGGCTGGGCTGCTGCAGGAGATACAGACCCCAGTCCCAGGGATAATTGGCACATGGCACAGTCCAGCTGCCCTGATGGCCCTGCCAAGGCCATGGAGTGGGACACTCCAGGACACCAAACTCAAGGGGGACCTGGAGAGCCTGGAATTCCATGGCAACACAGGAGGAACTGGGGAGTTATTTAGAGGGGAAGCAGAATAATCAGCTTCAAATGTGCAGCAGAAAAATGAAGAAAATAAATCTTTAGTCTGGGGTAGGTAGTCTGTGGATAACAGTAGGGAGGCTGGCTTTAGACACTGGAGAAGCTTTTCAGTGGTTTGGGGAGCTGGAAGTTGATGAACAGGCTGAAGGAGATTTTGTCAGGTGGGATATGGGTAAGAGTGGATCCTGCCTTATGGAATGGGCTGGACAAGCTCTCAGGTGTCTCCCAACCCAATTATCCTCTGTTTTTGGAGAGCCTCCCCATGCACAGGGGAGGTTCTGGCTGGGGCTGACTCTGCAGCTGCTGCTTTGGATGAGAGGAGCTTCCCAACCCCGCTGAGCTGGCAGGGACCCAAAGCCACCTCCTAGAAATGACAAATCCCTGCTCCTCACCCCTGCTGGCTTCATTCAAAGAGTGGATACTGTTCAAATTAGCAACCACCTGCACCTCCAGGGAGCCCTCCCGAGGACATTTATCCTGGGGCATGGGCTGCATCCTGCTGCACCCTGTTGTTCTTAAGTGCTGCAGGAAAACAAAGCACTTTTTAATTGCTTCTTTCCTTAGGCACCACGGGATGTGTTTTTCTGGGCACGTGGGGGCAAAATGTGACAAGGTTTTTTGGGGGAATAATGTGGTGTTGTGTTGTCACAGGTTTCTGCTTCAGCCTAGTCCATCTGCAGCCCTCCAGGAATGGTTAAACAGCAGCAGCACACCAAAGGTTATTTGTCCATGACAGGGAATGGGAGGCAATGGAGATCAGTCCCTAGAGTCCACAAATACCACCAGGCCCTTTTCCCAGCACAATCCATGGAAAAGGTAACACCATCTGCAGAAATATCCTTTAGGATTTCTCTTACACTGTGCAAAAACACCTTGGAAACAGCACAACATCTCCTGGTCCCAAAAAAACCCACAGCAGCCACACAGGACCCCTGCTAGGTCAGCCTGGAGACAGGGTGAATCTATTTAGGTGGAATTTCACTTCAGATGCTGGATTTAGGGATGACTGCCCAGGCTGGACCTACAAGACCCCCCCAGCACACAGATGGAGAAGGAATGCTGATATCCATCCCCACCTGCAGCTCCCAAACCTCCCTGGTAATGGATCATGTTGAGTCAGGTTTGTTGTTAACAACTGTACAATTCACCTGACAAATTCAGAGCTTGTTGTGCAAATTCATTAATGCATTTAATTCATTGCTACATTTCCTTCAGGCTCATGGTTTGAGGAACCTGCAAAATGGAGCCAGCCAAGGAGATTTGGAGATGTAAAACCAGGCAGAGCAAATGTCTCACCCAGGTGGGCTGAGTGGGTGTGGAAGGTGTGATGGTCACACTTTAAATGCTACAAAGATGATAAAATCAGAAATGAGCAGAACTTCTCAGTGTGTCTTCTCTGGATAGCCAGAAAAACAAACAAAAAAAAAAAGATAAGTGTGCCCCGAACTCCCATCCTGGAGAGAGCAGGTCTGAGCTTCAAGACTTCAAAAAAGTAAAGAACACACTCCAAACCAAGCTATTGCAAAGGTCTTGGCAGAGAGATCATAGAATCATTGAATGGTTTGGGTCAGGAGGGACCTTCAAGACCATCCAGCTCCAACTCCCTGCCACATGCAGGGACACCCCCCACTATCCCAGGCTGCTCAAAACCCATGGAAGTGTCCAAGGCCAGGTTGGACAGGGCTTGGAGCAGCCTCGTCTAGCGTGTGGCATCCCTGCCCATGGCAGGGTGCTGGAACAAGATGAGCTTTAAGGGCCTCTTCAAAACAAANGGAATGGTTCAGAAAAAGGAAAAATAAACAGGACTGGACTCAGGGAGGCAAAATACTGCCAGGCAACAAGAACTGAGAGCACAGAGTCAGAGCAGGACTCAGTGGCACTGATGAAAAGGGGGATAAATGTGCTTAAATCAGCAGGGCTGGGCTGCTGCAGGAGATACAGACCCCAGTCCCAGGGATAATTGGCACATGGCACAGTCCAGCTGCCCTGATGGCCCTGCCAAGGCCATGGAGTGGGACACTCCAGGACACCAAACTCAAGGGGGACCTGGAGAGCCTGGAATTCCATGGCAACACAGGAGGAACTGGGGAGTTATTTAGAGGGGAAGCAGAATAATCAGCTTCAAATGTGCAGCAGAAAAATGAAGAAAATAAATCTTTAGTCTGGGGTAGGTAGTCTGTGGATAACAGTAGGGAGGCTGGCTTTAGACACTGGAGAAGCTTTTCAGTGGTTTGGGGAGCTGGAAGTTGATGAACAGGCTGAAGGAGATTTTGTCAGGTGGGATATGGGTAAGAGTGGATCCTGCCTTATGGAATGGGCTGGACAAGCTCTCAGGTGTCTCCCAACCCAATTATCCTCTGTTTTTGGAGAGCCTCCCCATGCACAGGGGAGGTTCTGGCTGGGGCTGACTCTGCAGCTGCTGCTTTGGATGAGAGGAGCTTCCCAACCCCGCTGAGCTGGCAGGGACCCAAAGCCACCTCCTAGAAATGACAAATCCCTGCTCCTCACCCCTGCTGGCTTCATTCAAAGAGTGGATACTGTTCAAATTAGCAACCACCTGCACCTCCAGGGAGCCCTCCCGAGGACATTTATCCTGGGGCATGGGCTGCATCCTGCTGCACCCTGTTGTTCTTAAGTGCTGCAGGAAAACAAAGCACTTTTTAATTGCTTCTTTCCTTAGGCACCACGGGATGTGTTTTTCTGGGCACGTGGGGGCAAAATGTGACAAGGTTTTTTGGGGGAATAATGTGGTGTTGTGTTGTCACAGGTTTCTGCTTCAGCCTAGTCCATCTGCAGCCCTCCAGGAATGGTTAAACAGCAGCAGCACACCAAAGGTTATTTGTCCATGACAGGGAATGGGAGGCAATGGAGATCAGTCCCTAGAGTCCACAAATACCACCAGGCCCTTTTCCCAGCACAATCCATGGAAAAGGTAACACCATCTGCAGAAATATCCTTTAGGATTTCTCTTACACTGTGCAAAAACACCTTGGAAACAGCACAACATCTCCTGGTCCCAAAAAAACCCACAGCAGCCACACAGGACCCCTGCTAGGTCAGCCTGGAGACAGGGTGAATCTATTTAGGTGGAATTTCACTTCAGATGCTGGATTTAGGGATGACTGCCCAGGCTGGACCTACAAGACCCCCCCAGCACACAGATGGAGAAGGAATGCTGATATCCATCCCCACCTGCAGCTCCCAAACCTCCCTGGTAATGGATCATGTTGAGTCAGGTTTGTTGTTAACAACTGTACAATTCACCTGACAAATTCAGAGCTTGTTGTGCAAATTCATTAATGCATTTAATTCATTGCTACATTTCCTTCAGGCTCATGGTTTGAGGAACCTGCAAAATGGAGCCAGCCAAGGAGATTTGGAGATGTAAAACCAGGCAGAGCAAATGTCTCACCCAGGTGGGCTGAGTGGGTGTGGAAGGTGTGATGGTCACACTTTAAATGCTACAAAGATGATAAAATCAGAAATGAGCAGAACTTCTCAGTGTGTCTTCTCTGGATAGCCAGAAAAACAAACAAAAAAAAAAAAGATAAGTGTGCCCCGAACTCCCATCCTGGAGAGAGCAGGTCTGAGCTTCAAGACTTCAAAAAAGTAAAGAACACACTCCAAACCAAGCTATTGCAAAGGTCTTGGCAGAGAGATCATAGAATCATTGAATGGTTTGGGTCAGGAGGGACCTTCAAGACCATCCAGCTCCAACTCCCTGCCACATGCAGGGACACCCCCCACTATCCCAGGCTGCTCAAAACCCATGGAAGTGTCCAAGGCCAGGTTGGACAGGGCTTGGAGCAGCCTCGTCTAGCGTGTGGCATCCCTGCCCATGGCAGGGTGCTGGAACAAGATGAGCTTTAAGGGCCTCTTCAAAACAAACCATTCAATGATTCAATTATTTTAAAGCAGTCCCCATGTTATAAAACTCCCAATCCTTTCTGCAAAGTGTGTGATTTATAGGAAATTTGAGGGAGTATTTCATCTGACTCAGGAAAGATAGTCCCTAAACAAGAGGTTGGGAGGTATGGACAGGCAGCCTGAGGGTTATGCTGCACTAAAGATCCGTTTCAAGTGTTCAAGGCCAGGTTGGATGGGGCTTGGAGCAGCTTGGGACAGTGGAAGGTGTCCCTGATGATATTTACAGTCCCTTCAAGCCCAAGCCTTTCCACGACTCTGGGATACATCCAAACCCCAGGTTGGATAATGGGACAGAGAGGAGCAGTGATCTTATATTGAGAGATATTATTTAACCCCTGCTAAATTTAATCCAAAGCAGAAAGTTGGCTGCAGCCTCACATCAGCTTAAAGCTGCAGGGTAATAACAGATGTGGAATCCCCAAATGAGGGCCCCAAGCAGGGGAAAGAGCAGAACAGAATGTTTGAGGCTGCACACATGTGCCACTGCCATGAGTCATGTTCAGCCATGTGTCCAACCTCCCTGCCAAGGAGAGCATCCAGCAGCCAGGCTGGAACAGGTCAAGTTTGGCACTGCTGGGAGCACAGGGGACATGAACCAGATGGCAAAAACTGAGGGCATTTTGGGTTTGGCACAGTCATAAAGGAAAAGGTGCGTTTTTGGAGTCATGTAGAGGGTGGGTGCCTTATCTCAGAGCACATAAAGGTGTTTCATAATTTCTCTGTGCCACTTGTTTGCAAACCCTGCCTGCCCCATGCAGCCACCAGCACAAACCCCCTCAGTCCTGGTTTTATCTGGCTGAAGTTTCCCATTTTAAGGACACAAACGTGCAGAATGGGAGCTCTGTCCCCTGGGAGAGGGGTCAAGGAAGCTCCTGTAGTGCTGTGTGCCCAGCAAAGTCAGGCTTCTTGCTGTGTGACACTCTCCAGCCCAAAGCCTCCTGCAGCACACGCTGAATATTTATGAGTGCAAGACAAGGATCAGCACAACTACACAACACAGGTTGCAACTTGGCAAAAGGGAAGATAAAAAAATAAAACTGGTTGGATGGAGGAGGGGTGGGATATCAGCTCTGGATTTGCCAGGCTGTGGAGAGAAGAAAGAAGCAGGGTGATGCAAGGCCGTTGTTCTGCTGGCTGTTCACAAAAAGGAATGCAGTAAATACATCCATGGACCATGAAGTGCCCCTGCTGCCACAGCTGTGTGCCCAGGAGGGACCCCAGGCTGGTGACACTCGTGGGGACATCTCAGCTCAGACATAACGAGATGTGCCAGCATTAACTTCACACCTCTCAAAACTGGCACTAACAAAGTGTGATGGCAGCTCTTGAAGGTGTTTTGTCCCATCAGCTCCATGCACCTACTTTTGAACAGGATGAACCACATGCCAACCAGCAGCTTCCCTGATATCCCCTGATATAACAGCTGATATTTGCTGTGGGAGGGGAAAATGGGCTGGGTTTGAAGCACCCTGATGGAGAGGATGGGGTGGGAGAGCTTTGGTGTGACCTGCTGGGTTAGGAAATTGCCCCTTGGAGCTGCCTGGAGAAGTGCTGCACCCTGCTGGGAAACCAGGGCTGTGATCCACTCTGAATTTCAGGCGATGAGGGACCTCCCCTGGGGCAGGGCTTCAAACCCTACCTCCAACTTTTTGAGGTTGGGATGTGGCTTGCACAGCTCACTCTTTTGCCCAGACTCTCCAAGAAAACCAGCCTAAGCACAGTGGTGCTTCCTGCACAGAATTCCCAGCACAGGGAAGCACAAACCCTAACAACTGGCCAGAGCTCTCAGCGTGATGGCCACTTCCTCTGCTTGAGCAGCCACCTCGTTTATCCCTGAAGCCTCCAACCTTGGCATCTGCAGGGACTTGGCTGAGCCAAACACTGGAATCCCTGCCTTTGCCATCTCAGGAGGAATGGGAATGTGGGGAGGGGGATTTGGCTACAGAATGAACCCAGCCATCAGCCAGGGAGGGGGTGTCCCCCTTCCTCCCTCCACCAGGATGCCACTGGGATTCTGCTCCGTTCTCCAAGCTGGCTGGAATCCTCCCGCTGCACAGGATGGTCCAAGAGGCACCAGATTCCTCTTCCCCTCCGGGATTTCCATCCCGGGAAGAGGCAGGGCACTGGCAGCAGGGTCCAGCCTCCCTGGGAACGCTGTCAATGTGGCAGGCGGAGCCCTGTCCCCACCGCCCTCCCTGCTCTCCTCGCATGCAGAGCTATTTTAAGTCCCGCTTGTGGCTGCCTTTGTGATTTCCCTGGCAGAGCTGCCTCCCTGACATCAGAGCAGAGCAACAGGCTGCTGGAAACCCTGGGAGCACGTCCCCCTCCTCAGTCCCCGGGCTGATCCCACAAGATGATCCCTGCTGCAGGATCCCAAATCCCCTTCAAAGACCCAGGAGTGGGTCCCAAAGGGATTGGGGAATAGGCTGGATCAAGGAATCTCTCCTTGGTGCAGATATCTGGTGGTCTCACCTGGCTGATGTACAGCTTAAACCACGACCAGCATTTCACTGACAGCCAGTTTGGGATGCTTTCATCATCCAAAGAGCTTCAAACAGTGACAATACACCAATTATTGAGATAATCTGTGCTTTTAAGTAGCCTAAAAATCACCTAGACTGGTCACATTTGAAAACCCCGAGGAAGAACATTGGTTGAAGGAACTTCTGGCTCAGCTGTTCCACAGTTTGTACTGGCCCCACCAGCAGCAGGAGAGGATGGATCCACCCATCCCTGGCACAGCCCTGGCTGCCTCCACGCTGAAAATTGAGGCAGAAGAGCTTTGAGCACAACGTGGTGCCACAAGTGACATCAGCTTCTCTTAGCTGGTGGCTCCCAGACTGCCACCACTGCCTTGGATGGTGGGAGCAGGATGGAGAGCCAAACCCCTGCCCCACGGGACATTCTCCAGACAAACAGCTCTGCTGGTTCCTTTGTCACTGCCTGGTGTCAAAATGGTCTGGGAAATGTCCATGCCTCTTCCAAAGATCCTCCTGTGAGTGGTAGCAGGGAAGGAGTAGAAGATGGGCAGGCAGGAGCACTAAATTCACCCCAGGGAGATGGTGCCAGCTGGCAGATTTGGTGTCCCAGGCTTTGGGGGAGCCATGGGACAGTTGCGCTATGGCAGCCTCATGTCTGTACCTCCCTCAGAAGGTCCTATATAAAATAAATGCAATAAAAGTGTAGGAATTAAGGCAATGGAGAATTTCCAGGATGCAGTGGCTCACCTACAGAGAACTGCAGATCCTAACAGACTTTGGGGGTCTGAAACAGGAGGGACCTGAAGTGCTCCTGGTCAGACTGCAAGGACCTTGGCTCCTCTTTGGCAGTGTTCTCTTACAGAAGAGCCTGTGGCCTTCCCACAGGAAAAGTTTGACCCCATGAGAGTCTGTCCTGAGGCTGCAGTGCCACAGCCTGTCCCAACATCACCCCAGCACATTCCACAGCAAACAGCCTTGAATAACCCCTGTTCTCTTCCCAGCCAAGCCTAAAACTCCTGAGAAACAGCACCTGGGAGAGAAGGGGACTGCAGCCAGCATTTGGCACCTGATACTTCTTTTTCTGGAAGGTACTGAAGTGTCTCAAGGACACGGATGGGAACAGTACAGCACATCCGTGAATGTTTTAGGATCCTCCACCTTTGTTTTGACACTGTGTCTTGTGCATAATTATTCTGAGGCACAGCCTGAACTCTCCTGCTGCTTAACAGGAGGAGTCAGAGCATCTTGGCAGGATCATTTAGAGAGAGTCTGATGTTGGGAATAACTTCTCAAAACAGCAAAACCACTGAGATTGAGAGCGAGCAATAAGTGACAGAGTGCTGGGAGCTGACTTGGACACTGAATCCTCAGGAAGCAAAGGGAAACATCAGCCAGAGGTTTTGGCCAGAAGAACTTACCCCAAATCCATGGTTATCCAGCACCAAGGAGTTCCCAGACCCTGGGGTTCATTTCTTGGGTTCTCCCTTGGGACACTGGTGCCCATCAGGTTACCAGTGAACACAGAACTTCCTCATGGGATCCTTAGAGTCCCTTGCAACCCTCACCATCCTGTGGCTCTGTGATGTCTGAGACCACTCCTTTGTTTCACACCAAGTGCTCCAAGCTGAGAACCCTCAGGACTTTTGAACAAGTCACTCCATTCCCAGTGGGATGGAGTCCAGTGCCAAGTGGACAGGTCAGAGTCTGTCCATGTGCGACTGCAGTGGATCCTGTGCTCATGCACCAGTGGCTTTCTGGTTTAATACACAAATACTCTGGTTTAATGAATTCTGGTTTACTACACAAAGCTGGAGACAACCAGCTCAGGACCACCAACACATACTTTTCCAGCTGTGGAGAACCAGCTCTGTGATACAACCCTAAACAGAATGACAGCTTGGAAAAAATAGTTGTATTGCACCCTGACTATGACATCTACATCTCCCTGCCTCTGGTGGGTCAAATACCTCTGCTGGAAATGCACAAATGGTGAGGATCAGGTCTCTCAATCACTGTGATTAACACCTCATGCTTCACAGTATTGAGTATTATTACAGGTGACAGCAAGATTTGCATAGAGGTGCAGCATGTGGCCACCATCCCACATCTGGGCTCGCTCTAAGTGGCTTTTGTTTGTTTCTGCCAAACCTCAGAGACTTTGGTTGTGCTCCTGACAGGAATTTGGGTTTGCTTAAGAGGTAGAAAAAATGTTCAGCCTTCACAGACCAACAGTGACTGTTGGAAAGGTGATAATGAGCCTGGAGTAGCTGTGCTCTATATTCCTGATCCACAGGGACATACAAAATGCAAGCACTCATGTCCATGAACCCTGTGACCCCAAGATTTGAGGTTGTGTCCAACACTAGTGATATAACTGTGTGGGATAAGCCCAGCACTGGCTGCAGAAGGGACCCCAGACACACAGAGCTGCTTCTCCCCTCTGGGCACAACTCGTTTCCATTCTGCTTGGCCTCCCCACACCCTCAGGAGGGGCAAGGGGCCACTCTGTCCATCAGGCTGACAGGACTTTGTGGGGAATTTCATGCCTGCCACTGCCCCTCCAGCTCGAGGGCAGGAGGACACAAAAGAGCTGCTGCTGATGTGTTTCCCCCTACCCCCAACAAGGCAGCTCTGCCTGCATGGGGCCAGCTCTGACCTCCCTTCCCCATCATTGCTCAGCTGTGGCAAGACAGCAGGACCTCCAGCCTTCCCTTTTTGTCTCAGCCTTATCACAGACACCAAGGCTCACCTGGAAAAGGGTCTGCAAAAGCTCAGCCTGGCTGAGCACCACACCAGATTGCAGGAGGATGGAGGACTGAAGGCAAGGAGTGGCTGGAGCTGCAGGAATTAGGGAATGAGGAAAACTCTGGCAGGGAAAGGAGATAAGCAAGACACCATCACACCTTTGCCCTCCTGGCTGGAAGCACCTCCAGCCCTCACCTCCACCTGGATACAGCTTCAGCCTCTTTGGTTTTGATGATGTGGCAAAGCCAGAGGACCACAGCAACTTGCAAATCATGTGGCTGCTGGTCTCATGCCCCAGCAGGAGCTGATCCCTGCCAGACCCAGTCCTGGCTTCTTCCAGGTTTAGTCACTTTTTTGGCAGCTCTCCATCTGAGCAGCATCCAGCTAAAATCCATCCAGGGATGGATCTGCTCTGTGCTGTCTCTGCAAGAGGGAACCAAACCAGCAAACCTCAACAGCTCAGAGCCAGCCTCACCTTGCTCTCACCTGTCCTGTTCTCTTCCCCTCACATGCAGGTGCCTGGCTCCCAACCAGCAAAACTTTCTGTCCTTTCAGCTCTGGCTGTCTCTTCCCACTTCCCACCCTCCTGTCCCTTCTCCTGTTTTATTCTTGTCCCTCTCCATGCACAAGCAGGTCTTCTCCAACTTGTACGAGTCCCTTTTTGCCAGGCTGTGAGAAGGGCTGACTACAGAGAAGGTGCCAACAAGTTCATTAAGGACAGGAGACCTGTCCCACACTAATTTTATTTTATTCTGGGGCATGGGGGGCAAAGTGCCAACCTCCACATCTCACCCCATCATCCTGGGCATGGGGGATACCTGAGCCTCAGGATTTCCTTCTGGAGGGACTGGCCAGGCCCTTGCCCAGCTGGCAGGGGCTAGAGCTGAGTCTCTTTCCCTTCCCTGGCTCCTCCATGTGTTAATCAGCAGCTTTGTTCTGCATCACCTCACTGTATAATAGCAGCAGGAATTTACACGGCCACAAATGAACGGCATGGGTGAGCACTCAGGGCAGAAACCAGACCCGTCCTGGTGCCCTCCCTGGAAGAGGACAGGGAGATGGATGCTGGGGACACTCAGCTTGTCACAGCCTCTCCACCCTGCCAGCTGGGCTGTGCTGCCACCACTAACAAGTTGCTTCTCACTGCCAAGGATAACAGAGCCACGGGCACCCAACCCCGCACTCTGCTCTTGGCTGCCTCAGGAGCCCCAGTCAGGAAAGATGGGTTTCTGTTGGTTTCGTTTTTTTTTT
>VXBI01010255.1:0-74536 GCA_013397375.1 Toxostoma redivivum | reverse complement strand
AAAAAAAAAAAAAAAAAAGATTACACAGAGAGAGGGAGAGAGAACTGGAGAAAACATCTGATGTGTGAGTAGTGCAGTCTCTAAATAGAATATTTTCCCATTTTCCCATGAAGCATCAGGAGGTTCTTAAGCTCCTAAGTGTTCATTTAACTCCTCGAGGCTCTGGTCTCACATTTCCCTTGCACTTTGCTGCCCTAGTACACAGCACACCCAAAACTGCTGCCTCTGAGTTTATTTCTAGAAAGCCAAACCTTGTGCACCTGTTTGCACACAGAACTTAATATAGCAGATTATTAATATAACTTAATGGATTCTTTTCTTAAAGGAACTTCCATCCCAAATGCCTCCAGGGGATTTACAGCCAATGCACATCCAGTGTTAGAAATCAACCAGTATGCCAGGTTTATTCTTCAGATGGGCACACTGGGATTTTAAACAGCATAATCAGAGTTATTTCCTCCTCTTGGAGCACCACAGAGAGACAGATAGATGAGAAAGTGCTTAAAATCAGGGAATAGTTTGGGTTAGAAGGGATTTTAAAGATCATCCACTCCCTGCCATGGGCAGGGACACTCTCCACCATCCCAGGCTGCTCCAAGCCCCATCCAGCCTGGCCCTGGACATTCCAGGGATCCAGGGGCAGCCACAGCTTCTCTGGGCACCCTGTGCCAGGGCCTCACCACCCCACAAGTATTTCTAGTTAATATCCAATCTGAATCTCTCCTCTCCTAGTTTAAAACACTAAACCCTTGTTCTGTCAGTACCTGCCCATGTAAAACTTTCAGTCAATACAGGGACAATTCCTCTTTTGCACCAAGTTCCCGCCCAGTTTGCAGCAGTGATGAGTGAGGGGAGAAACCAACACATACCTGAGAGGATCAAGATTGCTATAAATTAGAAAGTACAGAAAATCCCTTAATCCACTGAAGAAATGCAGCTAATTCTAGGGTGAGACACAACAGCAATTGTTTGAAATTTTAGTCAGCCTCTGAAATTCTCACAGATGTTCCCAGGATGCCTAAATGAGTGGTGAACATGGGGAAAGTAAATATACAAATGAAGCCACAGCTTCAAACCAAGAAACACCATCAAAGCATGGGATCAAGGAACCATTAAAGCCAGAAAAGATCATTGAGTTCAACCATTAGTCTGACACTTCCATCTTCAGCACTAAACTGTGTCCCTAAGCACCACATCTACACATTTTTGGGACATTCCCCAGGGCAGTGATTCTACCACTTCCTGGGCAGCCTGTTCCTATGTTTGACAATCTTTTCCATTAAGAATTTTTTTTCCTAATTTCAATCTAAATCTCACATGGCTCAATGAAACCATTTCCTCCTGTCCTGGAGGTTGCTGGAAAACAAGACCAATCCCCACCCAGCTGTCTACAACACCAGGGAGTTGTGGAGATCAAAATGTCAGGAGGAGCAGATGTATTTCAACCTGCACCAAGCAAACAAAACATGTTAAACTCAACTCTCCATGCACAGGCATGGGGAGATATAAATAATAGATGTGAGATCTATTTCTCCCAAACTAGAGCAGGTCCCAAGTGCTTGGTCCATCTCCAGTCTGGTGGTGCACTCAGGAGAGGGAATTTTTAGGGATATCAGAGGAATGCAGCAGGTGGAAGTGGGGAGCTGCTGTTCAACAAGCAATGGAGCTTGGTCTCCCTAAGGGCTTGGGCAGCCCTGCTCCCCAGAGGTGGTGGCTATTGGAAAGTAGAGATGGGACAACCTGGGTTGGCCAACAAATCACCCTGGCAGTGATAAATGCAGGGATTTATTTTGGGAAAGGAGCTCCAGCTCTCACTGGCATGTTTGTAGACACTGGAGCAATGTCCTTTCCCAGCCCTACTGCCATGGATGATCCCAGCTCCTCCCTCCCTCTGCTCTCCCCTTCTGCCACGTGTGATGTGCACCCAGCTCGGCTGCTGAGCTGGACTGGCATCCCCCAGGATCCTGGAAACTTCCGGGAATAGGGCTGGAGCTGGGAACCCTGGGCAATGAGTAAATAAATCACATCCTGCCCTGTGCCCAGCTGCAGCCAGGACCCTGGGGACAGCTCAGTGACAAGGGACACGATGGGGTTTGATCCTTTGCCTGCAAGGAACTGCACCATGGGGCTCTGAATAATGGGGAGTCAAGGCTGGGAGTGCCAGGGACCATCCCACATTCTGATATCTTTTTAATTCCCCTGGACATGGGAGTGCTGCCCACATGGCAGCCTGGACTCCTGCTCTGCCAGCACCAAGCAGGATGAAAGGACAGGAGAGTGGGAAGAGGCAGGAAGAGAGATGGATACAATCCATCAGGTGATGCTGGAATTTTGGACACTTTGCTGGCCCAGTCGCTCAAGCTGCTGAATGCAAAGGGAAGATCAGCCCTGGGTAAATCCCTGCTGGCAAAGAGCCTGGATGATACCAAATATTACTGGCCTGAATCACTCATTTCTGACTCATTTCTTTCCCTGACACCTCTGTGGCAATGAAGCCAAACTGGTGACACAAGAGGTTGTGGCCAGCAGAGATGCAGGTACATCCTCCCCATGCTATCCATGGTCACTGCTCACGGGTTAATGCAGATTCAGTTCAGGTTGCTGTCCCAAATGAATGAACACAGAGGCATAGAAACACACACTGAGTGATTTAGGATATCACACCAGCCCCTCCCAGTCCCTGCTGCCACCACTGCTTGTTCTTTGGGCTCCCAGTGGCATCGACAGCCACAGGATGAAAATGAAACCAGCACCACTCTGTGGCTTCCAGTTTGGAGCAGGCTGATGTCCAGCTGGCCTGGAGCATGAAGAGGGTGAGATCAGAGGTGTCTGCAAAAGATGGCAAAGGTGGAACCTTTGTCTGGCTGGAAGAGGTCAAAGAAATTGGTCACCAAGCCTGGGTGGACCAACCTTCAGGGCACAGACCTTCTGAGTCCCCTGCCCAGGTGGACATGTCCCCCTTCACTGTAGCCAAATCCAATTTTCACCACAGCAATCACACAGAATCACAGAATATTCTGAGCTGGAAGGCACCCACAAGGATCATCGAGTCCAGCTCTTAAGTGAACCCATATGGGGATCAAATCTTCAATCTTGGCATTATTAGCACCATCCTCCAAGCAACTGAGCTGATCTCAGGGTCTCCTTCAGCCTGAAGTCATCTCCAGGCTTGTCTTCTGAGAAGAAAATAGCAGGGACTAACTCTGAGAAGTTCAGATCAGAGCCAGCAGCAGATTGGTGGCAGTTTGGATGGTGGATTTTGGTGCAGAATATCAACTCTGCAGTGGCCAAAAGAATAGTCTGGCTCATCACTGAAAGCTCCTCAAAACAGAAAGATTTGGGATTTTGGGGCTCTGCTTAAAATCCATCAATCCATCCAAGTCTAACAGAGATAATTCTTGTTTCAAACACAAGTTGGTTCAAATAGGAGGCCCTAAAAGCTGCATAAATTATTAGTCTTTACTTTTCTACACTTTCCAACACTCCACTTTTATTTTTTCCTTCTGAGATCTGACAACCCCTTGCACAAGAAATGATCCTAACATAGAAAAATGAAGTCAAAACCAGGGTTGTGGCTGGTTTTACACCACTGAGCTTTAGTTAAGTCACAATGTTGAGCTGGGAATTGTCATCTCAGGATTCCCATCCAGTCAGCAGGAAAAAGACAGATCCCTTCCCAGGGCAATTGAGACCTGAATTACCTTCTGGAGATTGTAACCATAGAGTAATTGGTGCATTGACTTAACCAGTTATTTTTAAGTCGTTTTCAGCAGCTGGACAATGGGAAATAATTTCACCTTCATGGGATCCAGCTGTACAGCCTCTTGTTCCTTCTAAAGCAAGAATCTGACTGTGGGCATCTGCTTGGAAAGGGTTCATTTTGGGAGAGTGCATTTCTGCTGCTTCCTCAGTATCCCAGGATCTCTAATTAGAGAATTAGGCCAGCCCTGTGCTGGCCACATTTGAAAATCCTATTTGTTTACCCAGCATATTAACAACCTCACATTTAAAACAAAAAAATCCACTGAAATGGCCACTCAGCAGCCTTGTGGCAAGGGGTGCACTGAGAGCATGCCCAGGCAGCAAGGAGAGAGATGTTCTTCTCCCCATTCAAAGATCTCACCTCTCCAAAATTAACCCTTGAAGCATGGGGCTAAAAATCCCCTACAAAGTAAATTTTCCCTCCTCCTCAGGATTATTCAACAACATGTTTTGGCTTTGCCTGCAGTCCTGCTCATCCCATGCCTGTCAACCACCAGATTTTATTAAGAATTTATTTTCACTTGGATGAGAATGCATCCAAGATGCTTCACACAAAGCCAACTTCACCTGCACGTCTGCGAAAAGCTGCCCCTATAGAAATGTGATCCCAAGAGTTGCCTTTATCCAGTTGCTAATGGATGTTTAGCGTGTGAGAATCCGTATCTGCCGAATTTTGAACATAATAAGCTTTCTGTGAGCTTTTCATATAAGAGATATCGACTGGAAGTAATTCAGAGAAGTTATTCAGCAATTGCTTGGCACAACAAAAGAGCTTGAAGCAGATTTACTGCCAGTTGACAGCCTGTATGCCACACTAGTGCAGCTGCCCACTCCTCCAGGAGAATTCCTGACGTGCTGTCGGATCTGGGCTGGCCTATCCCACCAAGATACCTTCAGAGAGGAAACAACTGGATTTTGAACAGCAAAAACCAGCCCAGCTGAACCAGCAAACCCAGCTATCAGGTCTGGAGCCAGTAACCCGATTGATTTATTAATGCATTTGTAGGATCTGCAGGCTGTGGGTGTTGGAAGGAGAAATTCACAGTGAAGATGGTCTCGAAATCCATGCAGGGAAGCCAGCAACACTCATACAGGGACAGACACACTGCAAGATAATTCATTTCTTTCCCCATCATCTGTCATTTGGATACACACATACTATCCTCCAGGCTTGCTCCCGACGTCAAGCAGCACTCTGGCTGCCTCAGTGCAAGATCTGGCTACTTTTACACCCTGCCAGGGGTATCTTATTCCAGTATCTCATTCCCTGGCAGCTTTGAAGTGTCACAGTGTACTGGCTGCAGCCGTTCCGAGCAGGTGCAGCCTCGCTGTGGCTTTACACGGATGCATTTTTTGCCTCTTTGCTCTGTGAACTCGGTGCTTCACATCTGAAGTGTTTGTGGGCCCCTTGCCAGGGCATTGCTTTCAGGCTGGATCCCAGTTGAACGTCCCTTGTTTTCCTGCCTCCTGCCAGCAAGTGCCATTTTTCCTTTTGAAAGTCTTTGCTGCAGCAGGTGGAAGAGGGCGTAGACTCAGCAAAGTATGCACGGGAAAAGGCAGAGGTGGGGAAAAAAAGGGTGACAGAGGCTGGTTCCAGTCTCAGCACCTACTTTTGTGTGAGTTAGAGATCAAAGAAAATACACCCATTGGAGTGGTTTGATTATCACAGGGAAGGATGGGGAAGATGAGAGCTAGGAGATCTCCCCTCTTTCACCTCCTGCAGGGCATCTCTTCCCCAGCCCCCCATCTCATCTGGGAAAACAGATGGTTTGGAGCAGGAGAAAAAGATTCCCTAATGATGGTGTGGTGGAGCAAAGGACCTACAGAAGGCCAAGGAAGGGAGGAAAGGTAAAAACAGCATCAAAGAGAGGAAGGAAGAATAAAAGCACTTCTTTGCTGATCCACAGCTGAGCTGGGCAAAGTTAGACTCAATAAATAACGCTGACATTACAAAGCTCTGGTTAATTCATTTTTCTACTTGTCACCCCTTTGGATAATTGGCCTCTACAACAAATGGTGGGGAAGGAGGTTGGCTTTTTTTTGTCTCTTTCTTTTTATTTTTTCCCTTCCTGAGAGGTACAGCTAGCATTAGGCAGTGTGCTACAGCACTGATGAAATAAAGAGAATGATCCAAAACACTCCAACTTTAATCCAGAGGGGTTGCTGGTGCTGGGGGTTGAAGTGAGACCTGGTTGTCTCTATGGCAACTCAACCATCATGGAGCAAGAATCGACCTGGAGCCTTCCAGCGAGTTTGGCTTTGTCCAAGGCACTGTCTGGTGTGAGCTATTCCTGCTCTCCTGATTCCAGGAAGGTTTTCACAGCAGCTCAGAGTTTATTCGGAATTCATGGAATCACTGAACCATTTGGGTTGGAAGGGACATTTAAAGGTCATCTTGTCCAACCCCCCCTTCAATCAGCAGGGATGTCTTCAACTAGAGCAGGTTGCTCAGAGCCCCATCCAACCTGACTCAAACATTTCCAGGCTTCTGGATTCAATGTTTAATTTGGAATCCCAATGTTGGCTTCCTTGTGTAAAAGGAAAATCTGAGTTCTTGAGTGGGTGAGGCCTGAAAATACGACCTCACCTACTTCAAACTGAGGAGGGCCAGTCTGGAAGCAGCCACCTGTTTTATGTACACCACCAAACAGAAAACACTGCCTCGAGGGGTTCCAGAATACAAGGAGAAACCAAGATAAAGAAAGGAGGCTGGAAATTAGCCACAAACACAGAGAAACTGTAAGACAAACAAAAAAGTTCAAATTTATGACAACTTTTTAATCTGATGGTTCTCAATGCTTGACTCAGGATTTCAGAACCTGAGGAGTTGCCCTCAGATGGCCCCAGATGGCCACTGGATTTCAGTGCTGCTTTATCACTCCATGGAAGCTTCATGCAGGCAACCATGGCTTTGAACATCTTCCTTCCTATCAACCAAAATATTTTCTCTTAATCCAATCTATCCCTGCCCTCTGAAGCCATTCCCTCTTGTCCTGCCTCTCCAGACCCTTGTCCAAAGTCCCTCTCCAAGTCTCCTGGAGCCACAGGAAGATCAGGGTTTTTTTGCTGCAGGGCAGCATTCATGAGCCTTAGGGGCGCACAGGTAAATAAGGGAGAGAGGAAATACCCAGCACCAGGGCTGGGGAAAGGCAAGGAATGGAAATTTCCCAAATCATGTCACCTTTTCCCATGGAAGAGCATCCCAAAGCCTACTCCTGGACAGAGCAGTTCAGGGAAGGGGCACAGGACACACCAACAAGAGTTGTGGTGCTGCACAAAGTTTTAAAAATGAGGATGGAAGTGCAATGTCCTGACTCGTGAGGCTCTCAGTGCAAAGCCTTTGGAAATAAATCCATTTCCCCCTTGCTTCTCCTATTCTTCTATCTTGCCTCACTAAGCCAGAGACGTTTAAGAAACTTTAGGAACCTTTCAAGAAGTTTCTAAAGCAATTTATTGGGACAAGGATTCTTGTCCTCTAAGAAACTGTATGACTGAGTCACTCTGGGCTTAAATGTGCAGAGTGTAGAAGGAGCCATAAAAACCTCGAAAAGCATCCTGAACAGCTTCACTATGCATTAAAAAAAAATAATCACATTTTTATATCTAGCATTTAAATGCTTCTAGGATTAGAAATAAATATGACACTTCCTAATGCAGACCCAGTCCCCTGGATCAGAGAACTTCCATTTCTCCATCTCGCATATAAGGACATTTTTAGGCCGAAGAAATTTTGGAAACTTGCCTGTCCTGAGCTATGGGAAGGATTAGGCAAGGAATTGAAACTGCAAATTTTGGGATGGGAAGTACAAACCTTGGCAGATTAATTTCATTTTTCTGTGTCCTTGGTTCCTGAGGATGCAGGAGAGTTTGGGGGGTCAGAGTGAATTCAGGGATGTGGATGAGGAGTCAGATGAGCATTCAGTGGCCATGAGGAGTGGTGCAATTGAACACCACGTGCTCCATGAGATCTGGCTTGGGGTCAGGGAAGCTTTGGATGAAGGCTTTGGGATGAAGATGATGACAACTCCGTGCCCATCCCCAGCCCCACCACTCCAACCTTTCCTTCCCTCACTGCCCGCCAGCTCTCCCTGCCCCCTCCACCCCAAACACCCAACCCCAGGCATCCATCCCCCAGCCCCGTGCCTCCTGCCCCCATCCCTGAAGGATGGATGAGCTGTGCCAGAGCAATCTGGCCCTCGCTGGCGAAGCTGCCAGGAGCGGGCAGCCGGAGCGAGCGCGGCAATCGATTGGACACGGGACATTAGGGATCCGCAGCAGCTTTGTCAGCCCGAGCACACGTCAGGATTAGGGCATTCACAAAGCTCCCTGAACCCACCAGCCTGCCCCTAGGTGGATGGGGGACAGCTCTGGGCTGGGCAGGGACGGGGATAAAGAAGTGGCAGCGTGAAGTCGCCTCCCGTACAAAGGAGAGGAGGAATAAGAGGTCCCGGAGACACAAAACTGCCACCTGGGACTGCCAAGACACAGCGCTGCTCATCAGGGCTCTGGGCCAAATTTCCTACCAGTGTAAATCTGTTTGATGCCAAGAGAGTAACCCAGGGATGAATTGGACCCGATGGGGAGGGTTTGTGGCCTTTGGTTCGGGCAGGAGAGCGGAGCTGTGCCAGCTGGGGTGCCAGACTGCGTGACTCAAAGGGGCTTAGGCACCTAAATCTACTAGGTGCTCCAAAAAAAAAAAAGTGTTTTCTCTTATTTTAATATTTTTTCCCCTTTATTTATTTTTTCCTGAAGGCAGCTTTGAGGACCTCTGTTTACTATTGTTCTTAATCGAAAAATAACAGTAACAACGTGCGAGTACAAAGGGCCTTTTATGTTTCTGCCGAGGCTTTTATCTCCACGCATTTTAGTAAGTGCTATATCAAAATCACCCCGCCCAGCCCCGAAATTCAGTCATCTGTGGATGCAGAGCAGCAGCTGGGTAACTGTGTGCAGGAAAGCTGAGCAGCATCCCAGGACAGCCAGGGCAGGGGAGCAGGGGGTGAGGCTGGAGCTGACAGCCCCCCTCCAAATCAAATGGTACCTCAGAGCAGATGGGCTGAGCAGAGTTCAGCAGCCAGAAGCAGGTCCAAGCAATTGTAGATTAAACATTGCAGAAAAATTTCTCTGCTGGGAGAGTGGGGAGGCCCTGGGTGCCCAGAGAAGCTGTGGCTGCCCCTGGATCCCTGGAAGTGTCCAGGATAAGGTTTGACGAGGCTTGGAATAACTTGAGATAGGTGTCCCTGTCCATGTCAGGGGGTGGCACTGGGTGATCTTGAAGGTCCCTTCCAACCCTAACCATCCTGTGATTCTCTGATTCTAATCAGCATCTTGAAAAGATCAGGTTCCCACCCAAACAAGCTCCTTCAAAGCATCCCCAAAATGACCTTTCCCTAAACACTGCAGTCTTTATCCTCTAGAACACCCTGCAGGGAAAGGAAGTCTCACCAAGCCTGCCAGGTCTCAAGGAGCATTTGGACAATGCTGGTTTAGTTTCAGGTAGATCTGTGAGGAGGAGCAAGTTGGACTTGATCTTTGTGCTCCTTCCCTACTTGAGATATTCAATGGTTCTGTGACTCTGTGAAGTGTTAATGCTGGAGGCTGTGGTCTAACAAGACTAAAGGAATCAGGGGTTTATGCAGTTTATCCCAGAGAACAAGCTGTGGGACAATAATGAGGCTGTTGAACAGAAGTTTTCTGAAATATCCTAAATTTATGGAAAAGAATGAACAACTCCCAAGCAAGCCAGGGAAGAGGGCACCATGGGCTGCTAAGGGACACTGCAATGCTGGCATAGAGAGAAGGCTCAGGGAGGTTTAGCAAACCCTGAAAGAGGGAAAGTTTTAGGGGTGTAGATAGATAGAAAGTGTCTCTGAAGCTGTCACTGAAAGGCACCTGCAAAAAGCTTGTTCTGAAGGTCAGACCCTGAGCTGGGACTGAGTGATGGTCAAGGTAATGATTTTGACCACAGTGCCTAAGAAAAGTAAAGCACAGAAAACCTGAAAGAGAAACCAGACCCATTGCAGGCTGATATTCACTGCTTTTACAGATTCCAGTCTGGGATGTTCTTTAGAGAGACTTCCCATGGCCAGCAAATGAAGCAAGTGGAAAAGAGGCAACCTGCTGAGGTGAGCTGTCTCCTGCCCCTGCTTTGGAGAGAACCTTTTCGTTCCTAAAAAGGGAGCAGGCATGTGGTGCCCCGTTAGAAAAGAAAAAGGGGCCAATTCCCTCATATTAAGCCTGTTATTAGGCTCAGAATCAAATTAAACCACAGGACTTTTCACTAGCAAAGTGCTATTTTAAGGCTTATTAGACTATATTAGGATTGGCATAAATTTCCACTGACATAATATAGGCCTTTAATTGGATTTAAGGGCGAGGAGGCTGCATTAAACTAAAATCAGTCCTCGCAGAGGGAAATTGGGTATTCTCCTCACAACTCCTCTACTTTCCCTTGGCATGGATCCCAAGCAGCTGAGCAGGCTGGGTAACCCACTGAAATCCAGATGCAATTGCTTATAGGCTCCTATATCAGTTTGATAAGCCAGTGGCTGCCAAAACACAACACCCCCCACTGCTCGTTAGCCAAAGCCTGGCTGCCATGGCCAGAGCTCTGCCTCTCTGGGCAGAAATGGCATTTTCTTGGCCACAGCCTGCCTGCCAGACTTTACATGAAGTATTTGCCTGTGAAAGGTTATAATAACAAAAAATCTCAAAGCCAAGACCTTGGCTTAACCTCCAGAAGAGCTGAGAGCATCAGAGCCACAGGCAGTAATGAAAACATAACCCCTCTGGTCCCCCCGTGCTGGGAGTGTGAGTCAGGAGTCACTGCCACGACCTGCCTTGTTTCATGTGTCCCCTGATTAGACACGGGACAGTCTCAGGAGCTTGGAGGTCAGGGGCTGTCTGTGACACGTCCCTCCTTCTCCCAAAAAAGCTGAGCCCAGCCCCTGAGACGTGCACAGACAGGTCTGACACTCCTGGCATGTGAAACGTGGTGGGTTTTGCACTCAGCAGTCCCCAGGCTGCTCTCCTCTGAAGAAGCTGTTGCAATTTTTATTAAAGTGATTTTTTATTTATTTATAAAAAGTGTTTATTTATTTATAAAATATATTTTATTTATTTATTTTATTTTATTAAGGTAATTTTTATTTTCTGTCTGCTCCTGAGCCACCCAACCCATGTGAAATATGGAAAGAAATGTGGAAACTCAGGAAGGAGAAAATAAAACTTAAACACTAAGTGGAGCACCCCAGGTTTAATAGGGGCAGAGGCTGAGTGATCCTTCATCCTGCACCTTGAGAGGTGTCCCTTATTTGACATCCAAATGGGCCAAAACTGGCTCTATCAAAAGGCATCTGAAGCCTCAGAGACACAGAGGAACTTTCCACCACAAAAATACTACTTTGTACATTGGTACTTGATGTTAGGAACTTATCCCAGGGACATCCTGTGACAATTTTGTTAAACAAAAAAACATTTTTTTTTTTCACAACACCGACTGCTCCACACCTGGCTGTGTCAGGGATGGGCTTCCCATAAAGCAGATCCTGCCGGGGGAAAGCAGTTTAAATCCAGGTTCAGCCAAACTTAAGGTTTTCCTAACAGGATCCTTCAAGATCCTTTCTTCCAAGGCCATAGAGTTTCTAGAGAAGCTTTAGAGTCTTTCCTCTCCCAACCCTCTTAAGTTTTGGGGAATGCCACCAAGATTTCCCTTCTGAAATTCCCAGTCCATAGTCCCTAGACAAACATGTTCATCGTTAGTGGAATATTAAGAAAAGGAATGAGTTTGGTCCTACTCTTCAAAGACATTTCAAAGGATACTCCCAGGTGGGGATGGACATTTTTGTCAAGTAGATTTCAGGAGAAATTTTGTTCTTTCATGTTGCAGATGTGGGTGCATTTGTCCACACATGGGGGGTGTGTGGTGAGATCTGACATGTCACAGCTCTGCAGCTGCAGCCCATTAGCACAAACATGGAGCTGCCCAAGGAGATTACAGTTTTCATCTGATGAAACAAACCTTATTCCTTTTCTAACAGCCTGGGGATTGCTTCAAGATGTATCTGGGGAGCTCAGACAGGCCAAATGGGGCTGATGGATCCAGGGTGGCAACACAGCCCAGCCATGATCTGTGGCTTCCAAGCTGCCACAAACCTTTTGCTGCCACATCCCTTCCCAGTGGCCTGAATGGACACGGTTTTATCCCTGCTGTCCTGGCTCCCTGACACTCACCCAGCCCAGCCTGAAGTGTGTGAGACCATCCTGCCACTCAGGGATGACTCAGTGGACAGCAAAAGCTACATGAGAGTAGCCAGAGCTAGACAAAAATCTTTGATTGCACTGAGATCTCGTTCTTTGTGCTTGGCTTTATCCACATCTATTAGAAAAGCCCAGATCACTTCATTGGGCAGTGCCCAGGGGAGCCAGAGGAAGGAAAAACACAGCTGGGAACCCCAAACTGCTACTCAATACCAGGAATAAGGATGGATTTGCTGGTTGAGAGTCACAACTGTGAACTTGAGACCTAAAAGTCTCTCTGAGCAACCTCCACTATTCATTTGCCTTGCCTGCAACCAACAGAGCAATGTTTGTAGTGCAGACATCATGGAAAACGTTCCCTTGCTTTGGGGAGTTACTTCTCAGAGCTTGTAGGGATCTTTTCCCTTCAGTTTGGACTGAGAAAAGCTTGTTTGGGAGGTTTAGGAGTTTTTGTGATCTGTGCAACTCTGCAGATGAGCCACAGACAGGCCAAGGAATGGAGCTGCAATGTTTTAAAGGAGTTTTTGAAATAAGTGCCTCTGACATGTGCTCCTTTGGAAAAACACCATCCTGAAAGGGGCTCTGGTCCCTCCCCTAGATGCTCCCACACCCTTTTGGTCCAGTGGGAAACAGGAGATTGAGCAGGAGGAGAGAGCAGGAACTTGCAGCAAGCAGGAGCTGCTTCCTCAGGGCATTCCCATTTTTGATGCTCCACATGATTCTGCACTTTCTGGCTCCAGATGGGACCCAAACACCAACAGATCAGTGAAAATGCTGTCCTCATGATATTCCTGGAGTAGCCAAAGTCAGGGAAATTCTAGACAGAAGATGGATTTCCCAGCTGTAGAGAAACTGGGTCAAACATTTGAGCTTTTGGGTGCTCTGCTGCTGCCTAAGGCCAGCTCTTGCCAGTGGTGCCAGGACTGACCCAGTGCTGCCAGAAAGCCAAACCAAGAGGGGGAGATGATTTTCCAGTCTGCTGCACTAACAGACAGCTTGAGAGATGCCTTACAAATCCCTTTCTCCTCTCCTCCGCCCTTGGATATGATCTCAAGACCTTCCCCAAGAGTAGAGAACGGATTTTCTCTGTTCTGCAGCTGAATTCTGCCTCAGCAGGAAAACAGAGGCTGAATATCGAGTCCCATTTCTGTCAGTCTGCAGGCAGCTCCCTCCTGAGACACAGGAGAAGTCCCATTGCTTGTGGCATTTAGAGTTAGACTGCCCAAAGCTCCTGGGAGTCTCCGTGAGGAGACAATCCCAGCCCTGCCTCTGGAGAGCTGAGCAGACCTAATAAGCCTTCCCTGTGTCTGATTTCTCTGATCCTCTGATTAAAGTATGTTCATATCATTTGCATTTGAATTTGCTTTTATCCACCCCCCTCCAATGCCAAAACATGTAGGCAGGCGGTTCAGGAGATGATGTGTTTATGTAACTGCAAACTAGGTTTATAGCAGTTTAATTAGTATTAATTAGTATTAATAACGTCACCTAAGCTTAATGATGCCAATTATAACACAGTAAATATTTCTTGTTGGATTACAAGTAGCAATATTGAAGGATGAACTTTCATGCTCGGTCAAACTTTCTAAACATATTATTTAAAAAGAGTGATAAGACAGTTTGCTTTTCACATGTGAATAGTTATTTTAATCTCAAAAAAAAAAAGGGATCATTATTGCAAATAAATATTTGCAAACTGGAAACACTGTCCCATTTGACAGCACCTCTCCATTCCCTGCTTCTCCTTCTAAAAACTGGGAGGGGAGAGTGGGGTTGTCCAAGTGCACCAAGTGAAAACAGCTCTTTAATACCCCAAAAGGTGATTATGAACTGCTAGGATGCACAGAGGGGGAGAAAGGATCAGAGATCTGCAAGACAGGAAGATCAAGATTACATTAATCTCCTTAAGATGTGCTGTATTCTTTTAGGAACTGTGGATGCAGAGGAGCCAGGGTTAGGAAAGAGCCTCTGGGTCATCTGGGCTGGGTCTTTCACAGGACTTCCACTTTGGCCCCAAGGCAGCTTTGGAAGGTGGCAGATGGAAATAGTTAAGGCAAAGAGAGCTGTTTAAAGCCCTATCAATAACAGCCCCTCTCTGCCCTGACCATGGAGGATTATCCTTGGCACTGTCTTGCCTCAGCACTGCTCAGGTCCTGCTCACTCTTTCCTAACCCTGGTGAATTTGTCCCACTTCTCATTCCTATACTCTGGATTGCCTCTCTTTGGGCCCTGGCAATGATCCAAATTGAAACTTTTAGGATAAGAGTTCTCTTTAGTTCCTTAATATCTTTATCAATTACCTGGATGAGGAGAGTGGAGGGCACCAAGTGGGGTCGAGGGCTCTGCAGAGGGATCTGGACAGGCTGGATCCATGGCTGGGAACAATTGGGATGAGGTTCACCAAGGCCAAGTGTTGTGTCCTTGTGTCACACCAACCCCATGGAGCATCACAGGATGGGCTGGAAAAGCTGGGAAAGGCCCTGGGGGTGCTGTGACAGCAGCTGGATGTGAATCCAGCTGTGCCCAGGTGGGCAAGAGGCCGATGGCACCTGGATTTCACCAGGAGTGGAGTGGCCAGCAGGATTAGGGAAGGGACTGTCCCCTGTGCTGGGCACTGCTGAGGGAACAGCTGGAATTTGGGGTCAGCTCTGAGCTCCTCAGGTCAGGAAGGACAGGGAGGGGATGGAGAGTGGCCAGGGAATGGAGCTGGGAAGGGGCTGAGCCTGGAGGAAAGGGGGATCAGGGGGGTCCTTGTGGCTCTGCACAACTCCCTGACAGGAGGGGACAGCCGGGGGGATTTGGGATCTGGGAACAGGGAACAGGGACAGGAGGAGAGGGAATGGCCTCAGGCTGGGCCAGGGGAGCCTCAAGGTAGATTTTAGGGAAAATTCCTTCATGGAAAAGGGAATGAAACATTGGAAGGGGCTGCTCAGGGCAGTGGTGGACTCACCATCCCTGGCAGTGTCCCAAAGTCATGTGGATGTGGCACTTGGGGACTTTGTTCTGTGGTGGGTTTGGCAGGGCTGGGGGAATGGTTGGCCTCAAAATCCTTCCCCAGCCTAAATGATTCTATGGTAAAATCCTTATTTATATAAAATGATATAATAGAAACAGACTGGCTGCATCCTGACTGTGTTTCTTCAATATTCTCTTCCTGAACTTGGATTTACTAGAATAGCCTTGAGAAATGAAAGATCATTCCAGTTTCCAGCAGGGAGGTACTCTTTAGAAGTACACCAGAAATAGTTCAAGAATATAATATAATATAAATTATATTTTAAAATAGCTATAATTTTTAATATTTTTGTTATATTTTTAAATTTTAATTTCTAAAATAAATATTATAAATTAAAATTATACAAATATAATTTTCCTGCTGTTGCTCTTTGGTCCTTTCCACATCACTTTTCTCCCCTGGGAACTTTCTCATCCCACTTGCCCCAATCAACACTTCCCATGTGATTCCTGTTAATGAGCAGGAGCAGACCTCACTTCCACTTCTCTTATGGAAATGGGGGGAGTTTTCAGCAGTGGTTCAATGAACCTGTGCAGTGAGGAGGGAAGGGGAGTGCTGTGTGGGGTCTGCTGCCAGTGCAGTTATTTGAGCTCTGGAGAACTCACAGCTCATGGGCTTGGCTGGAAACCACATCCCCAGGTCACAGCTTAGGATAGGGCACCCTCAGGAGGTGCCACTGATCACTGAGCTGACTGCTGTGCAAAAAAATGACAATTTTAGAGGTCTAAAACGCAGGGATGGGAATCCCAGCCTTGATACTACCACGAGGAAAGGCAGCAGGTCTCACAAAGAAACCAAGAGGTGAGCAGAGCTCCCAGATCTGCCTCTCATGGCAATGTCCCCACTATGTACATGACATTTTTCTCTCTCTGATTGCAGGGTTTTGGTTTTGCCACACAAAAGTGTGCAGTGAGGGAAGAAGGAGAAGAGCAAAAGGGTCTGTGGAGGGTAAGGAAGGGGTAGGGAGCAGAGGGAATGTCTTTATCCACAACCTCACCACATGATTTACAAAAGGGGGCTACTCTTCATAAATAAGCTGGAGCTCCTGGGAACAGTGACCTAATCAAGATGTATAATTGCATGCCTTATCTAAATGAAAGCATCATTTCAGAAATGATAATGTGGATTCAACTGCTATGGTGTTCAGCACTGAAGGGTAATTATAATGTTTAACAAATATATTCCCTTTGGGGGCCTGCAGTTAGAGATTCCATGTCCTGGTTTCCCCTCGTGGTGCACTCCCACCACCACATTCTGAGGGTTTCCTCTCCCCTCTGGAATTTCTCATTGATCTTCCAAAAATGGTTGGATCTTGTCCTGGAAGGTGGGAGTCAGAGAGTGCAGGAAAAAAGGAAGAGTTAAATAAGAAATGAGCCGAGGAAAAGGTAGTTTTAGAGAAAAGGAGAAAAGAAACCAAGCACAGCAAACAGCACAGAGATCTGACAACTTTGGGTTAAAGACTGTGACCAGACTCTCCTCACCCCACAAGGATGTTCTCCCCTCTAACAGCCCCTGCTGTCTGGATATTTGATAGGATTCCTCAAAAAACTCTTTGTTAATTTTCTCCCCTTCCTTCTCCTCATATCCCTGAGGATAATTCCTGTCCCTCAGAGGGGAAAACACGGCTCAGATTGCTCCAGGTTGGTACCATGCAGAATTGATCTGCTACACCCAGCATGAGAGGAGGTCTGACACAAACAGGTGCTTTTATATTTATGCCTCATATTTATTTTGTTGTATTTATGCAGAAGAAGGGCACAAAATAAGCAGAAGTACAAAACAGCTTCAGAATAGGAGATATTGGACCAGTAGCTTTTAGCCTGGAGAAGAGAGAAGTGTTGAGGTGTCTATGAAATCACAGATCAGAGACAGAAAAGAGCAAACATATTTTCCTTTTCTAGCACACAGGAGCAAAGGGATCTGGCAGAGGCAGCAGCAGGCAGCAGGTTGAAGACAAAAGAAGGGAAGCACTTTTTCATCCAGTGTGTAATTAAATTACAGAACCGGTCTGGGCAGGATGTCAGGCAGGCCAACAAAATATGAATGAATTAAAGAAAAAATAAATTAAAACTCGGATGGTTGAAGGAGGATGAGTCCATTAAGAGCTATTAAACACTGCTCAGGATATAACCTTCACCTCAGGAAGTCCTTACACCACTGTCTGCTGGAAGTGCACAGGATATCCAGGACAAGGAGTATTAATCTGAATTTCCATGTTCATCTCCAGCACCAGGACAAGGATTGTTAATCTGAATTTCCTTGTTCATCTCCAGCACGTGCCCATGGTGCAGTTTAAGCACATCAGTGCTCACCACCAACGTTCTTTGGCCTCTCCAGTGCAAGGTCCAAGTGCCACAAAAGGGGCAGAGTGCCAAAAGAGCTGCCCAAGGATGTTCCAGCTCTCCCTCAGAGGCACAAGCAGCACTGGTTCCTCCATGGAGATGCTTTAGAAAATATCCCATAAACAGACTGCCCCACTGAGCCCCCACTCTGCCCCAGGAGCAGGAAAACCACCCCAAAAAACATCTGCACCTCAGTGGTGTCCTGGTTATCCCATGCTGGGAGCGGGATTGTCAAATCATGGATTAGCTCAGGTCATTGCTGCTGCAGGGAGGGATGAGCCCGTGGAAAAGAAATATTTTTTTTATTATTCTTTCCTTCTATCTTTTTCGTTTTCTTTTCTTTTTTTAACTTCATACATGATGGATGAACTCAGCAAGAAAGACAATCTAGTTTAGAGACAGATCTGTCAGCTGCAAAATAGCTGATCCTGCTTTGGGTTATTAGTTGGGAAAACAAAATTGAGCCAGCACTGTAGTTTGAGAATCTTTTTAAACCCACATTAATAAAAAAAGAGACAGAAAAACAGAAAGAGAGTGAGAGGGGAACTTGGTTAGATGAATAATTTTTGTGTCGTCTCCAACACTCTGATTAAAGCCTTGGTGCCTAAATCAAAGATACCAACAGCAACCTTAAAGGAAGACTGAAAACAATTTTGTGCTCTGCCATTTTTCCCTCTGCCTGTGTTTCATTATATAGAAAGTTTTATTTTGTCCTCTTTTGATCTCTGAAAGCAAAGAAGCAAGAGGGAGGTAGGGAAACAAAAAAAAAAAAANTAAATATAAATATAAATATAATATCCCAGGCTGCCTGGTGTTTATGGAAAAATGGATGTATGAGATCAGTTCCTTTCCCAACTCTGCTGAAACACATGCTGGACAAGTAACAAAATCCCAGAATGGTTTGTGTTGAAAGGGACCTTAAAGATCCTCTCATTTCACCCCCCTGACATGGGCAGGGACACCTCCCACTANGTTTGCTTTCTCCCAAGTGCTCAGTGCTTACCTAGTAAGAAATTTCATCTGAAAGTAATCTTTTGTGTATGAAACCATTTTTCTTTCTTGCCCTGAAAGCCGCTGTGGAGATGCATGTACGTATATATGTTTCTGTTTATAAAGTCCAAATTTTGGTTGCAGAGAAAGACCTGAAAAATGCACACTTGTAATATGAACCTTTAAAAAGATTCCCAAAAAGCAAAGAAGTCAGACAAAAAGAGCAACTAAAAGAATAAAGACTTTTAAATGGCAAGAAAATATCATTATCTGAAATGGAAATAAGATGTGTACTAGACACTGTAAAAATACAACAATCATGCTTAGACACAGTAAGCAGCAGAAATAAAGAATGGAAGATCTGAATAGTGAAAAGAAAAAGCAGTGTAAATTCTGACCAATGGCATCATATAACCTGGGTTAAATTACAAAAAAAAAAAAGCCACAAAAAAAAATGTGACACCAATCTCGTTTGCCTCCTTCTCCCTGCCTGCATCGATAACTCAATTGGATCAGAAGTGAAGCGCCAGCAGAAATGAGCTGAGCAAGGCACCAAATGAAAACCAAATGCTGGGCTGCAAAAGCAATATTTCCAATAACACCAAATTACTGGGCTGACTCCACTCCCTGCCCCCATCCCATCACAGCCAGGCTGTGGCCACAGTGCAAACTGCATCTGCCTCACAGGGGACAGGGACACTGCCCCTCTGCAGCCCTNACATGGGCAGGGACACCTCCCACTATTCCAGGTGGCTCCAAGCCCAACTTGGCCTTGGATACTTGCAGGTCACAGCACCACATAAAATCACAGAATAGTTTGTGTTGGAAGGAACCCCAAAGATCATTTAATCCCAACCCTTTTGCCATGATCAGGACTGAACCAGGATTACACACACATCTATATTTACAAATTAGAAGTGATGACACCCCTCCTCCTTTATTAAACTTTTATAAACAAATGTGCAAACTGCTTAAGAGTGGGAATTTTTAAAATGTTTAGTCTTAACCTTAAGAAAAAAAAAAAAGAAAAAGAAAAGGAAGATTTCTGCTTTCAAAAGCCTTCTCTTTGCTCCCTGTAGCATTGCAGGACAAGAGTCATGAGACACACAAGAGGATGAGGGAGATCGTTCATCCCAGCCCCATCCTCCCATGGCTGCTGCCATTTCTCCTCCCTCCTCTTTCCAGGTGTTCCTCTCCCAAATTCTGTGTTGCTGTCTTATGTCTCCCAGCCAACCAGCAATCCAAATTCCAGGGATACCTGATCCATCAGCATGTCCATCTCTTGTCCAAGTGACAAATTAAATGCTAAAATCCAAAGGGAAGTGGTGATTTAAGGTTTAGCTTTTATATTTTTCATATTCTATATTGATGTGTGACTCTGAACTTCATATAAAGTGTTGGCAAGTTCTCCTCACAGTTCAGTCACACAAAACAATCCTTGTCCAGCCCCAGAACCAAGGACACCAAAGCTGCAGCTTTGGGTATAAAAAGTGTAATTTATAGAAAAAGTGCAAACAGCAGTGAATTGAGGAGAGCAATCTGGGAGGTTGGGACTGCAGAACCTGGAGCTGGAATTGGACAATGAACCCCAATATGGAAATGGACCAAAACTTACAAAAGTGTGAAAACTCATGACCTGGGGTCTATCTTGGGTGTTGCCTCTGCCAGGGTCTTGCATTGCCCAGGGTGAATCCTTTGAAGGACTTTTAATAAATCTCCAATTTATTCCTTTAACTCTGTCCAGCCTCTGTTCCAGGCAGCATCTTTAGGCATCAGAAATATCTTCTTACACACAAGTACCTGCCTGAGAATGTGGGTTAATGCCTTCTTGAATTTGGGATTCCTGTTTCAGGAAAAAATCCCATAAATGTAAAGACAAACATCATGATGGAAGAACAAGTGCCTTTATTTCCCCAAATATGCACTTCTTCCACCAATGGCCACTGCATTTGCAATCCACAGAGTGGACAGAGAGTGAAGAAGACATTTGAGACATTTCCCAATCCTTCATTCTGCCTATCCAGGGACACAAACCCTTCCTGATCCATCAGCTCTCAGCAGAAGAACCATAAGCTTCCAAGTTCTGAAATAGCAACCACCAGTTCCACATTAAAAAAAATAATGTTATGTAATAATGGGATGTAATAATAGGATGTCCTCAGGTTTTTACCTCAGCACATGGATTATCCCACCCAAAACCTGCCCCACAGTGGTCACAGCAGCTTGCCAGGACCATCCCTGTGCCAGGGGAGCCTGGGTGCTTGGCAGGGCTGGAACTGGAAGGGCTGGGGGGATTAAAATGAGATTTCAGGGCAATGATTCTCCCCTCTGAGAGGCACCAGGCAATCCTTGCACTTGTAAACTGGGAATTGTTTGGCCACACATGTGGAGGGAGGAAGGAACCCATCAGCATTTGGGTTCTTGCATTTTTATGCCCCAGAACAGGTGGAACAAAGAGGACCCACACTGAGGAGCCCTGCTTTGCCAAAAACCCTCTGACACCACCACTGGTGGCCAAAGCCAGCCCAGCTCCCACTGTGTGGGACACACCAGGTCACCTGTCCCCTGGGAGCCTGCTGTAAATGGGTTAATTAGTGGTGTGTTTTTATTTTCTTCATTCATTCTTCATAATCCTTAGAGTTAGGATTAAAAACACGAAGGTGATGAATTTCTCGTGTTTGGACTTGGCTGTTGATTAAATCTTCTCTAAAGTAGAGAGAGTTGTGCAACACTTCTAACTACCAGCTAAAAGAGAGCAAAATGGAGCTGTATCTAGCTAGTTACACGGTCTTTTAAAGCTAAACAGTCTAATAAAGAACTAACACTTATATTATTTATACTTTTGACCCAATAACCAAACACCTGTGACCCACAGTGCAGGATTTTTTATCCAACCAAAAATTACTACTTGAAAGCATGATGAAAAAGGAAGAAGGAACAAGAGGAGAAAGAGACAATGCCCAATAATTTCTATCTTGTCCCATACTTATTAATATATTCTAAAAATCCCAAATTCCAAACCCTTCATCATGTAAAATCACACACTTCTGTTTAGATACACACCCATGATTTTAACTCCATCACTCAAATTTGGAGCCTTCTCCAGGGCCTCAGATCAAAAGCAGTGTTCTCCAGGGGGTCAGTGCCAGAAAGTTCAAAACTCCCAGGTTTGTGGGCTCCAACACCTTTCCATGCTGCTGCCACCCCAGGGGCTTTCCCCACTGCTTGAAGAGCATTTTTGCTGCAGTTTTGTCCTCTGATTTCTCTCCCCACTCCAAGCAGGCACAGAGAGCAAATGAATCCCTTCTCCCATGAATGTCTCCATCCCTGGACATCTCTGAGCAACCCAGGTCTCTCCAACCTGCCCTGCTGGTCCCATTTTGAGGAAGACCCACAGGAAAACACATTGGAACTCAGCATCCACCTCTGGCACCAGGAATTCATCCAGCTCATCCCAGGGATAGGAGGGCCATGAGATAACAGCCCTTATATGATACAGGAGCTGTGCTCAGAATAGCACAGATCCCTCAAAAGCACAGTGATACACTCTCCCCACCTTCTCCTCTCTGGAAGTTCATTAGGAAGGGAAAGGAAATGACCTTACACCCTGAGAAGGTCTCATGGACCTTGTGAGGGAGCAGCGAGGTCTCTGCAGGAGCTCTGCCATAGGAAGAGGCAATTGTCTCATTAGTTTGAGTTGTATGTTTGTTTTTCTGACCACTGCTGCTCCTTTCAACTCTCCTCGTCCCCTCAGGCAAAAATCACTTGCACAGGCTGTATTAAGCTTTTCACTAAGCCTCCTCTTTGATTACAATTCCCAGCAAACCACCAGGGTGCAAGTAACATAATTAAATACCTTGCTTGCTCTGTAAACAGCCAATCCCCAGAGAAGGCAGCCCAGGACTCCCCAGATGGGCTACCCAGGAAAAGTCTCCCCAACTTCCAGGTGAGACTGGAGAAGCCACAGCAGATGAATTTCTGTCCCTGAGTCACGATCCCACCAGGCCATGCAAAATGCCAGGAGTGAAGTAACCCAGAAAGGATAAAAGAAATCGTTTAAGAGATAAGTGACTCGAACTGATAAAAAGTAATAACTGTGCAAAGTGTGCAGCCAGCACCCGTTCCCTGCCCTGAATGCATTGCTTTGAACATAAAACTCATCAAAAGCATTTAGTTCTCATACAATTTCTCCAGAATGCCTAATCTAAATATCTAATCTGTTCCTGACAAAGCCCTGGGAATGGCCTGAGAAGGAGCACAGATGTGATCCAGCAGTGCTACAAAACCCTTCCCCACTAGAAGAGATAAAGAACTACATTAGAAAACCCTCCTCAGACTTCACCTCTCTGGAATACTGCCTGGGAATGCCAGAGGTTTCCCTGTTGCTGTCTCTGGAGAGCCTTCCCACAGCTCCCAGCCACGGAATGGATCTCAGGAGGATAATTAAAGCAGCAAACTCCAGGCACAGTGATGTGTGGATCAGAGCACCTGTGGGAAGTGCTGGAGGGATGTTCTCTGGGGAAGGCTGAGGTGAGTCTCTGAAGACTGGGGTGATCAAGCACACAGTTTTTAGTGAATTTTGGTGACTTCTGCAATTATCTGAGAGAAGGAGAGAAAAGTAAGGGGAAAAAAAAAAAAAAAGAAAGAAGAATCCTCAGGCTCCACGAAGAAAGTTCACAAGTTCACCAGGGAAGATGAATTATGGAGTTTTTTCACTTCCATCTGCCACTTCCAACAGTCAGTGCCAGTCTGGATTTGTCCCCCTTTTGATAATTCCACTACAACATCAGCTAAAGAAAATCTGCAGGAATCCAACGAGATCCAAGTTTTGAGAAGAGCCGAGGCTGTCAGAGGTCCTTTGACATCCCAGAAATGTCTCAGGATGGGCACAGGCAGCGTGGCCAGGGCAGAACAGGACACCAGGATGAATGTGAACTGCATGGAGCCATCAAAGAGTGGAACTGGAAGCTGCCCCCAAGGAGGGGGTGTCACCTTCAGCCCCAGCAGACTGGCACAGGGAGACCTGCTCAGACCTCAGCAAGAGCTCTGTGGTGCTTTCAGAGCAAAGTGTGACATGCCTGGCAGACCATGAAGTCCAGATGTCCTCCAGCACCTGGGAAAACCTCACTGAATACCACCTTCAAAATGGGAAAGCAGAAGGAATTCATGCACAGCACCCAAGACATTCTTGACACACAAACCCAACTTTGCTCTCCCCTTTCCATCTGCTTCCCTCTGGGAAGGTGGATTGCATGACCCAGCAGTGCCAGTGGGAGTCTTTGATGCCATTGTGCTAATTTAGAACTTCTATGGGGCCTTCCTCAAACAATCAAACATTTGGGGTGATATGGTCATTAATTGCCTTTTCAGCTGTTGCATTAAATAATGAGACACTCATACGGAATTGGGGGAGGGGGAGGCCACAGTAGCATAAAGGAAAGAAAACCAGGGAAATGTGAAACTTTCATGTGAGATAAAAACCTCATAACGCTGTTATTATATCCCTCTGCAGTCAGGCGGTCTCCTGGTTTTAATAAAATCTCATTTTCCTTAAATTTTCCCATGTGGCCAACCTATTATGTGTGGAGTTTAATGTAGCAGGATATGATCTAAACTTAGACTCAGGTGGTCCGAGCCCTCTGGAACAGACAGGCTGGATTGTCAAGCCCTGATGGGGAATATAAACAGCAATAAAAACCTCTTCTCTTTTTTTTTTCTTTCTTTCTCTTTTCCAAGATCTGAAAAGAACTCACTATATTCAATTAATGATCCAGCCAGCAGCCCAAATCAAAGAGACATGCATGCAGCCATGAAGGGAGGGAGCACAATCAACACTCACTTTTCGTTGTTGGAAGCAACAAAGAAATAAAAATTAAAAAAAAAAAAAAGTTTCAAGATTTTTACAAATTATTAATTGCTGCGTTTTGGTTGGATTTTGAAATTATTTTTATTTTCAAGGGTATGTGTTTTTGTGAACCTCTCCTGTTCTATTCCCCTCAGAACTCCTTTAGGCTTTAATTAGGATAGGGATATCACATTCATTAGGATCACTGGTCCTGATGAATTCATTTTTGTTGTCACATACAATTCCATAAGTGGATTTCACTCATATTTCCAAGGATGATCCTCTGTCACACAGCATCACTCACCAGATCCTTCAAAAATATTCCTGAACTGGGATGGATTTCAGTACAGAGAAACATTCTCTGCCCCAGCACCACCTGAGAGCATCGGGGCATTTTGGATTTTGGTTTTATTGGTTTGTTATCAAGAAAGTATTCCATTAAATTGCATGTTCCTAAGAGCAGCTCACCAAGAGGAACTTCCAGAGCTGATGCAGCACTGAAGGAAATTCTTTGTTCTGGTTGTAAAGCTGAGTCCAGCCAACCTCTGATTTTATTTGCAGCATTTTCTGCCTTGTGATATTCCTGTACACATTTCCAGGAGGCACAGCCAGGTTGTTGCTGCAGAAAGGAGAACATAGGGGGCAGCTAAACAAGACATAATGGATCTGTGGTGCCCTGCTGAGCAGCAATTTAGGAATTTCTGGCCCTGCCTGCAGCCTTCCAAATATAGGATCTCACAGTCAGACATGCCCAGGATTAACTGGCAGGATCTTCACTGACTGCTCATCCCAGTCAAGGTCAAACAAGTCCCTTCAGAGCAGGACACAGGGGAAAAGGAGCCCTCTCATAGGCAGGACTGTGTGTGGGAATGTTTAAAGTGCAATAATTGGGATTGGGTTGGTGAATGTGGGCACCGAGGAAATGCCCAAGCAAGGAAAGGTGACAAACCAAAGCTCTGACCACAGAGCTCCTGACAACCTGAGGCAACTTCAACCTCCTCTGTGAAGCCAGCAAGACACCATCCTGCTGGTGGAGGTGGGAACTCCAGGACACTGGAGGTTGTGGAGATAATCAGAACCTGCCTGGATGTGACTCTGTGCAGTCTGCTCCAGCAGCAGGGCTGGACTGTTTCATCTCCAGAGCTCCCTTCCAGCCCCAACCATTCTGTGATTCCATCAGGATCTGTGGCAGAGGACTCAGAAAGTCTGGATTTCCTGCTTCCAATGTTGCTTTGCGATAGGATATGGATGCTTGTGGAGGAAGCAGATCTCCACTGGAAATCCAAGGTGTGCTGTCCTCAGGCTCATTTGGAAGCTCCCTACTTCCAGCTGATGTTCCTGAGCCTTCCTCCTGTTCCTGGAGAAAACCACCACCTCAACCATGGTGCCCCTCCATCAAACTGCAGCAAGAGGAATCCAGGTGGTACAGAAAAAACAGCCTAAAATACTTCCCAAAAGCAGAAACAGAGTTTTAAGAGGCAACTTGGCTCTTCAGCCTGGAGGAGACTGAAGGGGGATCATCAAGGGCTGCAGGTTCCTCCTGAGGGGCAACTCCAAGCTCTGCTCTCTGTGACCAAGGACAGGAGATGAGGGAATGGCTGGAGCTGTGCCAGAGGAGGTTTAGGTTGGATATCAGGATAAGTTTCTTCATCCAGAGGATGCTGGGCACTGCCCAGGCTCCCCAGAGAATGAGCACATTCCCAAAGCTCCCAGAGCTCCAGGAGTGTTTGGACAATGCCCCCAGGGATGTCCAGGGTGGGATTGTTGGGGTGTCTGAGCAGGGTCAGGGGTTGGACTGGAAGTTCCTGGTGGGTCCCTTCCAGCTCAGGATATTCCATAATTCTGTAGCTGCCTTTTCTAACTCAGTGTTTTGAAGGTACCAACTGGGCAAAGGAGGGCAGGACTATCTCATGTCACAGGTGGGGAACAATGGTTTAGGAGTGAAATCCCATCCAGCTCCTTGCAGAGCTGCAATAATTGCTGCAAACCAGCAATCCTCTGCTTTGTGTGGTTTATACCCACGTTGTGCTTCTGTAAATGGTCCTGGTCAGCAACAGATGGGACCTTTGGGGACTCATCAAAAGCTGCAGATATTTTACATCAGACCTGGGAATTGCACCTTGAACTCCTAAATTGCAGCCCAAAGCATTAACCAGGGGCTCATCCACTTATATTAAAACAGTGGAAACATTGCCTCCCCGAGGACTTGTCTTCTGGAAAAACTCACTGCCTTTAAATTCACACTCTGTTATGCTCTGGAAGAACGTTCATATGTCAACAGCTAAGCAAAAATGATTAAAGATAACTGTTTCCTATTCCCCTGATTGTAACAAAAAAATAAAAATAAAAAAATAATGGCATCAGACAAAGACAACCTCAAAATCCCTTTTTCCATTTCCTATATGAATAGACACAATGGGGTACCCTGAGCCCACAGCATTCCCCATCAACCTGCTGAAACAACTCATTCAGAGTTGTTTCAAAATATGTCTGGAAGGAAGAAAATCTTTTTGAATGAGCACCTTTCAAGCCGTGTCAAGTGAACACAGTCTTTGTAAGCGAAGGGGCGTTGAGCAAGATGCAACTCATCAAGACTCAGAATGCAGGGCTTAGATCTGAGGCCCAGGAGGCCATTGCCTTCCAGATAAAATGCTCCAAGGGTTTTGATCAATCTCAGATAACGCTGAACCCCAAGAGGGAAAATTAGCAAAAACTGGTCAACTGATCTCCCAGTCTAGCAGCAGCATAAGAGCTAATCTCCCTTAATCTGATTCAATGGACTCGACTTAACATCTCCTGCTCTTTCATTCTTCGTGGGGAACAGAGAGGGATGAAATCAGCTCCTTTCCGCTCTCTGATGGAGCTCGGCTCGTGCAGACCTTACATTTCCCCCTCCCCTCCCACCCACAAAGTGCCACCCCAAGACCATTCTTGCCCTGCCATCTAAGATTTCACCCCACCTGGCAAACAGGGAGCTCTCCCCTCCATCCCCCCGCTGTTGCCCCCCACGCTTTGAAGTCTCTGGGAGTTAATTAGATCACTTGATTGGAGCAGGAAGAGCAGGATACAGCCTAGAGCAGTGTTTGCTTACGGGGGAACTCGTCCTGCCTGCCTGCTTGCTCTTCATCAAACATGAATGTCAACAAAACCTCACTTTCCTCTTTCATGAATTTTGAAAGAGCTCTTTCTGGTTTCTATTTTTCCTTTTAATTTTTTTTTCCCTTCATTTCTTCCTCCTCCTCCCCTGGGGTTCCCAGTAGGGAAATGATTGAGTTTTATTACAGAGGTCACTACATCAGGCCTGTGAGTTTGATGGTCCACAGCCTTCCTCATTGCCTCTTGACCCCCTATAAAATGATTATGAAAGTCAATCATAGAATAACTCCCCACGAGAGAGGATGAGCAGAGGCTGCACACAGACCTCAAATGCAGCAAAGAAAAGGAGCTACAGGGAAGAAGAAATGGCCACATTTCCCTTCCAGAGGGCAGGAACACCCCTGGATGTTTTACACCAGTCAAAGCCATGGATGAGGACATCACCTGGGCAAGGCAGTCTCTGAAACACATCCTAATGAGCCATAAATGATGAGAAAGTTGTAAACAACCAGGCTGTGAAATTGCAAGTTTGGCATCTGAATTCACCCTCTCTGCAGCTCTGGGATTGAGTTACTTTGGGCACTTTCTTCTGCTGGGATGATAAGATGAGCCTGACTGATTTCAGTCGTTTCAGGATCTCATTCTAACAGATCTGAGCTGTACTATTGAGTTTTCCAGACCCGTGAGGAAAATTTTAATTCCAAACAAGAATAAAAAAAAAAGTGGAGGACTGGGGAGACTTTAAAATTGTGACTTTTCTTTAAATTGTACTAAAGTACATCTTTACCTTTATCTGACAGCATGGAGATAATATTTTTACTGCACACAAAACCTTCATTATGAGAACTTTTCCACTTAAAATTTGGGCTTTTGCTTTTTATTGCTTCTTAATATTTTTTTTACTGAAAACTATCTCATCTTTATTCTTCATTTATCACACTCTTTTGTTACAAATACCAGTAGAGTGGCTCCCCTACACACACTTCTCCCATTACCACTTTGTTTCTATTGCCCTTTCTCTGTTTATTGATTACAGCAAGAGCCAATCTATTTTTTTCCTTTTTTTTTCCAGCTTTTTTTTTTTAATGGATATATATCACTGAGCCTTGCCGCCACAAAGAACAGGCATTTTGAAACTGGTCTGAGCTCCACATGCTGAGTGGGCCAACGAGGATTTAATTCAAAGGCTCCTAGAATCAATACTAGCCTTTGACTTGTCCTTATTTTATCCTTGTTGATGGTTGATGTCTGTTGTCAAAACTCCTGGAAGGCGTCTGCTGTGATTTGCTGTAGTGGCTGTGGAGACTTTAATGAGCAGAGTTGTTCTTATATTTGAGATCACCTTCAAAATCCATTACCTGCTCTCACTAGAGAGATCTTGGAAATCTTCCACATGGAGAAGCAACCAAATGCCTCCTGTTGCACCGTTTTCTCTTTTATGGTTGGGCTTATCCTTCCTTAAATTGGCCACTTGGCAGGCCACAGCTCTCATCGCTCCTTCTGGCATCCCTGAGGAGGGTTTGGGGACATCCAGCCTCCTGCATCCCTCAGCTTCCAGCCTGGCAGGCCCACATTTCACATTTGTCTGGGAGTTTTTCACAGGAATATTTCAAAGAGCATCCCAAGCTGACAAGGAGCCATCACCCTCATGGCTCTGCCCAGGAGATAATCAAAGGCAAAGATTTTCACCAGGAAACGTTCACTGGTGAGTCACACACAAAACCTCATTCCAGCTCCTGGTCTAGCACTGACATCATGCTCCACAAGCAGGAGAACTTAAAATCTCCTTTTAAAGAGCTCATTAAACCCATCCCAATTCTGCCTTTATTCAGACAGAACAGCCCCACTTCTGATAAAAGCCCAGGACGAGACTGGATCTTTATCACCCTGTTTTGGTCTCCAGCCCTGAGCAAGCTGAGAAACAACATTTTTTTCCTGGTACTTGTTTCAACTGAGCCATAAAAACTCTCACAGCAGCCCTGACCACGAGCCCCCCTGTTTGGTGAATGGGTGCGTTCTGTGTAATTTACCTTCTGTTTAATCGTTCTCATGCACACGCTAATTGTTCTCCTGCATGAGCAGGGTACTAATCGGGGCTCAGATAACCCCTCCATCCTACTTTACATGCTGCTTCACGCTTTCCCTTATTTTAACTGGAGCCGTTTTTAATTCCAGTTAGGAAATTGATTATTCACACTTTTATTTGCCTTCTTTAAGAAGAAAGCGCAAGGAGCGCGAGAGGAATTGTAAATGCCTGGGTTAAGACCAGGAATGGAAACTCTGCATGTCAATGTGTGCCTGTGGATGTGTTGTGTGCAGGGAGGGACAGGCAGGGAAGTGTCCCCATCGTGCCCCTGATCAATATTTGGGATGCTTTCTGCAGCAAAGGTGCTGAGGCCAGGTCAGCAGGGCACAGAGCCTATCAAGCTTTTTAGGTTGGCAGAAGGGCTGCAGGGTGTCAGAGAAAAGAAAAGTCTCAACACAGCACTTAAACTGCTTTGGTTTTGCATGTGAAGCCTGTGCAGGTCTCAGAGGTTTTGAGATTTAGGAGAGAAGCTCAGCTTGGGAACATCAGAAATAAAAGTGGGGCTGTGCACCAGGTGGGTCGGTGGAAATGGTCACAGAATGGCTCAGGTTGGAAAGGGCATTAAAGATCTTCAAATTCCAGCCTCCCTGCCATGGAAGAGCATCTTCCACCAGACCAGGCTGCTCTGAGCCCAGTCCAGTTTGGCCTTGAACACCTCAAAGGTCCCCTGGCCTTGCTCAGAAGGGAAGTGTGGGGCTGGTTTATTCTCAGGGTTGGGGTTTGCTTTGGAGCAAACGAGTGTTGAAGTCAATATGCTGGTCCCAGAGCCCTCCATGACCCCTCAGACCTCATAGAAACCGTAAACTCAGGCTCCACTGTGCTTTCCTTCATCCTGAGCTGGTCACTCATCTCCCTCAGCCCACAGAGAATTGGGCAGCCCTGGGCACCACCCACCCGAGCTGTCTGAGATGGGATGAGATGGTTTCTGCTCAGAAATTCCCATCCCTCCCCATACAAAGGTATGGGATGACTGCACCCTCTGGAGATATCACAAGGCTTTTGGAGACAGCCTAGGCTTCATGAGATGTCCTCCAGGGCATTGGAACCTTCCAAGGGGTTTACAGAAGGCAGAGGGAGGCAAAAGGATCTGCTGCAAAACACACAGCAAAAACAGATTTCAGCTATGGAAGGAAAGCCAAAAGACACTGGATGTGCCCAGAGAAATCCCCAGCCACCCCCCCAAAAAAATATTCTCTATAATCCAGGTGGCCCATTCAAGGCTGCAATTTAAGTTTATCCTCACATTCCACACTCCTGTGCAGCCTGAGGTCTCCAGATGAACACCACCCCTCATTACTGGACACAGTGAGTGGTAGGAAAGGCATCGTGTCATTCGCTGGCAAATGGGGAAAATTGGCAAATTCTTTCTCAAAGGAGGAAAATTGCAATTCTCTGGCAAATTGGGGCTGTTGTTGCTGGAGTAAAGGAGGACAAGCAACCAAACCACAGCAATCACCAGCCCAGCTGGTATATTTTCTTTTCCAGTATTCTTCTCCTTCATTTCATTGGTTTTTTTTGCTTTTGATAGAAATACTATAAATCTCTGCATAGTCCACATTCTTTTGAGAATAAAACCTGCTCAGTAAAAAAGCTGGCTTTGTGCTGAAAACAATAATAATAATAAGGAATAAAGCTGTTTTAGGCAGATAATGCTTGGCTGGCTCTTATAAAATCCTAGAGGAAGGATCCAGAGCCTGATTCTGTGCTCACATGCATGGACAGCCTTGGCTTCCTCTTGCACACTTGAATCCACCGAGGTCAAATCGTCAGCCTGGTTACATGATGCGGACAAACTCCACCCTTGGGATAAGAAAACACACCGAAAAAAGAACTTTTCTTTCCTTTTGACCTGCTTAAGACTCAAAGCCAGGAGTCAGGAGCCAGCATGGTGCATTCACAGTATCCAGTATCTCATCTCTGGCTGGACACGCTCCGATGAAGTAACAACAGCAGCAGAGTCCAGATGTATTTGAGATGGAATGGGTGTCCCTGTGCAGATCACAGCAAAACCCTGCTCCTCGAGCCTGGCAGGGGCAGCAGCATCTTTATTTCAATCTAGTTTCTGCTTTTCTGGTTGAATGCACCAGGAAGTTCCATTATCAGCTGTGGAATGTTTGGTGCAGCTGAACTGGAACCGTGTTCCTGATATCATCGACCATTAGGAACCAGGCTTTGCTTGTGATTTCCCAGGCACCTTCAGGTCTCTATTAAACAAGAGAGGACTAAAACTGGAAGCTGTGGGGATTTGAGGACTCCTGCACTGCCTGCACAGCCAGGCAAGTCCTTTCCTTAATATTTCCAACACGCTTTAAGCTCCGCTTTTAGTAGCTTGATTTTTTGAGCGAATAGTTGAGGACACAAATAAATGCTCTTTCCTGCTCTCAGCAAGAAACACTGCCAGGACATAGCCTGTCCTTTCACTCTTGTTCCCTCCAGGCAGTGCATTGCCAAATCCCAGTGGGATAAAATTGCTTGGATGTGGGTTGAAATCTCAAAAATCAAATCAGTTTCCTCCAAATGGCTACAGTTTGGAAACACCAAATTCTGCCTCAGTTTTTCTCCCCCTCCCCAGATTGGAAGCTGACCTGCAGGCAACGAGTTTGATAAAAGTGGAGGTGACAGCACTGGGTCCATAAAAAAAAAAAAAAACAACATCTGCCCTCAAATTTCCCTTGAAGTAACAGATATTTTAGGTACTGTCTGCAGACAACAAGCCTCTCTCAAGAACATCTGCTCTGGTGAACACCAGTTATGAGTTCTCCTCCTGGAAACCTCTATAAATAACAATGCACTGAGGGCTGGGTAAAACCTCATTAAATTTGGAAAGCCTGAGAACTGCTCTTTGCTCAGCACCCAGGGAGGGGAGGGAAAGAGAAGCAGTAGAAGGCAATGCCCAAAACCAAGTCCATGTGCAGTGTCAGAAGATAAGCCCCAGAGGCCCAAACCCAATTGGAAGGCACATGGATTCAGATACTGGGGGTTTGATGAAGTGCCAGGGACATAAAGAAATCAGGCTGGGCTCCCCATAGATAGCTGGAAGGGTGGAGGGAAAGTTTTTTAGGCAAAGTGCTAACTAGAAAAAGGAACCACAAGCAACTTTACTCCCGTTGTTTGACTGCCAGACGTATTCAGGGAGCAGAACTTTATGCATCCTTTATACGAGACTGGGATTTCATCAAAGGGATAATAACTGCATCATCAATTTCTCCTTTGAAATGAAACCCAAACATTGCCTGAATGCTGAAGCCAACAGCAGTAGCAATAACAGTACTGGAAAGAAGTCTGTAATTGCAATGCCATAAACCATAATCTTTGTTTTAGAAATAACACCTGCTCTCCAAGTGACTTACTCTCCGTGGTACCACCTCTACAAAGTCCCTGCTAGCAGTGGCAGCCGGCTTAGGAGCTCATGTAAAACGCTCAAGCACCCCCGCCTCGTGAAAACATATTAACTAAATGGAGCTGCAGGCTTCATTCCTCTTTCCTAGAAGATGATTCCTGCCTCCAGCTCCACTCCTCGTAATTTATTTTCCCTTTTTAAGTGCTGATATGCACGCTGGTACAAGAAAAAAGAAATGCTTTTCTGATTATAGTGGCAGAGAGGAGGCTGCAGAGCTGCTTTGCTGCTCTGCATGGGAAACTTTAGTTCACTTCTCTCCAATGAAGATTTCTTTTTTATCTCCTTTGGGTGTTTTCGTTTTTGGTTGGGTTGTTTTTCAGTTGGTTTGGGTTTTTAGTTGAAAGCTCAGACATACTTATTATCCTCTCCATCAAGCAACCTCACAGCTGCAAAAATGAGGGGAAAGTTATTAGCCCAGAGAGCAACAGGGACTTATTTAAAGCAGGGAAGGAAGGGGTTTGTGCAGCTCGCTGGGAGAGGATGGGAACGGAGCAAATGACTGCTCTGAAGGGGGGCAGAGAGAGTTCAAGCCACTCCAGAGTTCAGGGCAAAGTGAACAGAGGATTTGTGCAAGGTGCTGGCTCGGTGGTCTGGGCTCTAAAGCTGCTTTCCCTGCTCCTCATTCATCTCCCTGAACCCATCACAGAATATCCTGAGTTGGAAGGGACCCACAAGGATCATCGAGTCCTGCCCTGCACAGGACACCCCCAAGAATCCCACCATGACCTGACATGAAAATCATGGATATAGGATTGCCTTTTTAATCAGAAACATGGTAAATCAAGAGTCTCTGTGTGAATTCGCACTATAAGGGGCACAACCCTCTTCAATCCCTGGTGATTTTCTGTTCCCATCACTTTTTTCCCAGAGCTGCCAGTGGGAACCACCATCCAGTTGCCAAACCTTTCACTAAGGAAACCTGGGTGCAAGAGCTGAATTTCATTCTTGCCTCAGTAGGGTCTGCCAATAAATTTCTTATCAACCACAAGGCTTCAAATTGTATGTTTGGAAACTCCCCTGTGGTCTATAAGACTTTAATGGGATAAAATAAAAGAGAAAACAAAGGGCAACATGATAAAAAAAGGAGGGAGTGACAGGTAGATGCTGCCTTTGCAGAAGGAGGGGAGGATTTTTGGGATTGGAGTAAAACTCACCCAATGCTGCTGCAAGAAAATGACCCTGCACATTGCCTGGGGCCTCCCAAAGTAACAGGAGTTTCCCACTGATTTCAAAAGACCCACAGAGAGTTTTTCACTTCCCTGTGCTGACAGAAAACCCAAAACTGCAGGAACTGAAGCAAATCTCTTCTCCTCCATTTGTTATATGCAGGGAATCCCCAGATGGGCTGTTCCTGCATGGTACAAATTCGTCTTTAGGAAAATGGACTTGAAAGGAAACTTGGAGTTCATCCACAGAGCACACAAAGAAAAGTACAGGTGATTCTGGAGCACTGCAGAATCCAGGGTTAAGATTTAGGCTAAGTCTGGACCCCTCCTTCCCCTGCCTAATTCTATGCCAGCCTTTGAGTAGGATCAGCAATTCAGGACTGAGTCAAACTCAAGTCAAACTGAGGACTGAGTCAAACTTCACTCATCACCAAGATATGAAACATGAGAAGCCTTTTCCTTCATGAGGCTGGAATAACAGCCAGGACACACTTCACATTCACATCAGTGCTGTGCCCTGATTTAAATTCTGATGTGAGCTGTGATGAGTCTGAAGGATCAGGGAATCACAAAACCACTGAGGTTGGAAAAGCCCTCAAAGACCATCGAGTCCAGCCCTGCCAAGGCCACCACCAAACCACATCCTGAACCAAAACCACCCAACTCTCAGCTCCAAAGCCCGTGTTTTCCTGCCCTGAGCCAAGGACCAAGGGCATCCTGGTACTCTCACTCCCCATGGGGTCACACCACCAACCCCAAAATCTCAACTGCAGCTTTCTCCTCCTCTTCCCACAGCACTGACAGAACTTGTGGCTTTTCTCTGCCTCCTGCCCCGGTGCTCTTTTCCCAGCTCTCTCTGTGGGACTTTTGTTCCTCCCAACAAAGGGAGACGCTCTGTTCCCCAGCCAGGGAGCTCCTTTTCCCGTCTGGGTCCTGATGAAAGGAGCGACACTCGAAACCAGCCCGGATGGCTCTGGCCCTGTTTCTAATTAGCACATCATCTGTTCATTTCTAAAAACAGCCGCCTGCATGTGTGCCTGGAAGGGGAGCTGCTTGCAGCAGCATCTCCCTCTCCAAGCAGCCTGGAATCAGCCTGGCTGGGCCACCTGGGCACACACCAGGGCATCTGACGTGGTTTTGTAGCCCCAGTCCAGCCACGGGGCATCCAGTGAAGCCAAGCAAGGTATTTTCCCCCAAGGGGAAGGAGCTGAGCAGGCAGGCTCCTCATCCTCCCCACCCAGAGAGCTCTCCAGGCCATCAAGTCTTCTTGGAGTTTCTCTCCATGCTTCAAGTCTCCTGTTGGGATCCTGTGTCTGGGCACTTCAGATTCACACCTAAACTGCTTTTACACAAGGCACAGATAAACAAAGAAGCAAACTGGGATGGGGATTTATGGTGCAAATTTTAGCTGGAAACAGCAATTTGGTCATTAAGGTTGGAAGGGACCTCTAAGATCAAGTCCAACTATTATCCCATTTTGATTAATTTCTTTTCTTTACAATAATAAACTGGACCTTCCTTCCTTCCTTCCTGCCTTCCTGCCTTCCTGCCTTCCTGCCTTCCTGCCTTCCTGCCTTCCTGCCTTCCTGCCTTCCTGCCTTCCTGCCTTCCTGCCTTCCTGCCTTCCTGCCTTCCTGCCTTCCTGCCTTCCTGCCTTCCTGCCTTCCTGCCTTCCTGCCTTCCTGCCTTCCTTCCTTTTTCTTCTTTCTTTTCTTTCCCCTTTTCCCCTTTTTTAATTTTCCCCTCTTTTTAATTTTCCCTTTTTCCCCTTTTATTTCTCTCTCTCTCTCTTTTTTTTTTTTTTTTTTTTTTTTTTTTTTCTCGGCANNNNTTTTTTTTTTTTTTTAATTCATTAGGCAGCACAGCAGGAGCTCAGCCATTGAGAAACTTTCTGCGCCACGAAAATCTCGTGTGCCGTTTCGGGGAACAGATATGTGTGGGAGAGAGGTAATTACTGCTCTCAGTATCTGTCTTTGGCTCTGGAATTAATCCACAGAGAGCACTGAATTAACTCAAGAGCGGGGAGATCTGAGGATTGTTCCTGGCAGTCCATCCCAGCCATGCCGGACCTGGTGCGAGCCTTTGGCCAGGAGCCAAGGCTGACTGAGAGCCAAAGGCAGGGCTGCAGACACAGACAGGCTCTGGCAGGGATGCACACGAGAAATTAGGGGACATTCGTTGTCCCATCCACTCTCCCACATCATAAAGAACCCCAAAAATCTGCATGTTAAAGATCTGTCCTTAAATCTCTCCCGGAAAGAGAGGTGAGGGTGTAAAGAAAAACATCAGGAGGGAAGGAAGAATCAGGTCCAGGTCAGCAAGGCAGCATGTAGGACCAGGAAAAGGATTATATTCTCTCCATCCTGTCTCCTATTTCAGATCTGAGCCCAGGTTAATCCAGCCTCTCCTGGGCTTTATTTCTACAACATTTTTTTTTTTCTAAATGTGAAACAGCCACTGTGCCCAGTGAAATCTCTGTCTCTCTCTGGAGGGAAGCAGAAAGGGGTCTAAAGATAGCAAATATCTGGTGGGAGGTGTCCCTGCCCATGGCACGGGGACTGGAATGAAATGGTCTTTAAGGCCCTTCCAACTCAAACCATTTTAGGATTCTATAAAAAAACAAGCAAAAGTTCAAAGAAAGGACAAAGGGTGAAGGGTAAAATTCAGATATTTGGGACCTGTTGCCTCTCAAAGCTTTAGTCTTCTTTAAAGTGAGGAATCAGAGATGGGAAGCATAAATCTGTATATGTGTTGTACCTTTCATTACAGTCTNGACTGAGTCAAACTCAAGTCAAACTGAGGACTGAGTCAAACTTCACTCATCACCAAGATATGAAACATGAGAAGCCTTTTCCTTCATGAGGCTGGAATAACAGCCAGGACACACTTCACATTCACATCAGTGCTGTGCCCTGATTTAAATTCTGATGTGAGCTGTGATGAGTCTGAAGGATCAGGGAATCACAAAACCACTGAGGTTGGAAAAGCCCTCAAAGACCATCGAGTCCAGCCCTGCCAAGGCCACCACCAAACCACATCCTGAACCAAAACCACCCAACTCTCAGCTCCAAAGCCCGTGTTTTCCTGCCCTGAGCCAAGGACCAAGGGCATCCTGGTACTCTCACTCCCCATGGGGTCACACCACCAACCCCAAAATCTCAACTGCAGCTTTCTCCTCCTCTTCCCACAGCACTGACAGAACTTGTGGCTTTTCTCTGCCTCCTGCCCCGGTGCTCTTTTCCCAGCTCTCTCTGTGGGACTTTTGTTCCTCCCAACAAAGGGAGACGCTCTGTTCCCCAGCCAGGGAGCTCCTTTTCCCGTCTGGGTCCTGATGAAAGGAGCGACACTCGAAACCAGCCCGGATGGCTCTGGCCCTGTTTCTAATTAGCACATCATCTGTTCATTTCTAAAAACAGCCGCCTGCATGTGTGCCTGGAAGGGGAGCTGCTTGCAGCAGCATCTCCCTCTCCAAGCAGCCTGGAATCAGCCTGGCTGGGCCACCTGGGCACACACCAGGGCATCTGACGTGGTTTTGTAGCCCCAGTCCAGCCACGGGGCATCCAGTGAAGCCAAGCAAGGTATTTTCCCCCAAGGGGAAGGAGCTGAGCAGGCAGGCTCCTCATCCTCCCCACCCAGAGAGCTCTCCAGGCCATCAAGTCTTCTTGGAGTTTCTCTCCATGCTTCAAGTCTCCTGTTGGGATCCTGTGTCTGGGCACTTCAGATTCACACCTAAACTGCTTTTACACAAGGCACAGATAAACAAAGAAGCAAACTGGGATGGGGATTTATGGTGCAAATTTTAGCTGGAAACAGCAATTTGGTCATTAAGGTTGGAAGGGACCTCTAAGATCAAGTCCAACTATTATCCCATTTTGATTAATTTCTTTTCTTTACAATAATAAACTNGAGCCAAAGGCAGGGCTGCAGACACAGACAGGCTCTGGCAGGGATGCACACGAGAAATTAGGGGACATTCGTTGTCCCATCCACTCTCCCACATCATAAAGAACCCCAAAAATCTGCATGTTAAAGATCTGTCCTTAAATCTCTCCCGGAAAGAGAGGTGAGGGTGTAAAGAAAAACATCAGGAGGGAAGGAAGAATCAGGTCCAGGTCAGCAAGGCAGCATGTAGGACCAGGAAAAGGATTATATTCTCTCCATCCTGTCTCCTATTTCAGATCTGAGCCCAGGTTAATCCAGCCTCTCCTGGGCTTTATTTCTACAACATTTTTTTTTTTCTAAATGTGAAACAGCCACTGTGCCCAGTGAAATCTCTGTCTCTCTCTGGAGGGAAGCAGAAAGGGGTCTAAAGATAGCAAATATCTGGTGGGAGGTGTCCCTGCCCATGGCACGGGGACTGGAATGAAATGGTCTTTAAGGCCCTTCCAACTCAAACCATTTTAGGATTCTATAAAAAAACAAGCAAAAGTTCAAAGAAAGGACAAAGGGTGAAGGGTAAAATTCAGATATTTGGGACCTGTTGCCTCTCAAAGCTTTAGTCTTCTTTAAAGTGAGGAATCAGAGATGGGAAGCATAAATCTGTATATGTGTTGTACCTTTCATTACAGTCTTGAATTAATAAATGAGTCAATCCTGGACTTTAGGGCTGTCAGGTAAATACTGGATGTGCTCCAGCCTGGATTCAGCTTCCTACAGGGAGCAGGGGCAGCCTTTGAGCTTAGGCTCCACATTTTGCTTGTGACTTCTCCAAAGTTCTCATTCTAAATCCGAGTTCAGCTGGCAACAGAAGACACATAATCCCGACCCATTCCTGATCCCAGGACTCATCCCTCCGACTCATCAGCTTTCAGGTTAATTTGGTCTATCCCTGCTCAAATATCCCTGCTCCTCTGCCAGTGTGGGATGCTCCACATGCCCAGAGAGGTTGGCTGGGCAGCTCCAGTGCCAGCTCTGCCAGCTTGCCCACATGACACATCCATGGCCCTTTCTGAAGGTATCAGGGTTTTATGAGCTGTGGGATTTCCCTTTTTTGGGATGAGCACAGCCCATCACAGACCAAGATGTGATTTCTCTGAAGCTTTGCCCAGCCAATCTCCAACTCGCCATAAACCCCTGGGGATATTGAAATAAACGTGGTCCAGATGGCACTGGAAGACATCAGCAAAGTCACATCCAGCCCAAGACAGGGATGTCCTTCCAGGGGCTGCCCATGCCCAGATGATGACAAGGAAAATCAGAGCTGACCTGAAAAGGAAACAGAGCTTTCCCTCCCCTCAACATTGCTTCTGCTTCACGAGACTGTTTCCAAACCTATCCACTCCCTTGCTTTTCCTTTCACAGTTTCTTCACAGCTCCATCTCAGCCAGAAGTTGAGCCATCTGAGCTCACATGAGAACGACTTTTCAGATGTGAAACCTGGCTTGGTGGAAAACCTGAAAATCTCAGAGGTAAATCAGGTACATTGGGTTCACCACCAAATATCTCCAAGGTTCCTGTGTGTGGCCAGAGAAGATCTGAGTCTCGAACACTTAATGAACCCTCTGAGATTTGTCCAGTGTGGCACAAATCTTCTCAAATCTGTGTTAAACATCTCTCCCTTGTAAGCCATCTTCCCATTCTCCCTGTTGCAGTTCACCTGGCAGTGCCAGCTTGGGGGGATCCAGTCCATACTGAAGGATATCATGGCCTTTCTCAGGCATCCATGAGCACCCTGGAGAAACAGGGATACAGCAAACAGACTCATATCCCTGGGGAATTAATGCAGAGTAAACGACACCAAGTGACCTTCCCCACATCCTGAGAGGCTGTGGCAGGTTCTTGTGCACGAGCTCCCAGCGCCTGATAGCGATGCTGAACAGCTCTGTGTCCATGTGACAGTACAGTGGTCACTGATTGAAAAACCTTTGGCACAGAATGCCCTCACGTCACCCCTGAGCACTGCTGACATCCCTCAGCCTGCTCCAGGCTGGGAGGAATCTGCTGGATCAGTTTGCAGCCATTTGTCATCAGGAGAACTGGGAATCACCTTCGGAATATTTCCCTCCGAGCATCCCCATGCCCTGCCCTGAATGTAAACACAGCCCAGAGCCTCAGCTTGCTTCCCACAACTGTCTCAACCAGGTTGTTTTTATCTCTGGTCCTATCTGCATGAAACAAATCAGCAATCTATCCTTTGCCCACCATTACTGACGGGAGAGCTCTGCCTGCAAGTTCTCAGTGGGGAAATTGGGGATGTAGCGACAATTCCCATCTGTGCCCTGCCAGATCTGCACCTCAATTCCTCCTTCCCTAACAAGGGTGATCACTCACCACCACGGGGGGATTGTGAGCACAGGGATTTGGGAGAGGCTTAAGCATGGAAGGGAGATTAACACAGCCTTGAGCAGGCTGGCTGGGAAACGTGGGAGCATCAGAGTGATATTCACTGGATCCAACACTCCAGTGAGGCAAAGTCCAAACAAAATCCAGACACTCCAGTGAGGCAGGACAGTTGCTGCCTTTCCTCTCACCTACATGGAAAGCTAAGCAAAAATTTCCTTAAGATTTAATATTTTGTGGGGTTTTATTTATTTATTTTTTATTATTCTCAGCTGGACCACAAGTGGCTGATGATTTCCACAGAGAGAATGGCCCTGCAGAGTGCTGGGAGGAGGAGGGTTATGGTCCCTCCTCCCTGGGAAAACTCTGCTCTGAAGGATTACCTGTTCTGTAAGGCAGGTGAAACGAGGATGCTGCATGGCTGGAGCCCCTCAGATCTGGGCTAGCACCCCCCTTGTGACAGGCTCCCCATCTGACCTCGAACATGTTGCTTAGAGAGAGGTTCATCTCAGAGCCGATTAGGGGATTTAAAATAATTTTCCTTCAAACTAGCAGGAAGGGTTTACTTATGGGTTGTGGTTTCTGTTTTGTTTTTTTTTTCCATTCCTCTTAAATCTGTTAGGTGGCTTCAAATATCTCAATCCTAATCTGCCTGGGTTGCAGATGCAGCCATGCAGCAGATGCAACTGCTCTATATAATCATTAATGAATTTCAAGTTCTTTGGACTGAAGGCATGATCCCCATATTATAATTTCACAGTCTGACCAGATAAACTGACTTTTCAGAGTCAAGTTTCATTGTAAAAATGAACATAAACTGTGGTACCTGAAAAAAAATCGTCTGTAAAGGTTCTAAAAAAACACTTTGTGAGAGTGTCCAGACAGAGCAGACAGAAATGAGCTGCAAACACTGAGCAGCTCATCCCTTCACACCAATCATCCTGCCCAGCAGGACTCAGAGACCTCAGGTGACCTGGAGCTGGACAAGATTTAAAAGTTCTCCTGTGGAGCTGGAGCTAAATTTGCTATAAGATCTCTTGTGGGCTCCACCAAAGGAAGCAATGCAAGTACAGGGAGGAATAGAAGTCATGCAATCAGCTGACCAAGGGCTATATTTAATCTTGTCTCTTAATATTAATGTCTTTCCTGGGGCCAAATTAGAGCACAGGATTTTGTGATACTGGGGTGTGAGTTTGTATCTGATCCTGAGATAAACAGGAGCAGAGCTGGGTGGGATCTCAGCACATAAATTCCTGCTTTATCCCCATCACTCTGGCTGTGACATTTCTGCCCTCCAGCTACAGGGACTGGGTGATCACAGCCTTTATTTCAGCACTGCCAGAAGTGGGTTTAGATCTCCTGCTGCATTGTGGATGCTTGTTTTGCTCTCACGTTGAGAGGACTGCTCCAGACAGAAGAATCATCAATGATCTTAGAGAAAAAGGATGCCACCTTCTGTGAACTTTTCTGTGTGACCTCCCCAGAGAAAGTTGTGTTCTCAAGTTCAGATGTTGTTAATATCCTCCATGAGGAGGAAAACACAGCAACTGGTCTTGTGAGAGTGACTACAGAGAGAAAACTCCCAGCTATGGCTCAAGTGTCATAGGAGAGGAAAATATTAGTCCAAACCACATCAAGCTTTTGGTGGAGGTGGGTGAATTTCATCCTATTTCTCCTGAGTTCTGCAAACACAGGGATATAAAAGCACTAAGACAGAGATGAGCAAAGCAGATCCCAAAGCCAGTATTCAACACCAAGAGGCCTCTGGTGCCTGTACTTTGGGGTTTGAGATGGTTTGGAAACTGCAATTTGCATTCACCAGGAAAACAGTGAGGAGAACAAACACAGGGAGATGTTTAGATTATATTCCTCCATACCCTGAATTTTCAATGGGGATGGTGGGCAATGCTGGGCTTAAGAATGGGATGATAAATAGATAATATATAGATAATACAGATAATATATAGATAATATAGATAATACTCCCATAAAGACAGAATAAGAGGGCATAACCCATTTTGAAACGCCTTTGAAAACACCCAGGATTTCCTTTCTGCTGAATCCAGCACACCATCCCCGTCATCTCCTATAAGACCTCTCTAAAGCTCCTAAATTTGGCAGCTGTCATCTACAGGAGTTACATGATCTGGAGCTAATGCAATTAGCTGTGACTTTGAAGGCACACAGCAGCTTCTCATCATTCTTAGAAGAGACTTAGACAACTTGGGGACAGCAGCCAAGCTCAGAATGACTGCCAGGAGTGTCATGTGCTGTTCCAGAGCTGAGAGAGTGTCTGCAAGGAGCCTTGAACAGATTGGGGAAAGGATGGAGCAGGGAGGGAAGACAGGAGTAAATGAAGACAAAGAGGGATCAGCACCAGAGAAGGGATGGCCACAGGTTATGGGGTCAGAGTGCAAAGGGAAGTGAAGGGGAAAGGGAAGGATGGTGGGAATGAAGGAAGATGGGAGGTGGTGCATAGAGGAGGTAAGGTGAGGAAAAAATAATCAAATTAATTAAACTGGGCTGGCTGGGGGAGAGAATTTAGATTAGGAAGGGAAAGGCAGTGCATTGATATTGGGAAGCTGGATTTAGTTTGTAATAACTGTAAGAAGCTTTTCAAATGCTGTCATTGATGGTTATGATTGAATGTGGCCTGGCAAAAAAGGTGATATCAATAAAGTGCTATCAAATGCAGGAAAGGGACATTTGTCTGCAGCAGATCAAGGAAATAAATCAAGAAATAGTCCCCACTGGCCCGTAAAGCTGTTCCAGTTCATGTGGTTGGGTCTTTTATTAGACCTGACGTATCACAAAATGTTGCAATAACTCCTTCCAAGGATCAGGAGTTTTGCCAGATGGTCTTAGAGGTTCCATCATCTTCTTTCATCTTATTGCCAGAGAGGCACCAATGGTGCAAGACCTTTACCAAGGAGTCCCCACCACTGGGTTTGGGGGAGCAGGGTCCCAGCTGGACCAGGACAATGATTCTGTGAATTTGGGGGTGCTCTCCCTGAGCACTGGGGATGAAGGGAGTATTCAGGCACAGCTACACAGGCAAAGGCTCTTCAAATTAAATGTAAGGATGGAACTTTTTACAGCAGGGATGGTGAGGCACAAATTGGTCGGAGAGGTGGTAGATGCCTCAGACCTGGAACAATTCAAGTTCAAGCTGGACAGGGCTCTAGATAATCTGTTTTTGTGGAAGCTGTGGGCTGAACTACACCTTGGAAGGTCCCTTTCAACCCAAATTATTCTATGATTCCATGCATGGAAGGGGTCAAAAAGAGCTGTGACATGACAGCAAGCCATAATAGCATTCCTTAGGATTTCCAGCTCTTACTCTGTATCTGCCAAGCCAGCAGGACTCCCGGATCCCCATTTTCCCCCCAAGGTGCACACACATTTCCAGGCTGGTCTGCATCACTCCTGAGCACCCCGTGTGCTCAGGGTGGCTGTGACTGATGTCACACACAGAGCTGTCACACTGACTGGGGACAGCTGGCCTTCTTGGCCACCCAGGATCCCTCTGTGGGATGTCTGTGCTTGCAGACAGCGTGTGGCACCTGCAGTGTAGGCACAGTCAGAGCCTTTTGGCGTGGGGAAGCCTGCCAGGATCCAGGAGCCACGGAAAAATTCAGGATTGCCTCCAGCTCTGCATGGGGAAGAGCATGCCTTCGGATGTTCCCTGTGTGGGAAAGTTGTAGCAGATATCTGAACATGTTTCTGCCTTGAGAGTTGGTTCTTGGAGCAGCTCAACAGTGAACTCTGCACAGACAAAGTCCCTGGTGTTATTTTGAGCTCTGCAATAAGGTGTGTGTGAATCCACGTGTCTGTTTTCAAGGATATGATGTTCATACAATCTGAGAACAGATGATAACCCAGCCAGTGCCACCTGTTTTCTGTGGCATAGAAAGGAGTATGGAGCTGTCCCTGGGCGGTGTCACAGCCCCACTACCTGAACACATTCCACTTGAGGTGTGCCTGATTTTATTACCCAAAAGAAAAGCCCAGCCTGGAGGTTCACACCTTCCAGGAAAAGGAATCACAGACTCATAGAGTGGTTTAGGGTGAAAGGGATCTTAAAGCTCATCCATTTCTAACTCCCTGCCACAGGAAGGAACACCTCCCACCAGACCAGGTTCCTCCAAGTCCCATCCCACCTGGCAATGAGTGTATTCCTATGAGGAGCTCCTTTGAGACTGGAAGGTCTGGGGGAGGAGAGTTGTCAGAGGGGTGGTAGGTGCCTCATCCCTGGAAAAATTCAAGTTCAGGTTGGACAGGGCTCTGGTGTAGTGGAAGCTGTGGGTTGAATTACACCTTGGAAGCTCCCTTTCAACCCAAATTATTCTATAAATCACTCCAGCTTCAGGCTTAGACCTCATAAGCCTAAATTCCAACATCCCACCTTCCACACCCCTCAGGCACACCACAGGACCAATGAGCAGAGGAGAGAAGCTGCAAACAGATGCTGATCTAACCAAGAGACTGGGACAACCAGGCATGGAAAGATAAGCATGTGTCAGCGTCCCATCACCTGTGACACCATCCATCCATCCACCCCTGGCAGGCTGAGACAGGCTGTCTGCACACAGCATCCACTGCAGGATGCTGGACCACAAAAGGGCTGGCTTGACATGCACTGTGGTGGTGCCACATGAGAAAAGCCTGATGGGGTGGAGGAGAAAAGCATCTTCCTGTGGTTTGCAAGAGGAGTCTGCCTGTCTTCCTGCAGCAGCTCGAGAAGGCAGCTGGGATGGGATGGAGAGAGAGATGTGCGGCCGCTCCAGACGTTCTGGAGAGACGAGCGGCTCACCCACGGCACACAGCTTCCCCTGCCAGAGCAGCTCAGGTACTAAAAGCTGCACAAACACTGTCTGCAGTGCGGGGAGACTGGGAACTTAATCATTTAGCACTTTAGAAAGGGAAAGAAAACTTGGGAGTAAACATAATTTTTTTTCCCCAGAGCAGCATCCTGTGCCTTGATGGGAGAAGATGACAGCTCTGAGCCCAGCCCTGTGCTGCACCAGGGAGAGATCACAGCTGGGGCATCTCTGTGAGCTGTACCCACCCTGGTATAAATTAGATAGAAAAGGACAGGAAAACTGGAGCTAATATTCCCAGAACAGCCAGGACTTGGAGGCTATTAACCCCTATTTTCTCATTAAATTCTAGCTTAGACAAACACTTTTCTCTCATCTAATGTAACCCAGAGAGATGAGTCACTTCTCCCTCTCCACAGCTGTCAAAAGCACTGCTGGGCTGTTCCCCCACTGCAGGGAGAGCAGCTTTTCTCTCCTGGGTGCAGCAGTGTGGGATAGACCAGAGCCCTTCCCTGTGCCCTTTCCCAGATTTGGTTGTTCACAAGGAATTGGACTCTGTGATCCTTGTGGGTCCCTTCCACCTTGAGATATTTTATGATTATATGAACAAAACCTCCCATTTTAAGCCTAAAAACCTGACAAAGGATCATACTGGCCACATCCAGCTCCCAATGTCACCACGTGTACCTTTAATTCGGTGGCTCTGCAGAGCATTCACTGCACTCACCATGATGCAGAGTCACCAAAGTGTTTCCCAAGACTGACAGCACGAGGATAAAAGCTGTAAAATCCAAATGCCACAGGAGGAGGGAGAGAAGGACACTGCCAACACGGGCTCCTTGCAGCAGCTGCTTAATTTGTCAGGTAGTAATTCATTAGGTCTTAATACACAGGGTGGATTTAGAACAATGAGAACTGAGCAGCGCTCAGTGTACACATCCTGTGACGTGCCAGCAACATGGAACTCTCTAGACAGCCACAGATTTGTTATGTTAATACCCCCTCGTCTCCTTCTGAGATTATCAAAAGGCAAGTGCTGTCACGCAGGAAAAAAAAAAATTACAGTTGGGGATGGATGGATGTGACTGGTGCTTATTGCTCATGAACTGCTGGGAAGGCACTCAAAAGAACACTGAAAAAAAATTGAGGAGAAAAAAAAAGATTTTACCATTTTTCTTCTGATTTATGGATTATCCCCCAGCCAGGACTCTCTGGACCAGACTCTGCCTTCAAGAATAAGCTGGAGTAACAGCATGGATTCCTACAGAGAGCTGCTCCAGCCCAGGATGGAGTAAAGACAGCGGGAATCCCACCTTCCCTCTGGAAGAGAGGCTGCCCTCAAAAGCTGCAAGCCCCAGGGAACGGGGCAGTGTGGGAGTGCTCAGAGCCTGCAGGCAGAGCCCACGGCCCTAGACAGTGTTCAGCAAGATCTTCTTTAGTTATCAAGCTCCTAATTGAACTAATTGAGCTCCTGCAATTTGCAGGAGTCAACCCTCCCCTTGCCCACCACAGGAGGCCAGAACTTGAAGCCAGTTTGGTCGCACAGGGCACCCGCGCACGACGTTTTCCACAACAAAGGGGAGATGGAAAATGTTGTTGCTCCTGGACCTCTGAGGGTCTCCCTTTGATTGTTGCACTTCCTCCCGGTGTCAGCACTTGTGATATTAATGAAGTAGGCAACGGGTCATTAAAAACCATTCGGGAGGGGGGGATGCAGCCACCTAACGAAGGATTAGAGCGCCGGCGTTATTAAAGAGTGAATATTCACTCTGTCCAATTAAAGGGATCTTTGCCTAATAGCGGGAACACGGCTCCTCCAACTCCCCTCTGGCAGCAAAGCTATGGAATAATTTCATCACCCTCCCGAATAAAGCTGAGGAGACACGGAACAAAGGAGCTGCTTTCCTGCATCTGAGATGTGCCCACTCCAAAACATGAAAGTGGCACCGCTCGGGGAATCGTGGGCTGGGGAGCTTCACAGAGGTGCTGCAGCCAAGGGAGGCTGGTGGCTACAGCAAAGGGGACCTTCAGTTTGAAAGTGCCCTTTCATTTTCTTTGAATGTTAATTGGATTAACATTTCAATTGGTCTGAGGTGTATTTTGGCGTGTGTGCGATAAAGGCGCGCAAACACAAGCGCTGTCAATGGGAGAGGGAGTGGGGGAAGAGGAGGATGAAGAGGAGCATCACCCACAGCTTCTTCCCCAGGCTTGGGGAAAGCAAGATCTCTTTATTCAGAGCTGTGAACTTGATCTTACCCCCGGTCTGGAGTGGTGGGAAATCCTTACTTTTTTTTTTTTTGTTTGTTTTTTTGTTTTTTGGGGTTTTTTTGGTCAAGAAGTACCATTGATACAAAGAAAAAACAACAACGAGCTGTGCAGCAGGAGCAGCCAAGGAGGAGTTTGGTGAAATGAATCCTGTGCAAGCCCATGTTCCCTTAGAGGGGAAGAAAAAAGAGCTACAAAACCAGAGTCACCTGCTCTGCACAGCCCTCACCAGAGCTGCCCACAATTTACAGCATCTTCCAGTATCACCAGTCCAAGAGGTCAGCAAGCACCAGTGTCCCTCAGAGAGATGGCACACAAAGAAAATTAATTCCAGCTCCTTCTCTGGCATCCTTTGCTCTCCTGTCCCCCAAAATGACCCTGCTTCACTTAATTGCACCCCACCTGACCTCCAAACCCACCTTCACCTGCAGAGCTCAGAGCAAGCTGCCTTCCCCAAATGAAATCCCTGCCCATGGGGGTCCCAAAATCTGCTGCCAGCTCACGTATCGCTCTGCTGTTCTCTGAGCTCCTGAAAATCACCTTGCCCAAGCATGAAAAGAGAGCCCCTCTCCCTGCCCTCTCCAGGTTATCAGCTGTAATCTCCTCGAATGAAAAGCACAGTGAGAAAATGCAATATTATTACGGCTACTTTCCCCTCCGGAGTTGAATTTAAGGAAGGTAAATAATTGGCATAAAAGAGGCTTTTGAAAAGCAGGTCTCTGTACCCATTTGTTGTGGATTTCTGGCAAATGCATCACACCCAGCTCTCTCCAGCAAACTCCATCACCATCTCACAGGGAGAGAGAGATTAAAAAAATAAAAAGCTTCTATTTATTATAAAACTTTAATTGGCTTTAAAGAGTGACTGTCGTGCTGCCTGACACTTTAAAGTGTTCTGTACAGTAGGAGACACAGAACATGAATCACTGCACTTGTTTTTCATCGTCTTTCCTGCCACATTTGCTAATTATTTAATCTCCTGTGTCATAAGTGGGTCTTTTGCTCCTTTTCCTGCCCCCTTTTTTTTTTCCTTTCCAATTCTCTCCCGCACTATGACTGGAGCAGGCATTACCCTGGTGCAGTTTGAGTGCCAGTGGGAGGTTTGGAAGGGTCAGGATAGGGGGAAGGGTTCAGAAAATGAGTTAAACATGGGCAGGGGTAGAATCATCCACAGCAACTCAACACAACCATCCCAATGCAACTTTTTGTATTAATTCTTCACCTTCTTGGTGGAAGGCAAGGGCTAGGCATCAGGTCCCCTCTCTGCTTTTATCCCATTCCCATAACCATGGTCATCATTCCTGGAGGGATTTAAAGCCATGTGGATGTGGCACTTGGGGACATGGTCAGTGGTGGCTGGGGAAAGGCTGGACTTGATCTTAAAGGGCTTTTCCAACCCAAACGTTTCCATGACTTTATTCCATGATTCTAAAAAACTTTTCCACCTTGAACACCACCATGATTCTCTGTTGGATATGGGATGTTTGTCCCATGCTGGGAGAGCCTCTCCTGACTCTTTTTGCCTGTTAAATTCTGGTCAGCTTCAAGCTCACAGGTCACAATATTTACAGGGGTCCTGTTCACAAGGGACCAGGGATTTTTGTGGAACAACTTCGTGAAGCACCAGAGAAGCTGTGCTGGGACAGAGCAGCTGCTTCTCTCCAATCCCAAAAAAAAAAAAAAAAANTTCGTCGCCAAAACAAAAAAAAAAAAAAAAAAAAAAAAGTTTTTCTCAGAATAAGGGGAGCAACACCTTCATTCAGCATTTCTTACCACATTCATCACCCTCTGACAACAGACACACTCTGCTCTTCATCCTTGTGACAGTGTCCTTCCCATGGAGAGAGAACATCACAGACTTACAGAATGGATTGGGTTGGAAAGTTCTGATTCCAACTTCCCTGCCACAGGGATGAAAAGCCTGATGGAAGTTCTGCATCCACGAGAAATTCTTAGAAGATTACAGAGAGCAGAAATGTAATATTTGCAGTTTTTCTAGTTTGTAGCACCGAAACAGAGGTCCTAGAATAATGCAAGATATTCCAGGATAAAAGAGAAAAGCCCAGACCAGCAAATGGACAAAGTCACAGTCTTGTTTTATACACTGTAACTAACAAAATCCTCCAGAAGTAAAAAACAAACAAACAAACAAAACAAACAAAAAACCTCACCAAAAATAAAACAAGCAAAAAAAACCACAAAAAAAACCAACAAAAAAAACCCAAACAAATGAAGAAAAAAACCACTCACAAAAGATACAACACAGAATACCAAAAAACCCCCAGATTTTCAGCTGGAAGCTACTGATGCTGATGTAGGATCTGTCTTTTGGAGGTTACACCAGTCCCTCAAGGAGAATGTGGCTCAGCAGTGCCTCTGTGGCAGTTTCCACTTCCAACAGGGACATTTCCTCCTTGGCAAGGCCTTAAATAACAAAAGTGAGGGTGAAAACCTCAGCAAGCCAGCAAGACCTCATCCACCTTCCCACCTTCCTCAGGGCAGGATCTGCAGGGTACAGGCCACTTCCCAGCTGGGAAAAGTTTCCAAGTTGTCAATTCCCCATCCTGGAGGTGTCCAGGGCCAGCTTGGATGGACAGTGGAAGGTGTCCCTGCAGGAGGGATGGAAGGAAATGATCTTTAAGTTCCCTCCCAACCCAAACCATTCTGCAATTCCATGATTTCCAGTGAAAATTGGGCTTTCTCCTGTGCCTTTGTTGCCCAGCTCCCCAGGGCTGGCATCCCAGGAGGATGCTCCCCTCTGCCAGGCTGAATGCCACCCTGGGATTTATCTCCTGGCAGCACAGCTACGTGGCACAGCAGCTTCTGAGGCACAGGTGACCCTCCTGGAGAGATGAATCTGGGAAGGGGACAAGAATTCACCCCCCCTGGAATCCCCACATGCAGTTTGGGGATGCTGAGTGGCGTCTCTGCAGGTTCCTGAAAGCTGCCACAGGAGTTGGGAGCAGGGGAGGGATGAAGAGGAGTCTCAGATGTTTGCAGAGAACAAATAATAACAGCACTAATAAGGCTGCATAATTTTATGGCTCCTGCTTCCCCATCTTCAAAGGGCATCCCACAGGTTTTGGCAAGGCCCTGTGAATCAGGAGCCAGCCCAGGGTTCAGCATCAGCAGGATTTAAGGTGAGTGTTGATATAAATAATACAAACACTGGAACACAAACAGCCAGCAGGGAGAGGCTGGGCCTGGGGACTGCTCAACATAGGGGAGAAACCCTAATTCTGGGTGCTGTGGAGGCAGAGAAAGGGATTTTACTGCTCCAGGTAATAACTGAGCACCTTGAAATGAGAGTGACTCAAAGGCACTGCTCAGCTTCGTGTCAGGGGGTGAGAGCATTGCCCATGCCCTGCTCCTCAGGGTGACAGGAGATTTGTTGCCCCACACTCCCTCCACCCTGTGCCTCCCTTTGAGCCATCAGAGGGTGCAGCCTGGGGAAAAGCTTCACCCTGTCCCAGCAGAAAGCCCCAGATCAGCTCTGCCCCCTGAGCTGAGGCTCCCAGTGTCCCCATCGCCCCTGCAGTGCTGGAGAAGCTGCTGTGCTGCAGGGAGCAGGCACTGGCCATGCATGCACCTCTGCCAGGTGCTCTCCTGCACTCATAGCCCTCAGATGTGGCCAGCAACACTCAAAGGCATCTGAAGAAGGGATTTCTGCACCCACAGAGCCTCTCTGTATATCACAACCCCCCCAGACCCCTCGTGCACTATGAAAACAACATGTAAAGCATTATCAGTGCAGGGCTGCTGGCACAACTTACTGACCCATCCAGGCAATCAGCTTATGATATGAGGGATGGGATCATGCTGGCTGAGCAGGCACAGCTGCTAATGTTATTCTTGTTCATCAGAATATTTAATCCTACTCTTTTTTTTAATAAAAATAAATCCTCAATGACTATTTGCCTGAGGCTTAGGTTGGAGCAGCTAATGGGGGGGTCACATGAACTGAACCCTCTTTATGGAGTATGAACAGTAGCAAGATTGCTGAGCTCGGGTTGGGAGGGCAAGAGAAGCCCAAATGTGGGAGGAAAAAAATTCATTCACATGTGAACCTGTGTAGGGAGAGGTCAGGAATGGCTACAGCTGGAAAAAATCCCAAATAAACACAAACACCGGGAATGAGAAATGCGGCAGGTTGGAGTAAGACAGAGCAGAACCCAAAGGAGGAAGGTCCTGGGCAAGAAATGAGGCACAACTCTCCTTTGTGGCAGGTTTCTCCCCCAGCCCCAATCCCTGGGATGATGCTGAGACATCCAAAACCTTCCTCCTCCAGAAGCACTCCAGCTTCTGGCACAGGGCAGCAAAGCTCATTCAGGACAGCAAGGAGCACGTGCAGCCCAGTTCTGATGCCACAGGAGGGTGTTGGCACTGTCCCACCCTGCAGAGACTGTCCTGATGCCTGACACCCACCCAGCACTCCAGGGAGCTGTGCACCAGCAGATCCCGAATTCCTGACACAGCCCAGCAGCCAAAGAAACCACGGAGAGCCTTGGAAAGGGGTTAAAAGGCTGGAAACCTCAGCCAGCTGATGGAGAGACGTGGGGAAGAGGAATGCCAGGGGGGCATATCCCAGCCTGAGCAGGCTGCTTCACCATGCAATGCTTTCATTGCAGCCTCTTTTCTTTATTTTTGTTTACAGCCCCAATCCTCCTCCTATCAGAGCAGCCAGAGCACTTCTCACCTGCTTTGCTCTGGGCACTGCAGCCCTCAGAGCCAAGTTTGAGCCCAGCATCACACGAGTCCTGAAGCCAACAAGTTCCCAAGGCACGCTTGGCACACAAAGGGAAGCAAAGAAATGCTGGAAGATTAGACCCCGAGCTGAAACTAATTGTTCAATAAGCCATGAACAATCTAGCCTTGGTGCAGTTTGCTTCTCTGCCTTTCATCTGTGGGAAGGAAAAGTAAACAGCACGAGGAGAAGGGCAAGAGGTGCCAAGAGCCAGGACAGGGCTGGAAAAGCTGTGTCTGAAGCAGGGTGGGGCTGGGATGCTCCCTCCTCACCACTGAGCTCCTTCAGCAAGGCTGGCAGGATTTTAGGCCAAAGAAGGCTTGATTGAGCTCAAAATAATTGAACAGCATCATTCCAGGGCCAGCAACATGGGAGTGTAGTCCACGAAGCAGATGAGAAATCAGACTTTACATTCAAGGCTATTATTCCATGAGCAGCAGCGACTCATTCAGATCAGATTAATTGACAGGAATAAAAAAGAATATGTTGATAACTCCGGACATACAGAACGTTTTTATTCACGCTGGAAAGAAGCCCAGATGTAATAGACTTGCACAGACACCTCCCCCCTCTCCATGGAGTGGGCACCATCAGCAATTTTTTTTTCCTGATCCTTAATAAACCACAGGCAGGACAGGATCTGGGGCACCCAGCATCGACACAAGGCAGATTTGCTGGTCTTTGGCCTACTGCAAAAATTAACCATCCACCCAACATATGGGTCCCAGAGAGTCTCCTGCAGAGCCCACTCCTCCCTCCAACTCCCACCCCCTCAAGGAGGATAATCCCCTTATTGTTATTTAGAGACACAGAGGTGGATCTGATCCGCAACCCCAAAATCCCCGTGTCTGCAAAGAGCTGAGGAAGAGATTAGAGATTCACCTCCCATGAAGGGAAAGAACTGAGGAGTCACATCCAGGCTGCCCTGAAATCTGTGAGTGTCTGAAATTTGGCCTCAGACCCAAATTTCTCAGACACAGCCCGGCTCCATCAGCACTTTGGGGCTTGCTGCAGCCTAGCAACCAACAGCTGATTTCCTCATGAGCTTGGAGCTTAAGGAAGAAAAAAGAGGATCAACTTCAAAACAAGGACAAGCTCTGAGCAAACAAAGAGTTGTGGCTCGTGAAACACTGATGGAAGGAAGACATTTTTGATGATGGTGGTGGTGAAATATTGGCACAGGTTGCCCAGAGAGGTGGTGAATGCATCCCTGGAAATGTTCAGGGTCAGCTTGGACAGGGCTCTGAGCAACATTTTCTTATTGAAGAACATGGCGGGGGAGTTGGACTTGGTGATTTTTAAAGGTCCAACCCCAACTCCTGATGGAGCAAATTACAGAGAGAAAAAGGAGCAATATCTGCAAGTCAAGACTGCCAGATGTTTTCTTTCCAAGCACAATCCCAACCCCACTCCTGCTCATGTGGCAGAGGAGGAAAAACCCTTGGGCACAGGACCCAAAGATCGGCTGCATCAGCCTGGTGCAATCCTGCTCTCTCCTGCTTCATGGCTCAGGGTGTTGGACACATCCAGGAGACAAATCCCAGCTCAGAGCCTGGCAGAGAAGCAGGAGAGATCCAAATACTTCATCACCTGAAGAGAAACCCAGAGGCAATTTGATCTGCTTCAAGAAGAAGCGAGATGATGTGATATGCTGGGACTGGAAGGGGCAGCAGCTCACCTCCCCAAGGTCCATCCCATTTGGGATGTTTTCACCTTCCCAAGGTCCCATAATTTGGGATGTTTTCACCTTCCCAAGGTCTCATCATTTGGGATGTTCTCCTGCAGGACAGTCTACCAGATGCTGCCTCCCACAAAACAAATCTCTCTTCCTTTCACACGTGGTCTCAGTGTCACCATACAAGTGTCAGGTAAAGAAAAGCACCTTTTATTCCTTCTCAGAGTCTGTCATTCCTGACAAAACAAGAAATTCTGGATTGCTTTGCTCTCACTCCAAAATCAGTGCAAGGTCAGGTGCAGAGGGAACTGAAATTCAGTGAAAACTTTCTTTCTTTCTTTCTGGAAAAAAACAGAAAGTCTGTCAGTGTGCCCCAGAGCAGCCAGGAATAGCTGGGAGGAAGATGAGAGGCTGGAACTCTGGGGTTTTTGGGGAATATCTTCCCAGCATTTGGGAGTGGGAGGTGCTGCCATGTGCTGTCCCTGATTCAGTGCCCAGACCTATTCTAGAGAACACACACTCCCTGCTGGAGCTGAATTCCCACCTTTTTTCCAACACTGTTGAGGCAAACCCAACTCTTGTCTTCCCAGATGCCTTCCTGTATCCCTAAATCCTTGCAGGAATCAGCAGGGAGCTCTATTGACAGGCTTGTTGTGGCAGCAGAATTAACTGCTGGGCTGATTTTACCAGCCCAACCCATCAATCCCATTTTCCATTATTAGGCACCTGTGTGTTATGTTCATTGATTCTGGGCATTACATTTCCTCAGGGGTTAACAATATTTTTAACACACAGGCAAAAATCCATGGAAGCTTTAAGAATACTCAAGCCCAAGATTCCCAGAGGTCTCCAAGCCCTGTGTTTTCTTCATTTTGCACAGACACATCAATATATCTTCTTAATTCCATCTCATTGTTCCTCCTGTGTAGTGTGTGTTCCCTCTAGACAGAATTGAGGGAGTTTTTGATGACAGACAGGGGGATTCACTGCCCCACTCTTGAGGTGCACCTTGTTTTTTTGGGAGCTTGGTGGCCAGGCTTCAAGATCAGAGTGAAAATATGTCCAATTCCCTTGGTTCTCACAAGAAAAAAAAATATATATAAGCATTAAGGTCTCTTGTGGATGCAATGTGCGATTCCAAAGGGATCCCATTAGAAAAGTCTAATTAACAACCTATTACAAAATGAGATCCAGAGAATATCCCCATTAGCTAAGCAAAGATGGGCAGGGATTTTAATGTGCAAAATCAACAATGAAAAGGTAAATGGAGTCTAAATGAACAGTCCAGGGCTGAGGAGAAGAGCAGAGGGATGACAGGCAGAGGAGTGGGAGAGCACACAGAGAGACAGGAGAAGGAAGAAGCACAGAGTAGCTCAGCAGGAGGATGGATGGATGGATGGATGGATGGATGGATGGATGGATGGATGGATGGATGGATGATCAGATGGCAAATGTTGGCAATTCCATAGTGTTCAACCTGGACCTGTCCTGGCTCTTCACTCCTCAGCACTTCCCTAGAAATGGCATTTGAACACCAAGTCAGGCTCACAAGAAGAGAATCAAAAAAAGGAAAGAAACAGCTACAAGGGGGAAAGTGCTTCCCCAGAAATGGACACAATCCCAATCATGATTCCAATATCTTAAAACCTGGAATCTCACTCCATTCCACCAGAAATCCTGTAGAGATGATTTAACAGGTCCTGAATGGTGGATCACTGGTGGGGGAGCAATTTTGCTGCCACGGTGCTACTCTGAACGCTGAAGAGTTTCTTAACTTCTGCAGAGTCACATCAGAACATTCAAAACCCAAATGTGGCCCATTCAGAGCTCCCATTTACCTTCTGTGCAGAATGCAATTTCCTTACAGCTGTTCTAGCTAACAAGCAGACAGAAAGGGTGAGACACTGAAGGCAGGAAAGACAGGAACAGGAGCTAAATGATGGCTAATGGGCAACTGATCGAGTGGAAGGACAGATGCAGAGAGAGATTAATAGAATAGATAAACAGGCATCAGACCCCAATCTCCCAGCAATTACAGTCTGCTCTGGATATCCTAATCTTCTGCAGTGTCGCTCTCCAATAAGTCCAGTTAAATTAGTTATTATCCCTCATTTGTGTTCGTCCCTGGAATTATTTTGGTGGCGTGGATCAAAGAAACACCACGGGCTTTAATGCGGCGTGTGCTGCTGAGGAGTCAGAGCATTAGAAAGTGCTCCCTGCTCTAATGCATTCCTGTCTCGTGCCAGAATGTGGATCTTTAACTTCTAATTAGTGCATCCCAGGATCTGTCCAAACAACCCTGCCATGTCTTTCCTCACAAACACAAACACAGATGAGCTTCCCCAGGGACCCGCAGCCAGCTCGACACCTATGAGGGGCAGCAGTGTTCTCACAATTAATAAAGCACAAGCAGGCACTAAGCAGAGCTGAATCGAGCTCTGGAACTGCAGCCTGTTTGTTGTACTTAATTTTCTCCTTTCCCATTCGATTCACTAAAAAAAAAAGAAATTAAAATTCCTTCTGCAACTGTAGCAAAAAAAAAAAAAAAAAAACATTAAAAGGGCGAAAAGGATGAAAAGGATCTTATTGCACATTTAATTTAAAACTCGATCAGCAATTAGGATATTTATGGACTGATCACCTGCCAAATGTTATGGTTTGAATCAAAGCTGCTCTGGAGTTCTGCAGTTAAAAATCTGATGTAGTGCAAGGTGTGTCTGAGCACAGCAGGGGTTTGGAATGAGATGGCCTTTGAGGTCCTTTCCAACCCAAACCATGCCATGATTCTATGAACCATAAAGGACACACAGTCTGGGGACTTTTTCCCCCTCTACTTTGGAAGATTCTTTTAATTTCAAAGTTTAATTTAGGATATCAAACAAAATTAAGGTCTTAGACCACAGCAGGAAGGTCTGATTGGAAAACTGAAGCCATACATTCTACATGCCACCTGAATTTGAGAGCAGACCAGCCAGAGCTGGTCCAGAGGAACATCTACAAGCAAAAACAGCTTGGATTCCGAGATCTGTGACAGGGTTTCCTCTTTAAAGACACAAAAATAATTAAAATTAATCCTGAACAAACAGCCTCCTCTCATTCTGAGCAAGCCTGTGTGGAGTTCAGCAGCTCCAGAGGCCCCAGTGGAACTGGCCAGGCTATCAGGAGTGGCCCAGGGGACAGCCCTAATCTGCTTTCTGACATGCACAACGCCCATAAACAAATGATTACGCTCCTGTGCCTGAGTCTCCCTAATTTGCAAAATGTTGATAATGATCAGGGCTAATTGAAAATTTCCCATCTAGCATTATTAGGATGGGGAATGGGGATTTTGAATGAACCACTTGCAAAAAGCTCAATTTCCCCCATCTATCTGATTTTTGACAGCAAAACAAGCAAACAAACAAACAAAAAACCCAAAATGGTCTTAAGTCTTTGGATAATTTTTCCATGGAAAACAGCATTTACTATTTTCTGGATAATTCAATGAGTTCCCAGGGTTCATAAGGCTTCTGAGGGTTCTTTTATTGCTCTTTTAAATAAGTACAGATGCTTTATTGGGAGGCTCAGTAGAGCAAGCTTTATTTGCAGTGATCATGCTCAGGCCTCTGGCCAAGTGTAAATCTCAAGAAAAGATGTGGGAAGAGGGCACTTCATTCACTAATGAAAGGGACATCCAGATGATGAAGAAATTGCACCAAAAATGGCCAAACCTTGTGGTTTTTACACTTGATCCCATCAGGATTTTGAGGAGCAGTTGCTGGGAGGGAGAAGAGCAGGTCTAGACCCCTTTTTCCCTGTGTTTTCTGGAGGACTGGGTGGCTACATCTGTAGATAAGCCAATAAATCAGATCAGAGCTTATGTTCCCCTTGCTTTCTGAACAAGCTCATGCCCACACTGCTACCAGGGCTGAACTAAACTGCTGACTTGGGGTGAACTCCAGCCCAAATTACCCCAAACCTTGTCAGGGCATGAGCTGAGAGCTGGGAATTAAACTCTGGGGACAGTCATGGGCTGGATAAATTCCACTTATCTGGTGGAATTTCTGTCCCTGGCACAAGCCAGGCTTTACCTGGGACATCTCTCCAGCCCTCAGCAGGGTGGGAGATCTCAACAAACCATCAGCAAGCTCAGATTTGGAGGTCAGGGCTCTTAGGCACCTGCCAAAATTGACTCCATCCACTGCACCTGCCTTGATCTCCAGCCCAGCCAGGACTGGCCTTCATTAAGGTTTAATTGCAGGGGTGACCACAGGGTCTGGGGCCAGCAGTGTCACTCCCATGAAGCAGATTGTCCCCGTTTAGCCTCTGCTTTTCCTGGGAGAGCAGGGCCAGGGGAAACACACAGAGCAGGAGGACACAGCAGCTGCTGCATCATTGGACTGACAAATACATAACACACAGCAAAATCACCAAGCAATTAATCAAGGAGAATAATTAGCAGAGCCCTGATTGAACCCACGAGCAGAAACATGCTGGAGGCAGGGGAAGGTTTCTGTCAACACGAGGGGACATTTGGGATCAGGCACCAAAAGACACCTCCATGGGCAGTGAGTTTTGGACATCCTACCCTGCAATATCCCTTCAAGCTTGGCCTCTGCTCTTTCTTGCAGCCTAAAAGGGGCAGAGAAGCTGGAAAATCCACAAGGAGAAATATCACTGACAAGGGTTGAGGTTTCAAAGAAAATTGGTTCCAGCAGGACTGGATTTGCTGCTGCCTGAGAGCTCAGGATCCTCCTGTCAAAACAGACTTGATCTGAAATCCCAGCTCCCACCTGAGCCACAGCAAGGTTTAGGTCTAAAACCCCAACTTTCTGTGCCTGCAGCTGGGAAGCCAGAGTTATGTGGGACCCCAGCTTCTGATTCACAGCAAATTCCACAAGTCTGGGCTTCTGTTTGTGTTTGCTCAAGTGGATAAAATGTCATATCTAGGTATTTCTGTGAGTGAGACTGGGAGGTTTCTTTATTGTCAATGGGGAGGCTTTGCTTTGGGTTTCTTTAAATGAACATGGCAGAAAAAACACACTCCTGGCAAGGCAAAAGTTCATTAAAAAGGCAAAGTATGTAATTTTACCTCTGACTGAAGAGAAGGTAGCTGCTCTACAGCACAAAAGCCCCCCCCAGCAAAATCAATAAGCCCTCACAGAAAGTTTTATAGAATCATGGAATGGTTTGGGGGTGGGAAGTGACCTTAAATATCATCAAATTCCAACCCCCTGCCATGGGCAGAGACACTTCCCATTATCCCAGGTTGCTCTAAACCTTGTCCAGCCTGGCCTTGGACACTTCCAGGGATCCAGGGGCAGCCACAGCTTCTCTGGGCATCCTGTGGGCCTGATCACCCTCCCAGCAGGAATTTCTTCCCAATATCCCATCTAACTCCTCCCTCTGGCAGTCTGAAACCATTCTCCTTTGTCCTGTCCCTCCATGCTCTACTCAAAAATCCCTATTTTGTGTGCCTTTGTATTAAAAACAAATTCCTGGAAATATAAAAATAAATCCCCCTCCTCCAAAAAGCCCTCAGAATCACAGTGCTCCTCCTGATGCTGCAGGGACCCCATCCCCACTGCCTTTGGGGAGCTGTTGGCTCCTGATCATTATTATTGTGGATAATTGAGTGTTTGAAGTGTCCCAGCAGGATCTGCCCCCCAGCACAGGTCACCTGCAAGCCCAGAGAGCTGCAGGACAGACTGACCACTGCAGGACAGAGTGAGCACTGCAGGACAGAGTGAGCACTGCAGGACAGAGTGACCATTGCAGGACAGACTGACCATTGCAGGACACACTGGCCACTGCAGGACACACTGGCCACTGCAGGACAGAATGACCACTGCAGGACAGACTGACCATTGCAGGACACACTGGCCACTGCAGGACAGAATGACCACTGCAGGATGGACTGACCACCGCAGGACACACTGGACACTCTAGAAGGGTCAGCAGGCAAAGTTAAATGAGGATGTGCAGAGGGAAGGGCAGAGGAGGGGTGGGAATCAGTCACTGAGGAGAAAGGAGAGGGGAGGAGGAGAGCACAGAGGTGGGCTGTGCTCAGAAAAGGGATTACCATAGTGCCTGATCCCCAAATCCATCTGGAGCTCCTGCTCTGCCTGCCTGGGGCAGCAAACACACTGCCTCCACTGCCCACCCTGCCTGCTCCCCCATTTCCATGTCACACCATCTGGGTGACATCTCTGACAGACACAGGGACCCTTTTTTCTGCAGGAGAGCAGGGAAAGATTCCAATCACAGCCAAGCTCTAAATGCAAGGTTATCCTCAGCAATGCATTTGTCACGGACACGGAGCCCTGCAGGAGCAGAGTGACAAGGGACAGGGATTCCAGGGGGGTTGTAGTGCTTTGGTGGGTTGCTGGTGGTGTTTTGAGGAAGCCAAATGGGAAATGCTGGAAGGTGGGGAGGGTGGGATGAGCATAATCATTATCCAGGCACCTCCAGCCCATCACAGAATCACAGAATGGTTTGGGTTGGAAGGGACATTTAAAGGTCACTTAATCCATCCCCCTGCAATGGACAGGGACAGCTCCCACTATTCCAGGGTGCTCCAAGCCTGGCCATGGACACTTCCAGGAATGGGACAGCCACAGCTTCTCTGGGCACCTTGTGCCAGTGCCTCCCCACCCTCATTGTAAAATAATTTCTTATATAACTTATCTAAATCCAACCTTCTTCACTTTAAAACCATCCCCTCTTGTCCTGATGCAAAAAACCCTGATAAGAAGTCTGTTCCCACCTTTCTTCCAGCCCCCTTTAGGCTCTGGAAGGGGCTCTGAGGTTTCCTCCAGGTGAGCACCCCCAGCTCTGCCAGCCCTGCTCTGAGCAGAGGGGCTCCAGCCCTCTGAGCATCCTCGTGGCCTCCTCTGGACCTGCTCCCACAGGCTGCTCCTGTTCTCTTCTTAAACACCCCTTCCAGGCAGTAAAACCTGACCTCTTGGCATCCCAAAACCCTTCCAGGGCTGCACTGGGATGTTGGAGTGTGGTAGCCATGGACAGAGAGATGCTTGCTGGGTGAGAAGAGCTCAGGCAGAGCTCCTCTCCCCAGCTCTGGCTGCCTGTGAGCATTCAAGGAAACACCAACTCCCCATCCCATCCCTGGAAGCAGAAATCCAGCTGCTGTTGCTCTCCATGCATTGCTCCCCTCTCCATGGGCTGGGGCAGAACAGAGGTCCCCACACTCAACAGTTTCATGCTATAAAAAGAATAAAATTATTTAAACTCAGTTTTTCTGGGTCTCTGGAGAAAGGCTCATAAACTCTCACCATAATTCAAGGGCTTTGCAGACCTCATCTGCTCCTGCTGCACGTGCAAGGGGAATTTCTGCCTTCCCAACATCTGGCCACACGTTTATTAAACAAATACCTCAGTGCAAAGCTCAGCTTACAAAGGCCCAGTCCTGCTGCCCTTCCCTCAGAGCAGCTTCTCCTGCCAGCCCGTGCTGGGGTCTCTGGTGTCCTGTAACAGGGCTGTGCTCACACTGAGATTTGCCCCAGGTGACAGCTCTGGTTTTGTCTCTCTGCTGTATCCAGACACTGCTTCCATTAACTCCTGAGAACTGAAAATCTTTCCTCCTGGTGGAAAGAGAGGTGATTTCCTTCATTCATCCATTGACTGACCACTGGAAACTTTGCTGGCAGAGGGAGATGCTGGGAGCCAAAGTTTCCTCCAGCCTCCATCTTGCCTCTGGCAGGGCTTCCTGCTGGTGTTTTAGGAAAAAGCAGCTCCATCAAAGCATCCACAGCTGTCCAGCTGATCCATGCTTTGCAGTAATGCAGGAGAGGTGGAATTTCAGCTGGTGATCAGCTGAGGTTGGGCAGCCTTGTCATTCAAGAAGAGAGAACATGAGGGTCCTGATCCAGACTGGTTTGGGTGGGAAGGGACCTCAAAGATCTCATTCCAAGCCCTGCCATGGGCAGGGACACCTTCCACTGGACCAGGATGCTCAGAGACCCACCAGGGCTGGAGGAGGGGGGAGAAAAGCTTCATTCTTCTACTGGATCTCACACAACAATGCTAAAAAGTCTGGTAAAAAGGGAAAGTGACATTTTGTTGGAGTGAGCTGGGCTTTGCACCACTAATTAGTGGTTTGTCATTAGTCTCGTTTGTTTTTCTTTGGAGCTAGGATTATTAGAAAGGTACTTGAGACGATTTTTTATGTTTGGACTTTGATGTTTATTATATTTTATTAGAAATTACAGAAAGTGCAACAGTACCTCTAGCTGCTTGCTACAAGTAGGAAAAATGGCCACAGCTGAGCCTGTTTTAAGGCCTTTTAAAGCTAAACAGACAATAAAAGTATAACACTTATATTATTTATACTTTTAACTCAATAATAGATTCCTATGACCCTTAGAGTGACTTTAGAATGACCAATCCAAATGTAACTACCTGAGTTCTGTGAAGAAAAGGAAGGGAAGAAGATGAACAAGAAGAAAAGAGACCACCCCAAATTCTCCATCTCATTCCATAGCTATTACTGTACTGTAACAACCTCAAATTTAAAACCCATCACCCAAGTGCAAACACACACATCTCACCTTCTATACATTTGTGATTTCTAAGTTATTATTCATGTTTACAAGTCTTTTCCATGGTTTCAGGTCCAGAGCAGTGTTCTCAAGGGGGTCTGTTTCACAAAGCACAGAAAGCTTAAAAACTTCAGATTCTTGAGATCAAACAACATTTTATTTTGTTTAAAGGCCCTTAATGTGACTGAACTTAAGTTCATCCACACGGAAAACTTGACAGAACAGTCCCAGCTGCCTGGAGTGCACTGGGGTGGTATCATCATCCCCCGAAAAATCCAGCCAAGTCTGTGCCATGCTGATGTCACCAGCTGAAGGCTCTCAGGGAGCTCAGGAGAGAGGGACAGCAAAATGATCCTCCCTGCCAAAAAGTGAGGGAACTGAGAGAGGGAGGAGGCTTCCCACATCACCCAGCAAGGCAGGGATTGCCCCAGTGCTCATCCATTAGGTGATCACATCCTTCCTGCCAAGACTTGGATTTGTAATCCCTGGGAGCGTATCATGGATCCCTTAATTACTCAGAGCAGGTGGGATTTCCAAATTTACTCTTGTAGAGGTATTGCAGGCTCACTCCAGACACTCATTGCTGTGTTTGGTCCATGAGCTCTGTGCTGAGTAGAAAGATCTGACCTTCAAGAACTCTTAACTGTGCAAGATTAGACAGCATCTAAACCCCAGATGCAAGTTTGCAATAACAATCATTATTGAAAATAATTACAATCGCCTTATTTCAGAATAAGCCTCAGAGTTTTCTGGGGAAAAAAAAAAAAAAAGCTGCTTATCAGAGATCTCTGTATGCTTTAACTGCAAGACTGGAAACCTCATCTAAAGAGCAAATTGTCATTCTTGCAGCTAAAGTGTAGGCCAATTTCTCTTTAATAGAATAAGATCTTCCTTGGAGGAGATTGTGTGTTGCTGATAATTATCTGGTGACATGTTGGGGTTTAGCAGGTGGATTAATTTCATTTTACATTATGTCATTAGTGCCACTGGAGGGGCGTGTGGCTGCATCCTTTTGGGCATTAAGATGAGGAGTTTGTGATGTATTTTACAGGCAGTACAAACAGCTGGGCTAGAAACAAAACCTCCGCTGGCTTTTTGGGAAAAGGCATTTCCTGTGGATCGTGTGCTGCCATGCCAATCACAGGGAAAGGCCGTGCTCAGCCTGTTAGCTGAAGATGAAGGATGCTCCAGGTCCCTGTTTGAGGCTCAGGACACCTGGGTGTGATCCCAAAATGCAGCAAACACCGACACAAAACCGGATATTATGAGATGAGACATCCTTGAACATCCCTCCCACCTGCAGCAGAGGAGCTGGAAACTTTCTGCCCTCCCCAGCTCGTGCTGCCAAACATCTCAGACCTCTTGATCCTGCCAGAGCAATTTTCTGTGCACTCTGCTGCAGCCTGGGTGTTCAGCAAACCAAATGACTCCACACACCATGGGCTTGTTTTAAAAAAGATTCCAAATCTATCCACCCCTGCTTCCCAGAAGATTTATTATACACAGGCACACGCCACGGAGGAAACAAGAGGCTGCTGCTCTCAGAATATTAAACAAATAAATTGGTTGCCCTCTAACACACCTTTTTTTTTCCCTCTCACAAGATGACCCAGGCTACTGAAAAGCTAATCCAGCTTTCTGCAGACTGGGAGAAGGGAGTGTGGAGTTCAGTAGGGCTCAGCTATGGAGCTCAGCTTGGATCAACAGCAAAGGTGGAAAGCAGGAGGATGAAATGGCTCTAAAGAAGAATATTGACTGATTATCATGAGGCATGTCTGGAAGAAACTTGAGTGGTACCCACAGAAAATATACTGAGAGCAGATCTATTAGACTCTGAAACACTCTTCAGAAAGGGGGGGAAAGAGGGGAAACTCCATTACCCTCAGCAGAGCATTCCAGCTGGACAAAGTGAAGAAGTAACCTGGCTCTGACTTAAATTATCATCTCTTCTCCTGCTGTGATGGGACTCCAGGGACCCAAGTGGAGCTCAGAGATTTCTGAGAGGCTGAGCCTCCACAGGGGTTGAAAGGGAGAGGCAAAGTTTGGGTTAATGTGATTTTACACCCTCCCCAAACCAACCTGCTCCAACACAACACCCAGAGGCTGCACCAACATTCCCAGGTTTTATTACCTCTCTTCAAGGACAGGTTTGGAGTGGAAAATTTCCCTGTCCATGGCAGGGGATGGAATTGGATGACCCTGAAGGCCCCTTCCAACCCAAACCATCCAACAATTCAATGAGATAAGCAGCCACTGATTCAGCAATGGGTATTCCTGCTATTTGGAGGCATTTTGGGGGGCATGGGCCATGCTGCCAGACCCAACAGGGCTGGAACAAGGAAAGCTGCTGGGTTTGCACCTGCTGGGGCTTCAGGATACCCTGAATTCCACTGCTGCTCCCTCCCAGCCACAGCAGCTGAGCACAGCATCTTTCCATGGTGGAGCTGACACTCTCTGCTCCCTGGGCTGTGCCATATTTTGGGCAGCTCTGGTTACAAACATATCATTTTCATTTCCTTCTCTACAACCTAGAGCTGGCTGTGACAAGGCAGAAAAATCCAGCAGGTTACTGGACCAAATTTCATAGGTGAGGACAAGTTGTTTGGCCTTGCTGAGGGCAGCAGCTCCTTTTTGTTCTTCATCCCAAAGTCCCCAGGAGCTCAGCTGGATGTCACTGCTCTCCAGCCTCTCTCAGCACGTGGAGCCTGGTAGGTGTTTAAGCATTTCTCTTGAAAAAAAATGACAGAGCCTGGGGCCCAGGCTAGCAATGAGAAATGGTTCTCATTTTTGTGAGTGCCATGGGTTCAGCCGAGGTCGATGGTGGAGGCGCCGAGGGAAAGCCACTGGAAAATACAACTAACTTTGCCATCACTCACCTCCTCCTTCCTCAGCAGCCTGGGGGTTTTGTGCACACAGCCAGGGAGTGCACAGGCTCAGAGAAACAGGGGTGCTGGAGCAGTTTGGGCTGAGGGGTTTGAGCTCCTTTCCATGAAAAGGGCTGCCAAAGACACTGACAGCCACAACACAACTCAGCAAGGGTGTGACCCCTCCAAGCTCAATTCATAAAAAAAAAAAAACAGCTGCAAGTCACCACACAAATATTAGAGATGCAACAAAACACGTATTGACATGAAATCACACATGGTGCAGGCTCTGATTACACCTGCACGTACACTCACATGGGGTTCATGATCCATCCCTCACTTTCTAACCCCCTAACAAAGAGAATCTCTCTGGAGCACTGTGAGAAAACAGTCCCCAGTGTCATGGATGGCAAAGCATTCCAGCAGCTCACCTCAGGCACACCTAATTTGTGGAATTAGAACTAAGCAGGACCTGCTTATTTTAATGAAACACCCCCACCCACCCCCAAATAAAGCTCTCCTGCCATTGTGTGTTTTTACATTAATAATAGAGGGGAGCTGATGAGCAGGATGATCGAATAGTGAAGTTAATTGGATCAGCCAGAGTTGTGCAATGCTGCTGCCACACAGCCCATGGTCACAGCTGATCCCTGAGCTGTGTCCCCTTGGCTCCCTGAGCTCCTCTGGCTCTAGTTAGAAGGGTTCCACAAAGTGCAGGTCTGGGAAACTCAGCCCTGCTCACTTGGGGTGGGATGTGCTGGCACTCTGAACTGGAATGCTACAGGGAAAGAGGGAATGAGGAGCAGGGATGGTTGCCAAAGGAAACACAACAAAAGCCAGCCCCAGAAATTCAGTCCCACATTGAAGGCAAACCTGAATTCTGTGAGCTCTGCATTCAGGCTCTGCATTTGCTTTGATTCCTCTATACAGTCCATTTGCCACAATAAGAAATATCATCAGTAACACACTGCTGCAGGTTGGGTTTTTAACAGTGTTTTTAACTTTCAGCTCAAAGATTTCCCTTCTGCACCCATGATCTCTGCATCAGGACCTGGGATTACGTTCCTTACTCCTGTTTGGCTCTGAATAAAGATGAATATCCCATTTTTTAAGCTGAATATCCCATTTTTAAAGGCTGCTGGGATCATATTTTAGCTCAGGAGATGTGGTGTTAGTGCAGAAGGTGCTCTGCTTCTCCAGCATGGTCACTACACCCACCCTCAGCACTAATCCAAACCATGTGTGGGGGTTGGCTTGCACGTGTGGAGGCCACAATTATTATATTTTTATAGGAGCTATATATTAAACTTTGGTCCCCAAACTCCTATCATTTTCCTAACAAGTCACCACCCTGCCCACATGCACTACAGCAGGACTTCTGAAGGGATTTTCCTGGGCTTTGACATGAAACTGCAGCTGCTCACCAAGCACAGCCCATCCTTTGCTGCCCAGAATTTCCCCCCAGGGAGGACACCCCTCTATTAACACTAATCATAAAACCATATAATAGAATTATACAGAAGGATTTGGGTCAGGAGGAACCTTCAGGATCACCCAGGTCCAATCCCCTGCCATAGGCAGAGACACCTCCCACTATCCCAGGTTGCTCAAAGCCCCATCCAACCTGGCCTTGGACACTTCCAAGGTTGTGGAATCCTTCAGTGATATTTAACCTGGCTGCATAAACCTCCTGCCACATTCCTGGCAAGCCCTTGTCACCCTGTCTGATCACCAGCTCCTCTCTCATGACACAATTCAGGAGGAGCAGTTCTGGGTGCTGGCCAGGTAGACTTGGCACTCAGTGCCTGGCAGGGATGTGGGATGTGCTGCCTACAGCCTTCCAGGACTCCAGGCTCACTGCAAATAGAAATAAAAACCAATCCAGCTCCTGCCTGCACCTTTTACCCATCCCAGCTGCATCTGCATGGACTATTGTGTTGTTTGCTGGCATGTCACAGTTTAAAGGTTGACAGATTTGGTCCCAGGAGCAGCTGTAATTAAATTCCATGCTTGTCTTTTTTTTTCATCTCATTTCACTCCGCTCTGCTGAGGTTTAACACTGAAACTCTGACCAGGCACAAGCAAAACTTCCCCCAGGATGTCAAGGAACAGAGTGAGTGGACTCCAACTCCACTCTCCCCTCCAGCCATCCATCTCCTGGGGTATTTATTGCATCTCCTGCCACTGCAATATCTGAGTGTTCCCAGCACCCCCCCCAAAGCTGAATGAAAATCCTCATCAGCATTTTTATGTTGTGATGCCCCAGCAGCACCCATAGTCACCTCCAGCGCACAGGAATGAAAAAGAGAGATCCTCCCAAGCCTTCCACTGATAACTCACACAGAGCTGAGCCTTGCTGAGGGCTGCCTGGGTGCAGGTTTGAGATCTCAGATGAATAATGGTTTTACTTATTGGAAATTCGCTTTTCATTTTGCTTCAATTAAGTGACCGGCGGAATCAATCACACACCTTCTGCAAACACTAAATCTTCCAGAGGGAAAATATTTATCAAGTCCCTAGCCACCAGCTTTAGTCCCCTTATCCCTCTTGCTCTCTAGAATTGCTTAGAAGTGTAGAGGACAGAAAAGAAAAAAAAAGAAAGGGGAAAAAAATTGACAAACTGGAACTTCTGAGGATAAAAAGCAGGTTGTGAAGCAGCAATGAGGGAGCTCGATAGAGAAACATCCTCTAGATTTTGGCAGAGACAAGCCCTGGTGTGCATTCAAGTGTCACTGAGATGACAGAACCTGAGGGAATGGCATGAAGTTGTGTTGAGGGAGGTTTAGGTTGGATATCAGGAAAAGGTTCTTCCCCCAGAGAGTGGTGGGGCACAGAACAGGATCCCCAGGGAATGGGCACAGCCCCGAGGCTGCCAGAGCTCCAGGAGAGTTTGGACAGTGCTCCCAGGGGCAGCGTGGGATTTTGGAGCTGGACTCAATGAACCTTGTGGCTCACTTCCAACCCAGGATGTTCTGTAATTCTATGGCACAGCTGAGGATGAGCCCCTCTGCACAGAGTTACTATATTTAGCTATTTTTAACATCCTCTAGGACCTTGGTGTAGGTACAGAACTCCTCAGGCCAAAAGTTGGTTGAAATGAAAAGTTTGTTGCTTAATTCTGTGAGACTCCTTCGTATGGCACCAGCAGGAATCTGCCCTGGGGGGGCTGAGGCAGAGCTGCAGCAGCCTTGGCAGGCTGGAAATAAAACTGGATTTGTCTCCAGCATCAGGTCCAGGGTAAAATCTCATCTCATTTAAGCTCACTGAGCCTGGCTCACAGCACAGTGGTCAGGGATGGATAGGTTGTCTTTGGCATTACCCACATCAATATTACTGAGGATTTACAGGTCTGGGCTGCCTTTTCATCCCAAATGGATCTGGGGATCCAGTTCCCATTCCACTGCCAGTTCTCATTTTCTGAGTACTGGGACACTGCAGGACCATCACCCACAACCCAAACTCAGCTAAATTGGGAATGTACAGCTCCATCCTCATCCACACCCAGATTTCCTCTAAGTGGAATGAATAGAGACCTGGCTTTCCTCCCTTTCTCACACAGTTTGGGATTTTCTGCTGGATTTGGACATGCCACCCATGAAACTGCTCCTCAGGAGAGGGTAGTGACTGCAGGCTGCTGGCAGAGGGCAGGGGACTTCAGCTACCCTTGATCTCAGTCCCTGCAGGGTGCTCTGAGGTCTGTACAGGTCAGGGGAAAACCCTCCAGGTCCCCAGAGCACTGGGGCTGAGATTCTCACTGCTAACACCCAGGGAAGGAGCTCATTTATAACATTCCAGGCACTGGAGATCCCTTTAAAGAGCTGCTGCTTCACCAGATGCTTTCCCACCCTCCTCCCAAAATTGCACAGGAGACACTGCTGGGGCAAAGGACAAAAATCTGGGTGCAGACCTTGTCCTAAATGAGGTCAGTGCTTTACCCTGGGCTTTCAGGGCACGGAGGTGGCACTGCCAGGTGAAAGCAAGAGCAGAAATATCAGCAGAATCAGGGTCCTTCCCAGAATAACCAGGTCTGTTGCTCAATGGAGGGATCTTCTGTGTTAAATCCTCCAAAAAAAGCTTTCAAGAACAGAGGCATTTTGGTGAGGGAGGCCTTTCCCAGCAGTTACATGAAAGCCTCTGATCAAACACATCTGAGAGAAAAGGAAAAATGTGGGGATTCCACTGTGGACTAAGCAGAGGCATTTAATTTTTTTTTCTGAGGAAACACCACTTGCAAACATTCAACTGTTCCACTGACCAACTCACAGGAGGTCTGAGTGCAAACACAGTTCCCATCACAGAGATTCCTCAAGGAATCCTCTGTCTCTCTCAGCTGACCCATTGCTGGGATGGGAGATGGAAATGGTCAGAAAGGATCAGAGCTCTGGGAGGGACCAGCAGCCACCACCAGACAACAATCAGGCACCAAAGCAGTTTGGAAATTTGAGATGGAGGCTGAATAAATCAATCCAAAATTTATGGGAAGGGTGAGGGCAGGAACAAAAGTTCCAAATGTTGCTCAGTGATCAGACAGGGATTTCAGACAGGCAGGAATCAGCAGCACAGCATCAGAGACAGCCAAAATGTTTTGTGACACATGAGCAGACAGCAGAGCCCAGCCCTAGCAGAGCTCCTGACCAAGGACTCACCTCCTGCAGCCCCACATTCCCACACTTCACATGCCAGGATGAAACAACCAAATCCTCATTCCCTATCCCATAATGTTCCTGCACCTACTTTCCTGGTCCTGATACACAGCTTTTTTTCTCTCTGCAACTGCACAAGTCATCCAACATCCCTTAATCTTCACAGCCTTCCCAACCCTCTGCCTGCCCATGCAACGTCTGCCTGGCAAACAGGGATGGCTTAGATTAGATATTAGGAAGAAATTTTTCCCTTCGAGGGTTGTCCAGACAAGTTGTATCTGCCCCATCCCTGGAAGTGTTCCAGGCCAGGTTGGACAAGGTTTTAGAGCAACCTGGGATAGTGGGAAGTGTCTCTGCCCATGGCAGGGGGGTGGAATTTGATGATCTTTAAGGTCCCTTGCAACCCAAGCCATTCCATGGTTCTAAAGTGTACATCCCTTTTGTCTCCACTCTTTCTTTCCATGTCCCCTTTTCCCTTCCTACAGCTTTGTCCTAACTCTTCCCTTCTCAGCCATGGATAGGAAAACTCAGAAAAAGAGAAAAGGTGTCATTTAGTGAAGACCTTAGTCTAAGTCTCCTGGAAGAATTCAGAATCTCTACCCTGGTTTAAACACAAATTCTCCCAAAGAGGTTTCCACAGGTGGTCTTAAAGCCCTTCATATCATCCATAGATAATCCACTTAATGCTCCTTCCTATTCAGCTCCTGAAATCTGGAGAATATTAGGACTCAGTGTTTTTTTTAGTCCACAGGCACCTTCTCTAGCCACATAAAAAGCTGAGAAAAAAAGTAAAGTAATCCATAGATACTATGAGGAAAACATTAGCATTACAGTCCTAATAAGAAAATAGTCCATATATCTGAAAATGCCCACAGAACAGTTAATCCCACTCAAGTTGTTTAGAAGGCCTAAGCTGGATTTGCCCAGGATGCTGAGGTCCATAACCCCATTCTGCTGCTTTGGGCTCTGGGGCACTGTCCATTTCAAACAACCACAAGGAAGTCGGGACTAAAACTTTAACAACTCGAGCTCAACATCCTGCCAAAACATCAGCACATTCCAGAAAACACCACACACCCTGCTGTTCCACTGCTCCAGCTTCTGCCACTCTGGGCTTTTAAGGCTCCTGTCCAAATGCTTTCCCAGCCCAAACACTTTAGCTTAAAGGTTAGAGGAAAATTAATGCTTTGGGATCCCTAACTTCAGCTAAGCACGCTGCTTCCAGCAAAACTGCCTGACTGAGGACCAGATAAATTCCTTAGAAACTCCAATAAAGCAATTCCAACGGGTGGAAAGACTTCAGAGATTTATCTGGTTGCAGGACAAGGTCATCTTTTCATGCAAAAATCAGCAACTTTCCCGTGAATCTCATTGAAGTAGCAAGAGAATAACAATTCATTTCAATCCTTTATGGATCCTCACTGCTCGCTTCCTGCGGACAGCGGTTCTGCCAGGCGTGTCCAGTCCTGTGTTTTTATCAATGGTTATTGATGTTTTTCAATTACTTCTGTGACACTTTCTGAAACACATTTGTGTGTGGAAAGCACTTTCCAGGCTGGGATCCTCTTAATGCTGAGCTGGGCTCACATTTTTGGCAGTTTTTTACGGCAGCTCTTCCCTGCTTGGCCAACACATCCCTCAGTGCCACCCCATGGATCCTGCCTTTGCTAGGATAACTCCACATCCCACATAATATGGATTTGGGCCACATCTCTCAAAAGCATCCCTATGCAGCAATATTGTCTCAAAATACCTCTGGAATCACTGTATTCATGTCCTGGAATTAAGACTCTTGCAATAATATTTCCAAGTGTGAATGGGAATGTTATTGTCCCCATATTTCCCCAATTATTATTGGGAATAAAGTCCCATCCTCATGTTTTTTTTCTTTCCTAGTCTTAACTGCTTATTCCTTTCACCATTTTCTCCAATTGTATTTTCCTACAACTACCATGCTAAAAAAAATATCTCCCAACATCTTCTACTACCAAATATTGTCCCATGCTGGATTTTCTGCAGACACAATTAAATAATTCAAAGCTGTGTTGAGTGAGGACCTTGCCTTGGTGGCAGCATCCCCCCAGTCCGTGCCTCCAGCTCCCAAGCAGCCCAGAATTCTCTCCAATGTGATCACTTCTTCCACCAAACTTTCCACACTTCAACAAATCACAAATGAAACCAGACCTTGGCACTTTCCATTCTCGCCTTGTTTCTCTGGGAAGGACCCCAAGCTCTGCTGTAACTGCTCTACAAGATATCCATGCAAACCCCTGGATCATTCCATGCAGGATCATTCCAAAACACAAATTTCATCCAAAGAACTGAGCGTTCCTCGTGGAAACTACAGAGTTAGCATAAAACCACGACTCCACCACAAAAATGAGCTAAAAATGATCAGGAACAGAACTGATGGGAGGAATATTTTCTCATTTAAAAGAAAATAACCCTTTTCTGATTTTTGTGTTTCATTCCTGGCCCTTGTTGTAAATTCACAAAATATTTTCAAAATCAGTTAGGGGAACTAAAATTCCTGGTTTCACTGAAATTAAAGATCATGGGCTGTGCAGAGCCATTGGTTTTATGGCTATATGCAGTGATGGCATCTCCCTTCTGCACTGGTACTGAGAGCATTTTTTCCTCTCTCCCACTGTGTGGGACCTGCCTCCTCCACTGTTTCTACCACCCCTCTCGGCTTTTCAGATGCTAATTGCTTTTCTCACTAAATTGAAGGCTTAATTAGATTAAAGGAAGAACAATAATTGTGTCTAACTAGTATTTAACCGGGATTTTGCTGTTTCTTTTCAGATCCCATGAAGAGATTTCTATAGAAAACTGGGGGCCCGTTTGTTTTGGGTTCTATCAGGAGATGCAGAAGATTTTTTTTTACACCTCTTCTTGAAGATTTGACACACTCATTCCATCAGTCTGGAATCACCATGGCTAAACCCACATTAGATATTTAGAAGATCATATATTTATTATTACTTTACCCACCACACCTGTCTTTAGGCCAGTTTTATACAGTGGAAATGGACACAGCTAAATAATAAATTAGACATATAATTATCATGGTTGCATTCAATATTTTATAGTGCCTGTTAATGCTGGACACCAGAAGGGATTTGTTTAGTGTTATCAGGTGGTTTTCCAGTAAATGGAGCACAAACCTTTGTGGCAGGAGGGTTATTGGTGGAACAATCAAACTCAAAGTTGGGACCTGAGCAGAACAGCCCAAATATCTTCACCCCTCACCTCCACATCCTGGATGCAGCATTATCCCAGGCATTTACAGTTAAAAATCCCAGGCATTTACAGTTAAAAACCATGCTGGCTGCAGGAGTTTTTCAGGTAAGCCACAGCAGCCCTGCCCTTGGCAAAGACTGGAAGGATCCATCAGAAACAAGAAGCAATTTTCTGTCTCAGACAGAGACAGAGACAACCACATCCCTCTTCGATGCTGCCTCAAACTTTAATTGTTAATAAGGAAACCAGCAACTGGCTCAGGTCCTTCCTGACTCTCATTTCCCATCCCACTTTTTCACTGCACACTTAGGGCTGCACTGAGCTTGGCAAGAGCCCCTTAAGAGAGGAATATTTAGGATCCTCCTTCAAGCAATCTGTAGGAATTAAAGGTGGCACCCTGAGTAATGCAATACATCAGCAGGACAAAGTGCTTTCCCCAACAACAACAAAAAAAAGCCATGGGGAGCTTTTTCTTTGAGGAAAAAGTTATCCAGATGTCTGTGTTTGGTCTGTTACACTCTGCACAATATCCTCATGTCAATAGCTCTGGAAATGGGATACAATAAAGAAACTTTTCCCTATGAATTAAGAGAGATAGGAGTTTTATTTATGCAAGTTAAAACAGGAGCTGAAGAGGTTTAAATCCTCTAGATAATGAAAATTAGATTAAATTCTTGGTGTAAGACCCTATTCAACATAAATTGTAATTATAATGAAATTCTCAACAGTAAAAGCATTTTCTTACAGGGCTCTTTTATCTAGAAAGATCCCCCAAGTCATAAGTGGCAGTGGTTTTCCTCAGGATGAGGCACAGCCAATGCATGATAAACCTTGCACACAAGAGGGATTCTTTTCTAGCTGGGAAGAGGGGAAGCAGAACAAGGAAAATGAGACTGCAATTTGCTGGGACACTCCAACTTATCCTTCCCTCAGTGCCCACAAACCAAATCACCAGGTCACAGCATCACAGAATCGTTAAGGTTGGGAAAAACCTCCAAGTATCTCCAACAATTGTATGAGAGCCTAAGAAGAAATCATCAAATACCATCATAATCAAGAAGGAATCATCAAAAATAAACATAATGCAGGGCATTTCTACAGAGGCAGGTAACCACAGAGCAGTGTAACCTGCCTGGCAAATTCAACCTCTTCCTACCCTCTAGAGGGACTCTTAGGGAGTCAGACAATGTCAAAAAGACACCTGGGTTTAGTCAGACAGGGAAAACAGGGACTCCAGTTTACATTGGAGCCTCCTTACTCTGCCTGGTGCTGTGAAATGGATGGAAAAAGATGTAAATAGGATGAGCCTCCATCCCAGCCCATCCCTGTCCTGCTACCCAGAACAGGGTAAATATCCTCACTGCAACAAGGGATGGGACACTCAAAATCAAGAATAATTCCCTGAACAAAACCTCATCAACTCTTCCTCTGCTTGTTTTGTACCTGTACATCTTGTCAGCTTCTTGTTCAACTCCCAGTGAGGTCCCTTGTAGTATCCTTTTAG
>VXBI01010254.1:62728-157116 GCA_013397375.1 Toxostoma redivivum | reverse complement strand
CAACCCAAACTATTCTGGGATTTGAAGATACCTCAAGACATTGTCCTTTCTGATTAGCTCCAGATAAAATCCCAATTTTTGGTCATAAAGCACATTCCTTCTCTGCCACATCCCTGTAAATGAGCTCCACCATGTCCTGCCTCCCAGGCACCACAGCTGAGGCACATCCAGCATTTAAAACATGTCTTCTAAAGGAAAAAAAAAGGAGAAGAGATCACAAGTGATGGTCTGGTTATGAAGCTGAAGCCACTTTTATGAAAGAGCTTCTTTTTTTAAAAAAAAAGCTTTTGCTGAAGATCCCAACCAGGCACATCTCTCTTTACAGCTTCACATCTTTGACTGAAAGCATGTCCAAGTTTCCCTGTGTCAGAGCTGCTGTCTGAGGATGCTGTGACAAGAGGATAAAACCTCCCTGGGCATGGAACCAGGCAGCTCCATGGCTGCAGAGCTGCACCTCAAGGCTACTTCAGCCTGTGCTAAGGGAAACCAAACCCCAGGTGCACAGATCCATCACACAGAGGCAGCTTAACCAGCCCTGACCCTCCACAAGAGGCTTTGGGTTCTGTAAGTAAGGATTTGCTGATCTCCTGCAGGGACTGAGGGGGGTGCTGGTCCCACCACAAAGCCTCAGGCTTGGCATAGCCAGAATTTGATTTTCATACAAATAGTTGCTTCTTTAGGACTTGCTGGAAAGGATGAAAAGTATTAAGAGAAAGAAGGAAATGGAAGAAAACAAGAAGGAACAAAATGGGAGTTTTCCAGAAGAAACAATCAGTTTTAATCACAGGAAAACCTGAAGAAGGTCACACCAAACCCAGGGCAGCGTGATGAGACAGCACAACAAAACCAGAAATTTAGCAGAGAATTGGGAATGAACATCTGCACAAACCCAGGCAGAGTTAAAAATAGCTGAAACACTTGTGTTTGACCCCCTGAGTATGGTACAGACACACCCCTGCTTCCTTTGAGGACTTCAGACCATGCTGAGCCCACTATGCCTCTGGGGAGGTTTTCCTCAAGCTCTCTTTGAAAATGCACTTTTTATTTTCAGGTTAAAATTTATGGACACCAGTTTGCAACGGCAGGAACTTTTCTGGGTTTTGTAGCTAAGTGAAGGAGGAATCTAGAAAAATAATATTGTCCTCATGGAAGAGCTGAAAGATAATGAAAATATTTCCTTTCTGTCCATGGAGGGTTGGAACTGGAGGATCTTTGAAGTCCCTTGCAACCCAAACCAGCCTATGATTCTGTGATTCCTTTCTGTAATGCACGTAATTTCCTGAGCACTTCATACATTTATCAACCTGATGACTCTCTTATCTACATTTTCCTTTTTTTTTGTTAATCTCCTTTCCAAAAATAAACCTCAAAACTGACTTCAGTACCCAGGATCCATCTCTCAGCCCCAGAGATAGCAGCCACCTCCTTGCTGAGGTTTGATATTCCTCTGAGTGTGCCCAAGGTGACACTTCCCTGCCTCAGCCCAGCCCTGCAGAGCTGCTCTTCCCTCTCCACTGGGCACTTCCACTGGGTTTTTTTGGCTGTGCCCCCCAGCTGCATTTCCTATCATCCCAGTCCTTCTGGGAGCGGGATGAGATATCCTCAATGCATCCAAAATTCATGTAATGGGTAAAACTCTCTCTAAAGCTCAGGGAAATTCATTTGGAGAATGCTGACAAAAAGCAGCAGGGGGGCATCATACAATGAAGAATTGTTTTGGGGCAATGAGAAAGAAATAGGCCTGTTTTCCTTCTTGCTTCCATGTCTCTGATTTGATTTGAGGGTTCTTAGGCAGCTCATGTGTTTGCCTCTCCAACCCATCCCCACACCACCACACCTCTGAGCAGTTCCAGGAACCTCAGAACATCTCCTAGGACATTTCTTCTTTTATTCAGCAAGAGCTTCCATCTGGGAGCTGTTCCTTTCTCCCAGCCCTGCTTTTTCAACATCCTGAGGTCACCTCCCACCTATCCCACCTCTATCTGCCTCATCCCTGGAGGAGTCCAAGGCCAGGTTGGATGGGGCTTGGAGCAACCTGGGCTAGTGGAAGCTGTCCCTGCCCATGGCAGGGGGTGGAATGAAATGAGCTTTAAGGTTCTTTTCAACCCAACCCAGTCTGGCATTCTGGGATTTTATGATTCAATATATCCTGATTCATCCCAAAGGACCCATCAGGGCATCCTTGTCGAACAGACTTTGATAGCAGAGTCTGATTTTCTGTGTCAGGTCCTGAGTCTTGGGCTGCCACCACTGCCAGTGGTTTTTAGGAGGTCTGGCTCCCAGTAAACGCAGCCCACATCCAGCTACACACTGGCCAAGTGCCCATGGTGCTCTGTAGCCTTGGTGCTGTTGTGACTTGTAGAAGGTCATACTGGCTGGGAAGATGGACCTCTGCTGTAAAAACTTAAAAAAAAATAAACAAAATATAAAATAAAAATAAAATGGGAAAAGACACTGCCATGAGCCAGATCAGCACTGCAGGGCTCAGACTCCACTGGCAGCACCTTCTGGGAGTGTCTGGTGGGACTGTGTGGCTCCAGCCTGCAGGGGGGACACCAGGATCTCTGCACAGCTTCTCTTTCATCATCTCTAGACCCATTTGTAAGGCTGCCATGCACTCTGCCCCCCAGTCTGCAGCCAGCCCCCCTTCACCTGCCAGTCCCAGGGCTCCTTGCTAGAGGGGCAGCACTGATGAGATCCCAGCAAAATCAAAGCATCCCATTCCTCTGCTGGCTTAGCTGGGAGAGTCAGGTTACAGGCAGCAAACCCCCTATCTCTGATCACTTTAATTCCACTAACCCATGTCATGTCAGACAGAGTCAACATTTGCTCTGGAAAACACTCAGGATGCAGAGAGAGCAAAGCCAGCCCTGCCCGTGGCCTCTCCCCGGCAGCACTTTGAAATCACCCAGGGGAAAGGCGAGGAACAGCTGGGAGCTCTCCAGCCTCTGCCGGAGCCCTCCTGACAGATCTGGGTCCCGGCAGTGTCGGGTTACCCGACGGGGAAACCGCTTTTATTGCAGGGTCAGCAGGGAATTGTGGCATTTTCAATTACCCCGAGCTGTACTGGGGTCAGGATCAGCTGCCTGGGGCCGGGCTGAGCACACAGAGCCGGGGAAAGGCACCGCGATCCTGCCAGGCACGGCCAGGCCAGAGGCTCGGAACAGGGCAGGGAGTGGGGACACGTGGGGGACAAGGCTCTGTCAGAGCAGGATTTCTGTCACAGCATCTGGCAGGGGGGGGCTGTGACTGTCCTGCCACTGTGGCAAACGGGAGACTTGGAAAACCCTGTGGGGAGGGGACAAGATTCCCGCTCAGTGCCCTCACCCAGAGGCTCAGGCTGAGTCCCGGGTGTTAGGAACAAGTTCCTAAGTTTGTTCTGTTGACTGTGGAAAACACCGTTTTTATGTTAATTGTTAATGCTGTTGTGTTCCCGTTCCCAATTCCTGGAATTTCCCTGTCCCTCTGCCCTTTCCCTCGCATCGGGTAATGCCTTTGCTGCTCCGAAAATGGCGCCCGGCAAATGAGGAACCCGCAAGTGCTCATGGAACACAACTCGCTAATAAAAAATCTCTAAAAACAACGAGCCAGTATAACATCTGTTAGGAACAAGTTCCTAAGTTTGTTCTGCTAATGTTGTGTTAACTGTGGAAAACACCCTGTTTTCATGTTAATGGTTAATGTTGTTGTGTTCCAGTTCCCAATTCCTGGAATTTCCCTGCCCCTCTGCCCTTTCCCTCCCGTCAGGCAATGCCTTCGTTGCTCCCAAAATGGCGCCCGGCAAATGAGGAACCCGCAAGTGCTCATGGGACNTCCCAAAATGGCGCCCGGCAAATGAGGAACCCGCAAGTGCTCATGGGACACAACTCCCTAATAAAAATCCCCTAAAAACAACGAGCCAATATAAGATCCACAACTACAAATGGTACTGCCAGGTAGGAAAAACAGTGGGGAAGATGAAATCACCAACCAGGGCTTTTTCATCTTGTCACCATGACCCAACAGCACCTGGTCGACATGACATCCCTAGACTGCAAGACAAATGCACTTTTCCTAAGGACTCCTGCGAGGACAGAAGCCCCAGCTCGGCAGCACAGCAAAGCTGAACTCCTCCTCTGGATCATCCATCAGGAGCAGTGGTGGTGCATGCAGCCCCTTGGGCCCCCACCCAGAGCTGGAAAATTGGGATTTTCCAATAAAGGCATTAAAAAGGAGCTGGTCTCCTTGCCCTTCTTTACTTCACCAGGTAGCTCCAGAAAGTGGGGAGCAGGATTCCCTGTGTGTCCAGAGGAGGAGGGCACTGCCCAGGACAGACCCCCACAGCCTGTGCAGTGAGGCTGGAGGAGCTGCTGTGCAGCAGCCAGGACAGTGCTGGAATCAGTCATGGAGCAAGGGCTGCCCTGACCTTCAATCCACAGGGCTTGGAGACCTCTGGGCTGGGATCCAGGCTCCAGCAGCCTGGAAAGCTGTGTTTGAAGTGGCAGGAGCACACAGGGCTGGAGGTGAGCTCTGTGTCTCCAGCAGGGACAGAGGGGACAGCCAGGACAACTGACCCCACATTCCCAGAGAGCTGGATGTCTCACACCCTGTCCCACCTACAGGACACCTCACCCAAAGCAGCCCCACAGCACCCCAGGCCCACAGAGTCCCCAGCAGGTGACTGTCACTGGTACAATGGTGTCCCCACTCCAGGGGCCACCACTGACCCCCAAGGCCCCAGTGCTTTGTGCTCCTGTTCAGCTCAGAGTCCAAACACATCCAGCTATCCAACTGAGAATTGTTCTCTCTGGTTAAAACCTCCCTCATTTTTTGCCTTTCTGGGTAAAACTCTCTGCTGCCATTTAAGTGTCACAGGCTTTCACACCATGGGCCCTCCTGGAGAAAGCATTTGGATTCAGATGCCTCCCCCCACCATGAGACTGCATACACCACAGTGAGGGATACCTGGATGAGGAAGGGAAGAAGGGAGGATTCTCCCAGCCTGCCCTCCATGGTGACCCTGCTCTGCATGGGAGGTTAGGCTGGAGACCTCCAGAAGCCCTTCCACCAGCATCTGTGTGTCTGTGACTCTCTGGGACAACACTTGTCCTCCCCATTTGTCCCCCCAAACCAATTCCTTTCCCAGTTCTGCCCCTGGGATGCCATGTTCAGCAGCCACACACTTTTGGAACCAATTCTCTCCAGCAGATGCTAAGGAAAGCAAGGAGTGGCAGTACTGAGGCTCTTAAATAAGCAACATTTGCCCTTAAAGGAGTAAAAATGCTCAGGTCTGGGATATTCCTGGACTTGCTAGACTCTGGAAAATTGGTGTTTCACAGTGTGTGAGGTTTTTGTTCCCGAGGTTCTTGGCAAGGTGGCCCCATCAGGCTGGCACCCACACTGTGTCAAGTGTCTGGAAAACTTCCCAGTGGGCCCAGCCTGCAGCTCCTTGAGTCTGTAACTACAAACGCTGGAAAATCTTAAAAACATGGCAAAGCTGCCCAAAGCTGGTGCTGGCTGCAGCCCCACTTGAATCAAGGCAGGCTTTGGTGTAGATTACAGCCTTTCAAGCAGTTGCTAATGCCACAAGCCCAGCAACTTGGCCCGGGCAGTGAGGGTTTGGCTGTGTTTGAGCTCTTTGTTCACTGGGGTTTGCAGTCCCATTTGCATGTGCCACCCGGCCTGCAGGGCTTTGTTCCCACAGCCAGGAGCTGCTCCAGAGGATCCTGGCACCTCCCACAGCACTGCCAGAGCAGCTCTGGGGTCACGCAGTGCCAAGGGTGTCCCCACCTCCTGGACCCCTCTGCACGTGGAAAACTCATTGCTCCAGATCATGGCATGTCCCCAGCAAAAGGCTGTTGGGAAGCAGGAACGAGGTGGGACCCCCAGAACCTTCAACCTGCCCCCCAGATTTTCCATAAAACAATACTTTCCCAAAAAGTGCCAATTAATTGCAATGATAACTGGCCTTAGGAACAACCTGACTTCAACATTTCAAACATAGAAAGCTTAGAGCTATAGTCCTTGAATGAGTGATGTTGGAATCACAGAATGGTTCCGGTTGGAAGGGACCTTCCCACCCCCTGCCATGGCCAGGGCTATCCAGGTTTCTCCAAACCCCATCCAACCTGGCCTTGGGCACTGCCAGGGATCCAGGGACAGCCACAGCTGCTCTGGGCACCCTGTGCCAGCCCTGCCCACCCTCACAGCCAGGAATTCCTTCCCAATATCCCATCCAGCCCTGCCCGCTCGCAGTGGAAGCCATTCCCTGTGTCCTGTCCCTCCATCCCTTGTCCCCAGTCCCTCTCCAGCTCTCCTGGAGCCCCTTTAGGCTCTGGAAGGGGCTCTGAGCTCTCCCTGGAGCCTTCCCTTCTCCAGGCGAACGCCCCAGCTCTCCCTGCCTGGCTCTGGAGGGGATCCAGCCCTTGGAGCACCACTAAGTCTTGCTAATTTGTGACTGAACCTTTTCCCTTGCTCTCTTGCTTGGCAAACTCTACAAGGTTCCCTGTGTGTAGGGGAAATTTTTGGAAATACTGTATTTTTATCTTCCCTGGCCAGCCCCAGGGATGCAGCTGCCTCGTGGGGCAGGGACAGCCCTGGGCCAGCCTGTGGAGGGCCAGGCACTGGGAACATCTTGCTGCTGCACAGGGGCACACAGACTCCTCCCTTCCCACAGGGACCCCAAGAAACACTGAAGGACAGCCAGCCAGGAGGCTGCAAAACCCCTTTGCTACAAGCTGCCAGCCTCCCACCTGCCCCAGGGCATTGCCCCAGGGCTGTGCTTGCCAAGGGCAGCAGGAGAGATAAATGAACCATCTGGAACACAGCAGGAAAAGGTGAGCCCTGGAGCCTGCCCATCAGCTCCCAGCACAGCACAGAGCAGGGATGGTGGCACACTGGTTCAGCAGAAGGGACTTTCCACCCCATCCATCATGGACACGCTCTTGTTTCCTGACCAAAGTCAGCTCCAGATGCACTGGAACAGGTTTCTGAAGGCCCAGGCAGGTGTGGGACAAATGATCCTCAAACAAATGGTGTAATTTATGCAACAGGGAAGTCTGGGAGTCAGCAGGAGGAGCCCACCGAGATCACAGAGATGGTGGTGGGCAGGGAAGGGCATCTGCTCGGGAAGCTCCAGCAGTGCAGCCCCTCCCCTGCTCTGCCAACGTCCCCCCACCGCCCACCACAGGAGTGGAAGAGGCTCCTGAAGAGCCAGCAGCTGGGAAAGCTCCTGCCATCTGCTGCAGACAGTCTCCAGTGACACAGGAGAAGGGATTTGGGCATGGCAGGATCCCCTGGGCACAGGAGAAGGGATTTGGGCACCCACTGCCAGCTGCTGCAGCATGGGGGGATGCAGTGAAGGCTGGACAACAAGAGAGGGGATTTGGGCAGCAAATGCCAAGCCATGTCACGTTCTGTGGCACTCAGGGTGAAGATGGGAGTGTGGCTGAATGGAAAAAAACAGAGAGAGAAGACAGATGATGGAACCAGGATGGTGACACGGGGCCATGGAAGGGAAGGTCTGGGTGTTCCCTGGGGTAAGAGAAGCAGCCAGGAGGATGTCAAGGTTTCAGGAGGTTTGGAGTGTGGGACTAGGCTGAATTGTCACAGAAACACATCCAGGAAAGTCCCCAAAAGATGATTTCAGTGTGATTTAAGTGATCTCAGGAGAGCAGCCCAGCACACCCTCAGAAACTGGCTTTGTTCTGGCACCTCCATGTGTGAGATGGCTCCAGAGCTCAGGAAATTTCTGCTTTTCACCCCTTTCTGTCAGTTTTCTGCACAAGAAGTGCTCTACCAGGTCTTGAAACATCAAGAAGTATGAGACTACTTCTCATGGACCTCAGTCAGCTCAGCTCAGCTCAGGCTTTCCCTCTCAGGTTGTTGTGGGCTCCCATTTATGCAGTTCCTGGACAGACATCACAGAACCACTTCCAGCTTGCAGTTTTCTAAATCAAATGTTTTACTGCTGTCCTGACAGACAGAGTCTCCTGCATTTCCTTAGAAAATCAGTGATTTCCTTGGGAAAAAAGCAGCAATCTACACAGGCTCATGTACAAGGACCTGATGGGCTGCCTGTCTCTTGATGGCTCAAGAGTAGTTCTCTTCCTGAAAGGTTTTTTAGCTAAAGCCAGGACTGAACTGAAGGAAAATTCCCATTCCTAAACATGTCCTAGGCCAGGCTGGACAGGGCTTGGAGTAACCTGCTCTAGTGGAAGGTGTCCCTGCCCATGGCACGGGGTGGAATGGGATAAGCTTTAAGCACAAACTGGATTCTGGGATTTGAACAGCTATTCAGGCTGATCTAAAACATCTCTGGGCTAGAACATTTGAAACTTAGTCAAATTAAGAGCAATGGCCATAAATCATAGCTTAGGAGGGTCAGGTGGGACATTGGAGGAAGTTCCCTCCCCAGGAGGGTAGTGCAGATCTGGGACAAGTCAGAGGGACCATGGGGAGAGCTCTGCCTTGGAGATAACCAAAGTTTGGAGTCTGCCCAAAGCCACAACCTCCCCCATGCACTGCTGGCAGCAGCTCTGCCCTAAGTGGGAAGTCAGATGAGGAATCTGAGTTACTCAAATGTTACAACCTCCTGCCTTTTATTCTGGAAGAAACAGGAAAGTAGAGTGTCAAAATTTTTTTCAAGTTCAAGGCCAGCTTGGATGGGGCTTGGAGCAACCTGTGCTAGTGGAAGGTGTCCCTGCCATGGCAGGGGGTGGGACTGGATGATCTTTAAAGTCCCTTCCAACCCAAACCATTCTGGGATTCTCTTATAAACAAATACTCAGAGCTTTGAAGCTCTGCAAAGCTCATTCCAGCCCTTTGAGGTAATTCCTGCACTTTCCCAGGTTCTGGTTTCACAGACAAGAACTCTTGGCTGCAGCAGGGCCCACTGAGCAGCACGAGAGAGAAGAGGAGGAGCCACTGCTCCTGCTGGTGTCCAGAGCAGCACAGGCTCTGCTGGGCCTCCCTCATGAGGAGGGAGCCAGACACATCCTCTGATGCACTGTGAAAGTGAGAAGATAAAAGCAAGATTCCCTGTGCCCCAGGCAGTACAAGCCTCCTGTCCCATCTGGCCAGCAGCATCACTAATGTGACAAGCAAACAGCAGGCTGGCATGGCTGCTGAGAAGTCTGGTCCTCCCCAGCTCATCCCTTCACCTCACCTGCTCCCTGACCTCTCCATGCCCCTTTGCCAGCAGAGTTCTGGGACCATGGCTGCAAAAAAAAACATCCTCTTTCTTGGTGCTCTGCACATCCCAGGATCTGTCTCACCTGTGCTCCACTGCTCATGGATGAATTCCTCATGGTTTGTAACAGGACCAGGGGGCTCAGTCCAGTGCTAGGAGACCCCCAGCAGAGCAGGGCCATGGCCCAGGTCCTTGCTTTGGACTGTGGTCACCTGTCCTTGAGCTCCTCCAAGTCCTCCCCAAAAACCCTGCGTGGCTGGGGCACAGCCTGGGCTGTGGCAGCCACTGAAATTCAAACCCTGCTGGTGCCTGGCATGCACCTGGGACAGAGGGGTGAGCTGCACATCTTCTGGCCAGGAGACCCAGAGAATCATGGAAGACTGGAAAAGACCTCCAAGATCATGGAGTCTGGCCTCTGACTGAACCTTTCCACTAACCCATGTCACCATGTTGTGACATATTGCTGTAAAATGCCACCCACAATAATAATGCAAAAAATCAACAACTTTTCTGGATCGATAGAGGGGGAGGAATCATCTTGATGGGTTTATCAGGACAGTGGATTGGTTTCCTTCAGCACACACTCCTTGTACTCCCTGTGTCAGGGCCATGTATGGCTCTCTGTGGCTCTGTTTGCAGCCAGGAGCTCTGACATCAGCACTAATCCTCCCTCCTTATCCCCTGTGACAAGAGCTGCTCGCAAAAAGGACACATTCCCAAGAGCCTGGATGCTCTCTTTCCCCCACCACTGGGAGGTCTTGAATTTGTTTCTGGATACTCCAGAGCCCAAGGCTTTTTCCTCCCTCCTCAGCTCACAGAAGCCAATTACCAAGAAGTGCCCTTCCCTCTGCTATTAACACATCCCTGCCCATGGAGACCCTTCCTTCAGCTCTCCCAGGGCACTCAGCCTGTCCCCAGTGTGGATGGAGCCTGCAAATCCTCACAGCACCAGGACTGTCCTCACTCCCCAGCCATCCCCAAAGAGAGGCCACATATCAACAGTCAGGGGCTGCCAGCAAGAGCTGGTGCCTGCCATGGCTCTCAATTACTCAAGTGTTGTTATCCAGAGCCCTGGGCCAGGCTCAGATCCTTGACCCCTTGGGATGGCTCACAGCCACCCTTTTGGCACAGCTCATTTGTTGAGGAATGGCTGGGAAAAGGCTTTTGGTGGCACCCAGGCCCTGTCACAGTCCCTTCAGACAGGACTGTGGCACGTGGAGAGCCCTGGATTTCACTCCTGAAGGGATGCTGTGCTTTGGGGGGTGAGGTGCTGCTCAGTGGGACAGGCAGGAGTGCAGGTGAGCTGGAGATGCACAGTGTGGAGCTGGAGGTGGAGGAGAGCAGAGAGAAAACCCAGCCTGGGCTCAGAGGTGACAGAAGGCAGGCAGCTGGGTCACGTTCATGGGCATCCAGTTTGCTGGAAGGGGTCACAGCCGTGGGATGATGGTCACCAAACCATCACCCACCCTGTGCCACCCACCTGGCCACACCCAGGACCTTCCTTCCCTCTGGCTCATCCAGAGGGGTTGTTTTCTTACTCTCACACGAGATTTTTCCTGGGGTCATAGAATGGTTTGGATTGCAAGGGACATAAAAGCTCATTACCCCTGGGCTGATGACTCCTTCCACTATCCCAGGGTGCTCCAAGCCCCATCCAACCTGGTTCTGGGCAATTCCAGGGATCCAGGGGCAGCCACAGCTTCTCTGGGCACCCTGTGCCAGGGCATCCCCACCTTCCCACAGGAGAATTCCTTCCCAATATCCCATCTAACCCTGCCCTCTGGCAGTGGGGAGCCAACCCCCCTTGTCTTAGCCCTTATAAAATGTGGGCTGGTGACACCTGGAGGTTTGGGGTGCTGCTGCTGAGGTATCTCTCCTCCTCCCTGCAGCACAGAAGGTCCCCAGCAGTCACCCTGAGCCCCTGGAGGAACAGGAGGATTCTCCTTGCTTCCTGCAGGGCTGCAGGACCCCGAGGGGTGGTGGGCCTTTGCTGTGTCCAGCTGTGGCAGGAGCACAGCCCCATCCCACACCCAACACTGGAGCCCCAGCTGGCCCTGCACCAGAGCCAAGGCAGGGGGAGCCTCATCCTCCCTCTGCTCACCCCAGCACCCCCATTCTCCTGTCCCAGCTCTGCCTTTGTGTCTGCAGCTTCTGTTACCAACTGCTAATGATCTACATCAAGGCTGCCAGGCGGTGCCGAGTGTAAGCAGAAGAATTCAGAGCCTCTAATTACAGAGGAATTAGCAAGCAGACAGTTAGTGTTTAGTGCTAATGAATAGATACATTAAGAGAGACATCACACAGGCTAAGAAGTGTGAGCCCTGATAATAAAGGAGTGTCAAACCAGGAAAACACAAGGAGGAGGATCCAGGGGACTGAAAAGGATTCGCCTTCAACTCGGCTTGCTGCTTTTGCTCAGGTGGGAGCAGCCACGGGTGATGCATGAAGGTTCAAGCACAGCAGAAAAATGCACGTACAAAATACGAGCATTAAATTATTAATTAGTGCAGGACCACGGTGGGAGGGTGCAGAGCTCCTTTCCAGCTCCAGGTGGCATTACAGCCACCCCATCTGCATCAGGTAAGGGAAGCTGGACATCGTGACCCGTTCCCCTCTCCTCCCTGGGGGCAGACCTGTCCCCACTTGGGCTCAGCCTGTGTCAGCCCTGCCCTCAGGGCTTCAAAGACACGCTGGCCCCACTCCCAAGCTAACTCCAGATCAGAGGGAACCAGAATGGCTCACCCAGACACTTCTGCCTCTGTCCTCACACTCTGGAAGTGATGTCCAAGTGATGCCCACATGCCCTACTGCCGTTTTACTCCACCCACCGTCCCTGGCAGCCAGAACACACCATGGCCTCTGGGCAACTCACCCAAGGCTGCCAAATTCAGCCCTGGGGTCAGGGAGTGTCCAGGGCAGTTTCAGAGGGAGCAGAATCTCTGCTGCTCCCAAGCAGGGCTGTGCCTCACTGGCATCCTTCCACCTCAACGCCATTGAGCCAAACCCCAGCCCCAGCTCGTGCCCAGCTCCAGATGGCTTCCAGAAGGCAGCCCCTGGCCAGCAGCTCGGTGGGGCTCCCTGCCACCAGCACAGCTGCCAGGGCACTGCTGGGGACCCTGGGAGCAGCATTACAGCCACTCTGACCATCCCTCCCCCAGCAGAGGCACCCTGCACAGAGCTGGAGGTGCTGAATGAAACCCTCCCTGCTCTGTGCTTCAGCTGCTTCACCAAGTGACTCTGCAGTGGCACAGGAGCTGGAGCAGATTCCCAGACCCTTATCCCAAATATTCATTTCCCAGCTCCTCTTCTGTGCAGCTCTCCTCTGCTTTCTCAGCCTGTCCTGGCTCTCCTAACAGGCCAAGCAGGGATTGCAGCTCCTATCAAAATGCTGGAGCCTCTTCCCCTTCCCTGCCCAGGAAGCAGGAGTGTGCCTGCAACACTCTGATGGTGCCTGCAGTGATGCTCTGAGGCAACGGCCAGCACTGGAGAGTGATGCTGTGACACCAGGGGACAGTGCCACAAGCTGTTCTGTTCTGCTGCCACGGTGGGGAGGCAGCTGTGCCCTGGGGCACGCTCCAGCTCTTCACGGAAATAAGGGACATTTTCACACCCAGGGCTTGAGAGTCACTCAGGAATTACCAGGCACTTTCACCACCAATATGGAATAAGCAACACCTCACCCCACCTCTTTGTTGCAGTGTGTTTCTTGTTAATGGTATGTTCTGTTATTGCCCAAGCTAATGGTTTAGTCCAAAATTAAACCCTCCCACCCACGCTGTCAATCTGTCCTAAACTACCTGCCAATCCTGCTTTGTGCCAGCCCCCTGCTTGGAATTCCTCTTTGGAAATCCCCTAAAACTCCAGGTCTCTTTAGTCCATCTGACCCAGCCTTCCCCTGTACCTCTCTCATTGGACAATGCCTTTGTGAACCCCACCCTTTAACTCTCCTCAGAATTTCTCCAATTTGCAAAGAATTTGTACCTTCCCCTTGAACCTCCCCCATATTTAAGTTGTTGCACCTCCGCCATTTTTGTCTCTTGCCCCACGGATTCCCCAAAGTAATAAATCCTTTTTATCCTGTGCAAAAGAGCTCCCCCTCCTCCTTGCCTGCTTCAAACACAACCTGACAGCCAAAAGGCCATGGAGCCATAGCTGTGGCCACATCTAAAGCCTCTTGTTCTGCAGTGTGACCCACTCGGCATCAGAGCAGCAAAGTGAGTGCTGCTCTGGCTGCAGTGTCACCTCTTGCTCCCTTCCAGGCCATGGAGGGCGAGCCAGGAGTGCCCAGACACAATGCCAACCTGGAATGAGCAACACCTCACCCCACCTTCTGTCCCCTTCCAGCCCACAGGGGCTGAGCCAGCAGTGCCCAGAGATGCTGCCCACCTGGAATGAGCAACACCTCACCTCTTGTCCCCTTCCAGCCCCGTAGGAGCTGAGCCAGGAGTGCCCAGAGATGATGCCCACCCAGAACAAGCAACACCTCACCTCACCTTTTGTCCCTCTCCAGCCCATAGAGGCTGAGCCAGCAGTGCCAGAGACAAAGCCCACAAGGAATAAGCAACACCTCACCCCACCTTCTGTCCCCTTCCAGCCCACAAAGGGTGAACCAGCCGTGCCCAGAGATGATGCCCACCTGGAATAAGCCCCACAGGGGCTGAGCCAGCAGTGCCCAGAGATGATGCCCACCCCAGCCCAGCACTGCTCCTTACCAGCCTGGTTGGTGGTGATGTTGACAGAGGCGAACTGCGGTGAGAAGGGGCTCTGGTCGGTGACGCCGTTGACAGCCTGGATCTCGAAGGTGTACTGGGTGTGTGCCAGCAGGTCGCTGATGTAGATGCGGGGCTCGGTGAGCCCCAGCTGGCGCGGTGTGAACTGCACGTTGTCCCCGCAGCGCGTGCAGGCGCCGCGCCCTGCCCCGCAGCTCTTGCAGATGATGTTGTACACCAGGTCCTCGCGGCCCCCCAGGTCCCGTGGGGGGCTCCACTCCAGCATCAGGGATGTCTCGTTCACACTGGAGATCACGGCCTGGGGGGCGGACGGGATGGCTGCAAGGGGACAGACAGGGAGGTGTGAGATGGCTGCCCCCCCCCCCTCCTGCTCCTCCCCATCCCTGGGATGCTCTGCAGGAGCTGAGCTGGGTGCTTGTCCTGGTGGGAGGGATGTGTGCAGCAAGCTGGACATCCAAAGGCAAGAGTGGGAATGAAACCAGTCCTCTCACCCCAGGCTAATCTGATTGTGTGACAGCCCTGGCAAAATTTACCACTTATTTGTGTAATGTCCCCCAGGACCCCACTGGGACAGATACATTTGTCAAGCATCCCTCAGTGCTTTGAGGATCATCTCCTTTCCCCATGGTGTGGTCCCCTCCCAGTTGCCCAGCCCCACGTACTGGTGCATGGCATGTCCATGGGGTCAGCATCTGCCCGGTAATATCCATTTCTGCACACGCAGTTTGTGGCTCCCTCTGAGGTTGTCCTGCTGTTGATGGGGCAGTGGACACAGCCTTCATCCCCCTGGCTGGCCTTGAATGTTCCCGAGGGGCAGCCTGTAAAGGAAGGAGAGCAGTGGTGAGCAGTGACAAGGGGGCTGGGGGGATGCCTGGAGCCCAGCACTGCTTCCACAACAATCCCTGGGGCTCTGCAGAGTCCAAAAGAGACCCTGAGGTGAACACAGGAGAGAAGGAGCAGCTGCTTGGAAGGGCCTGAGGAGGCTGCAGAGATGGGTCCCCACCACCTCTGTCCCTGTTCACCAACCATGAGTGCACAGCAGGGACTGCAGGAGGGCAGAGGGGATTTTTAGCCACTGCCACATAGGAGATGTGAGTGACTGTACTAGGTCAGACCACGGACACCTCCCCCCAACAGCAACTGCCAGGGGGTTTTGGGTTGGATATCAGGGAAAGGTCCATCCCCCAGAGGGTGCTGGGCACTGCCCCGAGGCTGCCAGAGCTCCAGGAGGGTTTGGACAACGCTGCCAGGGATGCCCAGGGTGGGATTGTTGGGGTGTCTGTGTGGGGTCAAGGGCTGGATTTGATCCTGTGGGCCTCTTCCAAGCCAGGATATTCCAGGATTCCATGACCACAGCACTTCCCCACTCCTTTCCAAGACACAGCTCCTTGCACTCAATACCCCACATGGGTTTTTCTCCCACTATGTTACCCACTCATTTTTCACTCCCTGCAAATGTCCTGTTTTCCCATGAAGAGCCCTGTGCTGTAACCACGTGCTGCAGGATCAAACTGCTGCTCTGCTCTGTGCTTTGAAGCCAAGCTGCCATTCCTGAAGCCATCCCACACTTCCATTGCTGATGGACACTCAATCACCATCTGCCTTGTTCATGACCCCTAGAGTTGTCCAAATCTCTGTCATGCTCCACACTGCATAACAACATTCACTGCTTTACTCTCTTTTTTTTCAGCAATGCCCACATTGTTTTTGACCACCATTGTACTGACTGTGAAAGCCCCAAGATCTGAGTTGTGAGGGACACTGGGCCAACTCCCAGCTCATCTCTGTGCAGGTTTGTGGGAATTGCTCTACTGGAAGTTGCTCTGCCCATGGCAGATGGTCTTTAAGGCACCTCCAAACCCAAACCATTCTGTAATTCCACCATTCCATGAACCTGGGGCTGTTTTTTCCCATTTGTATCACCTCAAGTCTTTTGAATTCCAGTTGCCTTCTCATCCCCTGGTCACACTGTCTCATAGTGTGACTCTCCACAGAGTTTTATCTTCATGGCTTTGCAGATGTGGCACTTGGGGACATGGCAGTGCTGGGTTGATGATCCTAAGGGGGCATTTCCAACCTTAATGATTTTATGAGTCAGTATTACAAATGAATTGTTGGTTGTGCAGAGCAGTACCAGTGGGCTGGGCTCACAGGGAAGGAGATGCTCCATAAGCAGCAGCCACTCAACCCCACGTGTGGGGGCAAGGGGGACATGGGGGTGAGTGGTGCCTACAGCAGGAGGTGCTGAAGGCTGGCCCCACTGTGATCCAGCACTAACAGATATGGATAAAACCATACCCACACCTAACACTCATGGATAAAAGCTCTCAACACCACAAAGTCCCTTCCAAAGCCAGGGATCACCAGAAGCTCAGCTCAGACTCTTCCTCCTGTGCAGTTACTCCTGTTGGGACTTTTTGCTGCTGTTCCTTCTTTCACAGCCTCAGGAGCCTGGGGGGAGGCAGGTGGTTCCTGTGCTGGAACAAGTTTAACAAACTTCTCCTTCAGTCACCTGCCAAGGCTCCCAGGAATGAGGCAGATCAGAAAACAGCCTGGGAAAAACATTCACTGGGGTTGCTGTGAGCAAGAGCCATGGCTAAGAAGCAGATATTTCTTATATGGGAAAAAAGCAAAAAAAAAGAAGGTTGGTGGTTTTTATCAGTTTTCATCTCCTTTCCTCCAGAATTATCCTGAGTTTCCAATGAGAAAAGCTCCACAGAAAAATTCCATCAGCCTTCCTGCTTGCACTGTCCCTTCTTCCTCTTCTGGTCAGAGGAGCTGTTGAAAACCAGGATTCTCCTCATGTTCATGGATCTCTGCATTGATCCCTCACCCTGGGATTCCATTCCTGACCCAGCTCCTTCAGGACCAGCCCATCCCAGAGGGAGTGAAGCTGTTGGGAGAGGTGATGGCTGGGCAGTTCTGCATTCCCCAGAAGCGATGGGGACATGATAACAGGCTTCCTGCACTAATACCAGTATTTGACACACACAAAAGACCAACACATAAAATTGCTCTCATCTGACAGCCCTGGTGAAATGCAGGGTCATTCCAGCAAGGATGGCTTCAGACAGGGGCCTCTTTCACCTTCCTGAGGTTTATTTTAAAAGTAGCTACTTTGCTATAATGCTTCTTCTGCATCAAGACACAGAGACATCCAAAAAGTGCCCAGGCTGTGGAGTGCAGTGACTACTCCAAGGGATAAAAACACTGCCCACATTGCCCCTGGAACAGGTCAATGGCTGGAGAGGAATAAAAAAACCCTAAAAACTGAGGTTTGGTGGTTGTTCTTCAAAAATACCAAGCTGGGACACTGAAACTCTTCCCATGAGCCACCAAAACACAGCCAGGAGTTTTGGCAAGTTCCTTCCTCCCTAGTAGGGCCCACATGCAATAAAATAATCCTGGAAAAATCAGAACTTCTCCAAAGTTAAATGTTCTGAAATCATGTGGAAAGACAGGAAAAATCACTGAAATTTGATGCAAAGTCCTTTTTAAAATTGATTTATTTTTCTCAAGTAATGACAAGCTCCAGCAGTAAAATAAAAGAACATTGTGTTCAAAACTATTCTGCTCCCTCCAGATCTTCCCCTGGGTAAGAAAACAGATTTTCTTTAGGAATCCACCCAATTTCTTGTTTCCAGAGTAAACAGCAAATCAAAAGTGAAATCTTCACACAGGGACTAAAACCCCTCCTGCCTGACCAATGGGAATGTTCTCACCATGTGCTGGAACCAGCAGCACAGAACCAGGGGATATCCTGAGCTGGGAGGGACCCACCAGGATCATCCAGTCCAGCCCCTGGCCCTGCACAGACACCCCAACAATCCCCCCTGTGCCTCTGAGCATTGTCCAAACCCTCCTGGAGCTCTGGCAGCCTCGGGGCTGTGCCCATTCCCTGGGCAGTGCCAGCACCCTCTGGGGAAGAACCTTTCCTGATCTCCAGCCTCACACAGACATGAGGACACCCCAGTTTTCTGCCCTGGGAGGTGACAGCAGCTTTGGGACATTGCTGCTTTTGCTCAGGCTTGCAGCAAGGACATCCCCAGAAATTCCTGCTTGGAAAGAGGGAATTGAAACAGTGAAAGCACAGAAATTTCCACTTTATCCAAGCATGTTTCATCCCTGGAGGGTGATTTCAGTGCCAGTGGTTCTGGCCCCATCACTGCCAAGGGATGCTCTCAGGGGACAGATGGACCTTGAATGGCCTCGTGCTGCACAGATGCAGGGGTGGCTGCTGGCTGGGGAGGGCTCTGCAGGCAGCCTGGAGCACTGGCTGTGTCCCTCTCCAGCAAGGCTGGCAATGCTGAGAGCACCAGGCTCCTGCCTGCCATTCACTCACCCCCAGGGCACGGCACAGTGGCTGTGCCTGGGAAGGGATGGCTTTGGGCATCACAGAATTAACTGAGCTGGAGGGACCCACAGGATGGTGCAGCCCAAGTCCTGAAGGGCAGGGAATGCCAGGAGAAGGAGCCAGCAGGATCCTGCAGGATGTGGGAGGCAAAGCCACATCTGCTGCTGGCACCAAGCAGGGAAAACATCCCAGGGCTCAGGGAAAGCCTTTGGCCAAATGTGCAGGAGGGGCTGCCCAGGGGTTCCCTGCTCCTCTGTGTCTCACTGCCTCTCTCTAACTGTTTAATTAATTCAGTGTGAGCTGGGCAGGCTCCAGCCAGGCTCCCAAACTGCCCCAGCCTGCAGAGTGTACCCCAGACCCCACCTGGAAACAGGTCTGAGCAAACAGCTCCCTCCTGCAATAAAGTTAAATAAAATAAAACTGGCACCTTCAGCCCATGCTGAGGGCTCTGAGGAGGAAAGGAAAGGAAAGGTTCGGAAAGAAAAGGAAAAGGAAAAGGAAAAGGAAAAGGAAAAGGAAAAGGAAAAGGAAAAGGAAAAGGAAAAGGAAAAGGAAAAGATTCTCCTCGCCCCCTCTGCCTGGCCCTGTTTCTGCTGGCAGCCAGGATCCCTGAACTCCATTTTTTAAGGCATTTTTGAGGGCTGATGGAAAGCAGGCAGCCCTGGCTGTCAGGATCTGCCAGGAGCCCTAAATCCCAGCCTTATCTCCCCAGGGCTCCCTTCTCCTGTGGGGCCGGGGCTGGGGGCTGCCTCTGCAGCTTCCCCGATGCTGCAGAAACCAGGGCTGGTCCCCTTGGCCACATCCTGCCTCTTGCCCTCCTCTGTGGTTTTGGGGTCCCCCTCCATGCTTTTGGGATCCCTTCTCTATGCTCTTCAGCCTCACAGCCCTCCCTGCTCCCACTCCTCAGCACCCCACAAACCCTATGGGGTGCCTTGGCCCCACACCACAGTGCTGCTCCCACTCCAAACCCACATACAACGAGTCCCACAGATAAGCTGTCATGGAGAATAAGGAAAACAATTTCCAGGAGCAGCATTGTCAGGACATTGAGGGAGGTGTTTTCCTTTCCCTTGCCAGGCACTGCCATGGCTAGGCTAGGGCTGCCCAATTCAATGGAAAAGCAGGAAATGCAGTGCAGAATCACCAAAACAGTCATCCCTGGGGCACAGGGTGCAGGAGAGGTGGGAGGAGCTAGATGGGTTAACTGGGGATACTGGGGTAAGGAGGATCAGACTGCACCTGCTGGAGACAGGCTCAAACACTTCCCAGGGTGCTGCAACACAAGACAAAGACCACAAGTTCAGACAGGACATCATGAAAAGTTCCTTCTCCAAAAGATGGTGCTGACCTGGGAGAGGGGTGCTAGAGTCCCATCCTTGGGGCAGATGGAGCAGAATTCCATGGAGCTGCTGGTGGCAGCCCCAGTGCAAACAGGCACTGGACATGAGAGCCCAGAGCCTCCCTGCCCTGCACTTCTGGCTCTGCTGCTAGTGCTGTGTGTGGTATTCAATGGAATCATGGAATGGCAGAACAGTTTGGGTTCAAAGGGACCTTAAAGCCCATCTCAGGTTCAATTACCTTCCACTATCTCAGGTTGCTCCAAGCCCCCAATGTCTAACCTGGCCTTGGGCACAGCTGCTCTGGGCACCCTGTGCCAGGGTCTCCCCACCCTCACAGGGAAGAATTCCTTCCCAATTTCCCATCTAAATTTGCTCTCTTCCACTTTAAAGCCATTTCTGATGTTCTGTGCAGAACTATTATGTCTAACCAACTCTGAATCTCCCCCTTTTTCCTTTCATCAGCCATACCCTCCTTGGAAGATGAGGTGGGTGCTGACATTGTCACTTTTCCCATATTCTGTTCCATTCTGCACCTTGACCCTTGTTTTCAATTCTGCATCCAAACAGGTCTCACTTTGTCTCACTTGTAAATTTGTCCCTCCTCTGGTTACTCCTGTCCCCTGTCCCTCCCCCTATGGGGTTTGTAAAAGGGTGGCCTTTGGACAACCCAAAGCAGCAATGCAGCCTTTGGATCCACTTCAATTGTCCCCTGGTGTGCCCAGCCTGGAGAGTGCAGGGAGGGGCTCAGTCAGGCCTGGAGAAGGCAGGTGGTGACACCTGAGCCCTCTGGATGCTGGACTGCTTGGAAAGAGCAAGGAGCTGGGACCTGGAGGTGCCAGTTCTCTGCACTCTCCCTTCCCAGGGCCACACAGGTCCTCTGGTTTCCTTAGGGATAAATTTAATTAGCAGCCCGTGCTGTTACCTCATCCTCAGATAAGCAATTAATGCCATTGCCAGGTGCTGTCACTGCCAACAGCTCTGACAGCATTTGGAGAGGAGGGAAATACAGGAGGGAGAACAGGGTTAAATGAGATTAACTGGAGGAGAACCTCCATGATGTGGATTACAGAACTGTCAATAAAGGGAATGGTCCCAATGCAAATGTTCCTGTTTAACCTCACCATTCTCCATGGGACAGGAATGGAAGCAAGACAGCACAGGCTGCAAAAGCATCATCCTGATTTACAGACATGTCCCCACTGGCTGGGCCCACACCCTGCACCTCTCCAGCAGCTCCAGGAGATCACCTGGGTGTCACCAGCTGCCCACAGGCACTGCTGCTCTGCAGTGCTGCTGGGGGTGCCAGCACCCCAAAGCCCACATTCCCTGCAGTGCTGCTCCCCCCAGCACCTCCCCTGCCCCAGCTCCAGCCCAGCTCCCTGCACAGTGCCCTCCAAGGACTCCCATGTGCAGCCTGCCTGCCCACAGCTCAGGGTGCTGTAAGAGCTCCCATCTCATTCTCAGCATCAGCTCCTGTGTCTCTCGGTCCCTGGGAAGAGGGGCTGTGACAGCACCTCAGTGCTGGGGTGTCACAGATGTCTGGAGAGGACAGGGCAGGGCAGAGTGATGCCCTGCTCCGGGAACTCCCCAGGACAGACCACACTGGAAGGTCTGGCAAGGGGCAAATATCCCCTGACCTGGGCCCAAAGCTCCACAGGCCCAGGCCAAGGATACAGCATCTGCACACCATGGGACAAACCAGCAGTGCTCATCACACACCAAACCCAGGCAGGTACAGCTCCCTGCTCCCCCGAGGGCAGCACCACCTGGCAGCTCTCTCCCAGTGCTGTGCTCCAGCAGCAGAGCTGAGCTCTCACCTGAGCTTTGCACCAGGGGCTTCCCAGCAAATTCCCCCCTGCAGGTTCCCAGGGTTCACAAGGTCACCTCCCTCCCTTGCAGCACTGCTCCCAAGTTCAGGCATCTGGTGAGGCCAGCACACCTGTGGGCAGCACACCTGTGAGTCCCTGCTGGGGGGAGGGACATCCATCAGTGCTGATGGGATTCCTGTCACAGAGAAACGCCTGGAATTCCTCACCTGCTTCAGCCTCCCCAGCCTGCCACGGGCTCTTAAAGACAAATGAGAGTTTTCTATCCCTGTCTGAGCATGGGGGACTGGGATGTTGCCAGCATCCTCAGGGTACAGATGGAGAAAACCATAATCCAGCATTTATCCTGTCAGGGCCATCCAGACACGAGGGGAGAGGACTTGACTTCCCTGTCCCTGTCTGGGTCAGCCTCCTCTCCCAGGTAACAAGCAGAAGAACAAGAGGAAACAGCTTCAAATTGTACCAGGGGAGGTTTAGATTGAATATTAAGGAAAATTTTGTCATGGAAAGGATGGTCAGGGATTGGCAAAGGCTGCCAATTGGCAAAGGCTCCTGAGTCTGAGCTCACCCATGGAGCCTCTGGGAGTGTGCAGGGAGCTGAGCCTGGAGCCTATGGTGGAGTCACCATATTGGAAGTGCTGAAAAAAATGTGAATGTGGCAGCTGGGGACATGAACTGGGGACATGGCCCTGGCAGTGCCAGGCTTATGGTTGGATTCAGTCTTTAAGAGCTTTTCCAACCTTAATGACCCCATGATTCTCTGGTCCTGCCCCAAGCAGACATGGAGCTGTGTGTCCAACACGCTGCTGCAGGGCAGGGGGGGCTGCAGCCCCCAGGCTCAGCTCCCTGCACACTCCCAGAGGCTCCATGGGGGAGCTCAGACTCAGGAGCACAGGGCTGCTGGCAGCAGATCCCTCAGACTCCTGAAGAGCAGCCCAGGATGCAGCTGCTGCAAGGCCAAGCTCAGCAGCTCAGGAATGGAGCAGGACATTCCCCAGCCCAGGAATGCCAGGTGATGCTGGCCCTGGAGCAATCCCAGTGCCAGGGCCACACAGTGCCAGCCTCCAAAGCTTGTCTGGCACACACAGGAGGAAGCAGGGACTGGGAGCATTGCCTGGGAGCCCTGCAGTGACTTGCATGGAGCAGGGGAGCACTGGGGCACTGCTGTCATCTCTGGGGTCCCAGCAGAGGAAGGAGGTACTGGGTGAGTCCAGAGAAAGCCACAGAGCAGCTCTGAGCTCAGAGCCCCTCCAGAGCCAGGCTGGGAGAGCTGGGGGTGCTCACCTGGAGAAGAGAAGCTCCAGGGAGAGCTCAGAGCCCCTGCCAGAGCCTAAAGGGGCTCCAGGAGAGCTGGAGAGGGACTGGGGACAAGGGATGGAGGGACAGGACACAGGGAATGGCTTCAAATGTGCAGAGGGCAGGGCTGGATGGGATAATGGGAAGGAATTCCTGGCTGTGAGGGTGGGCATAGGGTGCCCAGAGCAGCTGTGGCTGTCCTGGATCCCTGGCAGTGCCCAAGGCCAGGCTGGACAGGGCTTGTGGCAACCTGGGACAGTGGAAGGTGTCCCTGCCATGGCAGGGGTGGAATGGGATGAGCTTTAAGGTCCCTACAACCCAAACCACTCTGGGAGTCTATGATTTTCTATTCTTATTTTAAACCTGCTGCTCAGGCCAGCAGCACATCCCTTTTCTCCTGATGTAAACACTGAAGCACTGCAGACCCACGGGGACTGTTCTGAGCCAGCTTTCTCCTCGAGGTCTCCTATTTTGTTACTTTGTTTGGTCTTGTTTAATTGTTTCCCAAAGCTTCTGCCTGGGAGAGCTGTGCCTGGGCAGGGAGGAGATGTTAACCATTACAGGAACACTTCCAAGGCTTTAACCCAGGGAAAGGAACAAACCAAGCAGGCAAGTGGTGACATCAAAGTTGCACTGATGGAAAACCCCTAATCCTATAAACCCTTCCTGCTTTAATTGGTGTTAAAACAAAGATAATCTTATCTCAGCCCTATAAAAGAAGGGATGGGATGTTCTTTCTAAAAGCCTCTCTAAAAGCCCTCGTAAACTTGACAAACATTCCATGTTTCCAGCCTGAGGAGAACAACTCTAATCCTAAAGGAAGCAGGAAAGCAGAAAGGGAGCTTTTCCTTGACAAGAGCCCTTCCAGTGTCCCCAGCTCTCGTGGTGCTGGTGCCAATGTGAAGTCACAGCCCTGGCACTGTCCCTGTCCCTGCTGGGGACAGGCACAGACCCCAGGGCCAGGCACAGACCAGGCAATCCCCAGCTCTGAGGATCGAACTGGGACAGATCTGTGCCTACCCTCCAGTGCTGAGTGCAGCTGGGGCTGCTCAGTGCTGTCCCTGTCTGGTCTCCACTCTCCCCAGTGCTGCAGGAGCAGTTTCAGGGCCTGGCAGGGGGGTCTCTGCAGGAATCCCCACCTGCCCCATGGCCCCAATCCAGCTGCAGCCAATGGCTCCATTCCCAAAGTGCCCAAACCCCCCAGCACCAGCAGCCCTCCCAGTCCACACTCCCCATCCCAGCAGTGCCCTGCACACCCCTCCAGGTGCCAGGAACCCTTGGAATGGAAGTGGGCATGTTTAATCATCACATTTGAATGCTGCTTAGCACCCAGTTGGGACAGGTTCAAAGTGCCAGTGGGTTTGGTGCCAGCAGCCACTTTGCAGATGCCAACACTGCCGTGTGTGTCAGCCCTCGGTGCTGGAGGGGGATTAAAATGGAACATTAGGGTGGGTGAAGTCACTGGGGGAGCTGCACAGAACCTCTCCCTCCTGGCCTGCAGTGAGTGGAGAAGCTGTGAGGAGGTAGCACGACCTGGGAAGGGCACAGAGTGTCACCTGTGCTTCCCAAAATGCCCTGAAGCAGGCCTTGGAAAGGCAAAACTCAAGGAGAACCTCTCAGAATCTGTTTTGGTTTTTCCCCGAGATGTGTAAAAGTTCTTGTCTGGCAGTTCGTGTGCCCGAGGTGGAATCAATCTCAGCTCTTTAGTTTTCTCACTCTCAAGGTTGTTTATTCTTTTCTTATCTGTAATATTTTCTCTCAGCCCAGCCAGGTCTGTCTGGCAGGGCAGCCATGGCACACTCTCTGCCCCTTCAGGGCACTGTTATCTTTTTATATCTTTTTATACATGATGTTTACAATTATTTCCCAATTACTATCATCTATGTTAGACAGTGAACTTCTACTCTAAACCAATCCCAAAGTGCCAGCTCCACAATAGAAAATGGAGATGGAGAAGAAGAACAAAGAAAGACCAAACACGTGCTTTTTCCTCCATCTTGTGTTCTAAAATCCCCATTCCCAAAAATCCTAAAATCCACATTTTCACTTTGTGATAACACTACTTAAACTTCCGTGACTTCTAAGTTCTCATATAAAGCTGGTAATTTGTTCCAAGGGCTATAATCAACCCCACAGATGTTTTGGGATCATCCCAGGGTCTCAGAGCCCCCTGACAGGGTCTCACAGCTCTGGATCCCAAAGGGATGTCTTAGACTCTGACAAGAACCAACTTTCCTCCAAAAAATAGCTCCCAATGCACTGGCAATGAACAGCAGCTCCAGTCTGGGTTTCCCAGTACAAGAAAGGGAAGGATGCTGGAGCACATGGGGGGCAAGGAGAGGATGAGGATGGATGTGAGCCTGGAAAAGAGATGGCAAAGGAGAGACCTTGCTGCTGCCTGCAGGGTGCAAGGACATGGAGCCAGAGCTCAGAAGGAGGGCAAGACTCTAGCTGCACATGGAAAATTCCATTCTTGGACACAAGAATGTTTTTCACCATGAGTACTGGAAGGAGGGAGCAGAAGCACAGGAATCCACATCCTCAGAGACACTCCCTGGGAGCTGAGCTGCCTTTCTGTCACTCCAGCTGCTGCAACCCACTGAGCCTCCACTTCTCAAGGTCCAGGAATCGTTTGTAGGAGCAGACTGGGAAAAAATTCCCTTTTCCCTTTGCTAAAGGGAATTCTTTTTCCATTTGAAGCGAGGTCCCTTCCCCACAGCAGAGCCCCTTGGTGCTGTCAGCAGCATGGCTCAGGGACTGCAGGGGAAGCAGGTGAGCCTGTGAGCCCGAGTCCAGCCTGAGCCCAACCTGAGCCCAACCTGTGAGCCCAGCCTGTGAGCCTGAGCCCAGCCTGAGCCCAGCCTGTGAGCCCAGCCCTGCTCCACTGCTCCATCTGTCCCTGCCACCTCGGGTTCCCTCCCGTCCCAGCAGCCACACTTGTGCTGCCCAGGCTTTGTCAGGGCTTCCCAATGTGAGCTGCAGCAGCTCCATCCAGCACTGAGCTGAACTTGGAAGTTGTGTTTGTTCTTGCACAGTGCACTGCAAGGCTAGCCCAAAGGCATTGTGTCTGCAGGCAAAGCTGGGGCTGCACTGACACAGGCCCCTCATGGCTGGGTCACTAAGGCTGGAAAAACCTTCTGAGATCCTGCAGGCCAACCCAGCACTGCCAGGGCCAGCACCAAGTACAACATCCATGGATTCACTGAACAATTCCAGGGACTGGTGATTCCACCACTGCCAATGACTGATCACTCTTTCTGTGAAGAATTTTCCCTAATATTCCCTAATATCCAATCTAAACCACCTCGGTTTGAGGCCATTTCCCCTTGTCCTGTCCCTTGTCCCCTGGAGCAGAGCCCAGTCCCCACCTGGCTGTCCCTTGCTGTCAGGGAGTTGTGGAGAGTGAGGAATTCCCCCCTGAGCCTCCTTTTCCCCAGGCTGAGCCCCTTCACAGCTCCCTCATGAGATTTGTGCTCCAACCCCTTGACCAAGGAAGCCCAAGGAAGGAAGACAAATGGCTGTAATCAGCACATGAATTTTTGACAGAAACCAGGAAACACGATGTGAGGCTGTGCAGTGAAGTCTGAGAAAACCACTGCCACCTGAACTCTTCCCAAAGAGCCCCTGAACATCCTGCACATGAGAAGCACCAGCATGGCCTGTCAAGATCCCCCGTGCCAGGGACCTGCGTGGAAGGAAAGCTAAAGTAGGGATTTGAGACATTATTTCCCAGGAAATCTTTTATAAAGCCTCCCTGTGTTGCAGGAGTGTAATGACTGCCACAATTCATGGCTGAACAAACACCCAGGAGCAATTCCCAGTGTCTGCATTCCCTGTGCACTCCATGTGTCATTGGGCTGCAGTGCTGTGCAGCACTGAGGGCTGGCAGGGATCAACATCAGAGGGAGCAGGCTGAGCCCTGGGTCCCCAGGCCCCCATTCCACTGATAACTTTCTCTAAAAGGATGCTCTGATGAAGGAAAAACAGCAGCAAATAATTATCTCTCTAAATCCATCAGGAGCAGTGCTCAATGGAGGGATCTGAGAGCCCAGCATGCCAGAAAACAGATGGGAAGAGGCAATTTTCAACAGCTCATAATTCCCATTATTTGGGTGGGTTTTGCCTGCATCCATCAAAATGCACCTTCCACATCTGAAAGCTTTCTTCCACCAGATTTCAAACTTCCAAAACCCCAGACTTTCCTACTCCCACTGGAAAGCAGTGCAAGGAACTTGAGATGGAAAAGATGTGAGGTCACAAAGGAAGGTTGGGAGATGCTGGCTGGTGTGAAGGTGGAACCCAGCCCCTGCCTCTGTGCATTCTGAAGGAATTCTCTGTAATTCAGGGTCTTCCCTGCTTCCCAGATTTCCAGGCTCACTGCCAGCCCTGGCATGAGCACGGAACAGGCTCCCAGAGATGCCAACCAGGCCATCAAGGACAGAGAGTACAAATGAACCACTGTGAATCATAACCAAAATAGCCTCAAATAAAGTTGCTGCTGTCCCCAGGAAAAAGGCAATTCGAATTTTTACAATAAAAATTAATTCTGAACCAAAAATGACAGTGAAGGAGTAAAAATGCATCTTAAAAAGTCATGAACTGGCAGCAGTGGCTTTAAATTAGTCAGCAGGAAATACAGCAGTTGGTAAAAGCAGTGGAAAGAACAGGGCCCTTAAAATTAACAGCAACAAGATGGAAGTCAAGAACACAAGAAAAATGAAGCCACAGTCAAGAGATGGGCCTGTCCCCAAAATATGGGAAAAGGCTCCCCAGTGCCACAGAAGGAAAGGGATATTTAATCAGTGTGTGCATGGAGAGGGATTGTTTCATAATAAACTAAAATCTTCCATTCCTCCTGAGTAGGAGCAGTATCAGCTATGGGCTCCCAGAGCAGGATTAGAGACCTGGGACCCCAAGGAACCTCTGATGCAGCTGCTGGTGTTTGTGAAATCCAGCACTGTGGGGCCACTCTGGGGAAGCAGACACAGGGATCACACCATGCCAAAGGATCTCCATGTTGGATCCCAGAAATCTGGAGTTTTTGGGCTTTCTGTGCTTCCAGGCACAGACTCCCTGGCAAACACTGCTCTGGAGCTGAAACCTTGGAGAAGGCTTGTAAATATAAATAATGGGTTAGAATCACCAATGTGCAGTGGGTTAGATGTGTGTGTTTGCACTGGGTGATGGGTTTATATTTGAGGTTTTTATAGTGTAGTGGTGGATATGGGACAAGATGGAGAATTTTGGGTGTCCTTCTCTTTATTCATCATCTTCTCTTCCTTCTCCACAGAACTCAGGCAGTAACCTCTGGTTGGTCAGTCAAAATCACTCTAAGGGTCGTGGGAATGTATTACTGAGTCAAAAGGATAAATAATGTAGGTGTAAAACTTCTATTGGTGTGTTTAGCTTTAAAAAGCCTTGAAGCAGGCTCAGCTGGAGCCATTTTTCCTACTTCTAGCAAGGAGCTGGAGGTGCTGTTTTACTTTCTGTAATTCTTTGATAAAATACAATAAACATCCAAGCCTGAACACGAGAATTGTTTCAATCACCTTTCTAACAATCCTGGCTCAGAGGGAAATCAGATGAGACTGATGACAAACCACTAATGAGTGGTGCAAAGCCCAGCACACCCTCCTACATCTCCAAGCAGGGAAGCTCAGCTCTCCTGGCTGAGGTGCTGGCACCAGTGCCAGGGTGAAAAGTGGAACAAGTGACTTGGAGTGAAGTTCCCTGATACATTTCCTTGGTGTTGTTTGGCTCTGCAGAGTGGGCTCAGACACCCAGAGCATCCTCCCAGCCCTGCTGTGCACATTGTGTCACAGAGAAAGCAGGGTGGGACAGCCAGGGGAGAACAGGCTGAGTGTGAGGGCCAAGCATGGAGCTGCAGCAGTGGATTTCAGATGGAGAGAGCCCCACTCTGCTCTGCTGAGACCCCCAAAAAATGCTGCCTCTGGCCCTGGAAGAGGGCAGCTGCTGGAGTAAGTCCAAGGGCTGGAGCCCCTCTGCTCTGGAGCCAGGCTGGGAGAGTTCACCTGGAGAGAAGGATCCAGGGAGAGCTCAGAGCCCCTGCCAGAGCCTAAAGGGGCTCCAGGAGAGCTGGAGAGGGACTGGGGACAAGGGATGGAGGGACAGGACACAGGGAATGGCTTCAAATGTGCAGAGGGCAGGGATGGATGGGATATTGGGAAGGAATTCCTGGCTGGGAGGGTACCCAGAGTACCCTGAGCAGCTGTGGCTGTCCCTGGATCCCTGGCAGTGCCCAAGGCCAGGCTGGACAGGGCTTGGAGCAGCCTGGGACAGTGGAAGGTGTCCCTGCCCATGGCAGAGGTGGAATGAGATGAGCTTTAAGGTCCTTTCCCATCCAAATAATTTTGGGATGCTTTGAAGGCACAGAGAGCCCAACCCCTTGGGTCAGGCCTGGATGTGATGTGAGAACTGCACAGGCAGCATGGCACAACCAACAATCTGTGTGAAAACACAGGGATTTGGGGTTCTCAATGCTCAGACTGCCCAAGCACCCAGCTCACTTGGCTGGGAGGGGTCCAGCAGTCGTTCTCCAGGCACCTTCAGTGCCTTTCCCCAAGGTAAGCCCCTCCCAAAGCCCATGGCAGGGCTGGGGCTGACACCAGGATTTCCTCTGTCTGCAGAGGAGAGGGGGAACACAGCCCTGCTGCCTCAGTGGGGAGCAGCTGGGATATTTGGAGAAGGGGCTGTGGTTGCAGAAGGGTTTTCTTCAAGGCACGAGGCTGCTGGAGCAGCTCCAGGCAGAGCTGGAGCAGCACAGATGGCAGAGCCCTGCTAATCCACACGGGCCAGCCAAGCCCAGCTCCCTGGGATGCTGCCAAACTCCAGCTCCTGTGTGCAAGGCCCCACTGGCTCTACAGATTAACCCAGCCCCAAGAAGGTCCCGTGGGGAGACACTCCTGTTTGGGAAGATTTGAGCTCTGATTGATGAAGAATGAGGGACTGGCTGGAGCAGGGAGAGCCAGGCTGGAGCACGGGATCCATATCCCAGCCCTGTGCTGCTGTAATCCTCACCAGCAGAGTGCAAACCCCTGAAATTCCCCAGCCTGACACATCCTCATCCTTCATCCCAGCAGGAATGTGCTGCAGCACAGGGATGCTAACAAGGAATTGCCTTTTCATTAGGGGAGGAGCTCACTGTTCTCAACAACTGCTTGTAAAAGGTGGTTGTGAGGTAGAGGCTGGACTCTTCTCCCAGTAACAAGTGATGGGATAACAGGAAATGGCATCAAGTCATGCCAAGGAAGGTTTAGATTGGATATTGGGAAAAATTTCTTCAAGAAAAGGGTATTGGAGCAGGCTGCCCTGGGCAGTGGGGATGCAGCTTCCCTGGAAGTGTTCAGAGGAGGTTTAGATGTGGTGCTCAGGGACAGGATTTAGTGGTGGAGCTGGCAGTGCTGCATTAATAGCTGGACCTGATGGTCTCACAGGACTCTTCCAACCTGCTCCTGCTTCTTTTGGCACCACGTGCCATATACAGAGCCTGGCTTTCCACAGAAAGGCAAGGGGCAAGGACACACAGACTGACTGCAGGCAGCTTGCAGGGCAGAGCTCTGCTTGGCAGGACAAGGAGCAGGAGACCTGTTCTGCCATCACCAACTCTGCCAGGGCTGGACAAAGCTCCTCCAGCAGCTCAGGATGTTCAACTCTTCCTACACTGACTTGTCCTGCCCCTCTCTGAGGTACCTCAGGCTTTTGCTCCTGTGATTTCACTGCTCCCACAGCAAACCATGGCTTAGTGTTCCCCCAGCTGTTCCCTGCTGTCCTTGCACACCAGGAGCTCAGCAGCCCTCGGGACCATCACTGGGTGGGATGTGGGCACTGCTCTGCCCCCATGCTGGTCCCTTAGCAGGGCTGTCCTGCCCTGCTGGCCCTGCTCCTGCTCTCAACACCAGGGATGGAGGGATGGATGGCACCTCTGTGAGGAGGCACCAGTGGAGTGATGAGAAAACTCCCTGAATCCCAGACTGGTTTGGGTTGGGAGGGACCTTAAACACCATCCCACTCCATCCCTGCCATGGCAGGGACACCTTCCACTGTCCCAGGCTGGCCTTGGACACTTCCAGGGCTCCCTGGGCACCCTGTGCCAGGGCCTCCCCACCCTCACAGGGAAGAATTTCTAATCTAAACCTCTTATGTTTCACTTAAAACTAGAAGTCCTCCACTGGAACTCCAGGGACAGAGATGCCTGAAGCCAAATGAAGGTGCCCAGTGCCATGAGAGCCATGGGCCCTGCACAGCTGCCAGCCAAGCACAGGGCAGTGACAGCNTTGGGCAGGAATTGCTCCCTGTGAGGGTGGAGAGGCCCTGGCAGAGGGTGCCCAGAGCTGCTGTAACCACACTCCTGAAGTGCCCAAGGCCAGGCTGGACAGGGCTTGGAGCAGCCTGGAATAATGAGGTGTCCCTGCCCATGGCAGGGGTGGGACTGGAAGATCTTTAAGGTTCCTTCCACCCCAAACAAACTACTGTGTGTTTCTCTGACTGCTCCCTCCAGGCAATGAGAAGCAAATCCAAGCAGGCACAGCAGTTTCAGGGAAGCCCTGCCTGTCCCTGTGCCCCAGAGCAGGGCTCAGCACACACAGAACAGGCTGCATGCACAAACCAACAGCAGGGGAGGGCTGCAGGCAGCTCATGGAGTGTCCCTCAGCCTGGCCAGCAGCCCTGGCCCAGCCCCACAGCCTGGCTGGGGGCACGTGCTGGGCTGGGGCTGTGCCCTGGGGACTGCTCACCCCTGGAGCCCCTGCACACAGAGCCTGGCAGGGGCTGTGCTGGCCACCACTGCCCCCAGCCCATTCCAGCACAGGGCCATGGTGCTGGAACCCAGATGCTCCCAGGACTGCTCTCACTGGTCTAGAGCTGAAAATTAAATTAAAACCAAGACAGGGACAGTTAATTAAAGCAGATTAGTGTGAGACTAATTAGGGACGCTGACACTGCAACCATCAAGCCCTGTGATGTTAATTAGCTGTTCATTAATGTCAGCTCCCTGTTCAGTACAGAAATATGAACTGCTGATCTCCTGGGCTTCACGTGCAGCAGAGCACACGGGATCACTCGGTCACCTCCTCTGGGGGCACGTCCTGCCTTGTCACCACCCTGCAGGGACACTGTCACCAACAGCAGTGGCACCCTCAGCACCACCGGGAGCCTCAGCACCACCATTGAGACCAACATCAACAGAGACCCTCATCAACATCAACAGAGACCCCCAGCACCACCCAGCACAGAGACACAGCCAGCAGTGTGCTGTCCCCACCCTGTGCCCATAGCTGGGAGGTGTGCACTCACAGTGCAGCATGAACCATGGGTACCATGCACCCCTCTGCACCCCCAGCCTGCTGACTTCAGCCCCCAGAGGGTCCTGGGGACACTGGGGTGCTCCTGTGCCCGGTGGCAGTCACAGTGCTGAGCTGTCACCCAGAGGAAATGCAGCTGCAGTGGAGCACCTCCCAAAGATACTCCTGCCCCCAAACCTTGCCATGGCTCAAATACAGCCACGTTCCCCAGCACACACCCAGGACCGAGCTGCACCTTCACCTCTCACCGTGGAAAACACAGCAGGGTGCTCACCCCTTCTCTAACCTGTATCCTACTCCAGCACCACGAGAAACTCTCTGGATGATGCATCCAACATCAGCACTGGGAGGGTGTCCCTGCCCCTGGCAGTGAGTGGAACAAGATCAGATTTAAGGTCCCTTCCAACCCAAACCATGCTGTGATTGTGTGTTTCAGCCAGCTCTGGAGGAAAAGAGGTGTCTCCTGTGGCTGTGCAAACTGGTGATGGGTGGGAGCCAAGAGGGGATGTCCTGACAGACTCCACTGCTCCTCCTCCCCCAGAGCGTATTTAGGGCTTTCAGAAAGAAACAAAACTTGTTTATCTTAACGCTAATCAATTTATAGCAATCAAAATCAAACCCATTAGGAGCCATTCTCCATTTGAATTTCAAAGAGCCTTCTGACCCCAGGAGGCTCCCAGCTGATTGATTAGAAATTTTTGACACTAATGTGTGTCTTCGAAGGGTCCAGTGTGGCTTTAATTCCTCTCTCCTGAGACACTGATCGTGTGTTAACATCTGTCAGCCCCTGCCTGCACTTAGGGGAGGGGAAATTCATGAGCACATGGAGTTGCCTGGCACAGCTGGGGGGAAGGCAGCATTTGCTGGCTTAAACAGCTTCCAGGAATCCCTTGGGGCAAATCATTTGCATGATCCTTTTCTCCTTGGGCAAAAAAAGAGCTGGAGTGCACCAAGTAATGAAAAGCAGTGATGCAGAGCAGGGGCAGAGAGTGGAGGGTTGGAGCTCAGGGCTGGGATTTGGGTTTTGCATCCCAGCTTTGCCCTGACTCCCTGTGTCCCTTAAAGCCATAGGAAACAGAGGATGGGTTGGGTTGGGTTGGGTTGGAAGGAACCTTAAAGAACACTTCATCCCAGCTCCCCTGCCATGGGCAGGGACACCTTCCATTCATCCCTGGCTTTCCAGAAAAACCACAGATGGCACAGGAGGAAAAAAAAATCTCACAAGACACATTCACGATGTTCCCAGGCTTTTCTTTCTAACCATATTCCCAGTTTAGAAACTGCAACCTCCACTTTTGGTGGGTAGGAATTTATATCCTTCAAGGGTATTCTATGACCCAAAGTGGATTTGGGTCAGGCCTGGGCAACCCTGCTCCCCCTAGAAATGAAACAGATAGGAGAGGTGATTTTAATCTGGAGAGGTGATTTCTGTCTGGAGACAGATGTAGAGAGGAGCCCTCATCCCCCAGGATGAAGCATTCTTGGTCCACCAGTGGTTTGTGAAGTGATGAGCACACCTGTCCCCACCTGGGGACAGACCTAAAGCTCACAGCTCCTGGCCTGGCACGGGGTCCTGCCCAGCTGGGGAACATTTCCTGCAGTGCAGGCACCTGTGACACCCTGCCAGACCTCCTGCCTTGAGGGCAGCACCCTGCTGACCACACACCCCTTACTGGAGCTGGACACACACAGCTGGGCAAGAAAGAGCATTTTTTTTGGTGGGGAGATTGAAATAATTGACCCAACAAGGGAGGGATTTGACCCATTACCCCACAGCTCTTTGTGTGATGCAGAAAAGCTGAGGGTGGTCAAACACTCAGGCTCAGGATCCATCCATGGAGGGGATCCATGGGGGGACAGCACAGGAACAGGGTAATCCCTCACATGATTTTACATCTGCACAAAGGAGGGGGGTGGGAGGAGAAGGGGTGAATATGTCCTGCAAGGGGGAGCAGCAGAGCAGCAGGCAGAGGCTCCTTGCTGCCTCCACCCCTCTCCCCTGACATCTGTCCATCCATCCATCCATCCATCCATCCATCCATCCATCCATCCATCCATCCATCCATCCCCTGTGCAAGGACCCAGCAACTCTCACTTTCAGCAGATTAAAGCAGCTAATCCGGTTAATGAAGGCTAATCAGCCCAGGGCTGCTGCTCTTCCCTGCAGCAGGGTGGAGGTCACAGCAGGAGGGCAAGGACAGCACGGGTGACAGGAGCCACCTGGGGCTCTCAGGAGCCCTGGGACTGTGCCCCATGTCACCCAGGAGACACTGCCAGGCCTGGGGGACATGGGACATGGAGAACTGTGGGCTGGGGTGGGGTGAAGCTCCTTGGGAAGCAAGGGCTGTGCTGGGATGCTGCTGTGGCTCTGCAGCACACATGGCACCAGAGCAAGGAACGAGATGAGCTTTAAGGTCCCTCCCAACCCAACCCATGATCCCAAGGGTGCTGTGCTGGGGACTGGCTGTCCTCAGCCCCCCAGCAGCCCAGCAGGCAGTGGGGGGGGGTCTCAGACCTCTCTCCCTCTCAGAGGGAGGAACCATTGCTGCCAAGGCCATTAAACGGGTCCCACCTCACGGACCTCCCTCCTTCCCCACCAGTACCACCAGCTGGGCAGTGCCCATGTCCCAGGGGATGGGGGCATGGCAGGGGCTGTTGGCAAGGTCTGCACAAAGTGATCTGCACCTCCGTGGGTGCTGCCACAGGACCAGGGCAGGACACTGCCCATCCTCCCACAGGCACTGCTGGAGCTGGGCCCTCACAGCCTGGCACAGATTTGGGGTTCAGGGTCCTTCCCCTCATCCAAGAGCTGTTTGTCACCCCAAGGGCTGATCCTCAGCTAAAGCACAGCACCCAGCAATGAACCATCTTGTCTGACATGCTCCAGAACGTGGAGCAGTCCCTTATCTCATTAGCTTGCTCTAGTGGTTAATCACTTCGAAACACATGCCTAATTTTAAAAAGTTGTTTAGCTTCAGTTTAACCCTACCAGCTCTTGTTATCCCTTCCTTTGGCAGATCAAAAGCCCTTTAGAGGCTCAGCTTTCATTTCGGTAATCATCTTACCTAATCTTCATTATGAGAAGTCACTGAGCTACCAAGCTTTTCAGTCCCCAGTGCAAGAGCATTTTCCATGGCTCTTGGAACCACATTTGTCTTTCCCTGCAGCACCCTCCAGGTTTATTTCCAATATCCCACTTGAACCTTGCAGAGCAGGGTGCTCTGCTCACCTGGAGGCATCTTTCTGACCTCAGGCTACAGGACAGATAATTTAATTTTTGCATTTAAATTCTTCATCTGAGATGTGTTGGCATGACCTCCCAAACTCCCTCACTTGCTGCTCACTGTTTTATCAGCAGAGATTTTTCCACTCCCTACCAATTACAGCAGGTCTGGATGCATCAGGGCTCCTCATGCACCTAAAGATCATATTTAGAATCACAGAATAGTTCAGGCTGGAAAAGTCCTCTGAGATCACTGAGTCCAACCCAGCACTGCCATGTCCACCACTTAAACCATGTCCACACCAACAGAGCCCTGGGAAGCTCTTCCTGTTTGACAACCCTTTCAGTGATGAAATCTTTCCTAATACCAATGTAAACCTCCCCTGGCACAATCTGAGGGTTTTTTATGCTCATTTCACCATTTTTTACTTGAGGAGCAATCCCAGGAGCCTCAACCTGGCCCCAGCACCCTACCAGGGTTTGCTCTGCCTCCAGAGCAGAGGTGGTGCCTGGGTTAGCTTGGAATCGTGGTGCTGGCCCAGAAACACCCACAGATGGTGGGAAGGCACCTCTGAGTCTCCAGGCCACTCTCCAGCCCACAGAGGGGCTCAGGGCAACTGTCTGCAGCCAAGCCTTGGCAATTCCTGAGGAAATTCCTTCCTACAGGACGTGGCACCCCAGTGGGGGCCTGGCTGCTTCCTTTTCCGATGGCCCCACACAGAGCTGGGGCTGTGCTGAGATCCCTTCCTGCTTTCCTTCCCCAGGTTCCCCCCCCTGCCCTGGAATCAGCTTGGGCCAAGCTCCAGCCAAAGCAGCAGCAGCTCAAGCCACATCCCTCCACCATTGCACACAGCACACGATCCAACCCTGCTGCTCAGAGCTGGGAAAGAGCCTCCTGAGACAGGACATCAAGGCTTTGGCAGCCCCAGAGCACCGAGAGCTGGAACAGGGGTCAGAAAATCCCCATCCAGCCTGAGAATCACAGCATATGCTGAGGTGGAAGGGACCCACAATGATCATCCAGTCCAGCTCCTGGCCCTGCACAGACACCCCAACAATCCCACCCTGTCCAAACCCTCCTGGAGCTCTGGCAGCCTCGGGGCTGTGCCCATTCCCTGGGCAGTGCCAGCACCCCATGGGGGATGAACCTTTCCCAAAATCCAACCTAAACCTCCCTGACACAGCTCCAGCCATTCCCTGGGTGCTGTCACTGTCCCAGAGAGCAGAGATCAGTGCCTGCCTCTCCTGTCCCTCACAAGGAAATTGTAACTGTGCTGAGTGTCCCCTCAGTCCCCTCCTCTCCCAGGGCATCCACCAAGGGTGACCCCACTGCACAAAGCAGGGATGGCATGCCCAGGTAGGCACAGACCGAGCTGGATGCTGAAGATGCCAGTGCAGATGATGCTGAACAAGGAGCTGCCCTGAGCTCCCCACGGGCTGGGGCAGGGGTGACAAGTGACACAGGACAGCCTCCTGGTGTCCCCAAATCTGCCAGAGCTGCAGAGAGTGATGGGAAGATCTCCAGGTGCTGAATGACTGGGCAGGAGCACGGCAAATGAAATTCAGCAGTGACAAAAGGAAACTAATGCACTTGGGGGAAAAGAGCCCTAATTATACAAACACAATGATGGGCACTAAATTAGCTATTAACATGCAGGGAGGGGATCTCACAGCACTAGAGATAATGCTCTGAAAACATCAGTTCAAAGCTCATCCATCATCAAAAAAAATGAGAAAATGTAAGGAATTATGAAGAAAGGAGCCCAGTGCAGAGCAGGAATGTCATTAAGCCGTGCTGGAGCCACGGCTGGAACGTGCTGGCAGTGGTGGTCACCCCCAGACAAGGGTGTGAGAGAGCTGATAAAAACGATTAGGGACACAGAGCAGCCTCCATATGGAGAGTCAATCAACTCAGAGCTTCCACGTGGAAAGAGCCCACTCATGGAGGGATATAAAGCCATCAGGAATATGGGAGACATGAATGGGAATAGATTGCTTGCAATTTCACACAGTGTGCAAGGACATATTTTTTAACATGGTGCATAATTAAATTGCATAACTTACTGCCACAGGCACCCTGGGCACTGGAAATATGAACAGCACAGTAGAGGACAGGAAGAATCATCACTCATCCACCCTTTATTTCTCTACTGTCTGGCCAGTACAGAGCTCTGCAGAACAACCAGGGTGTTCCTGGAAGGGTCATGTTTGTCCCCAGCACATGGGGACCTCTCCCTTGGACACCTCCTGGATGGTTCTGGGTCTGCCCAGCTCAATTTCTGGGCACCTTTGGGACCTCCAGCTACCAAGAGCTGCAGCCAGCAGCCTCCCAGGAGACACAAGCTGGTGGATGTCCATGCTCCAGCCCCACACACAGCTCCTGGTGAGCCACATCAGCAATGCCAACACCTGGAACTGAAGGTGAAGGGGCTGCCACACAGAGATGGGACAGATGCCATCTGCCCAGGAGAACAGCAGGACCCTCAGCACCAGGGAGATTGCACTGAGGAGCCTGGGCTCTGTCTCTGGAACCACAGCATTCCACCATGTCACACTATGGAGTGTGAACTGTGCCCAAGGCACCCAGCATCCCACGATGTCACACTGTGAACCATGGGCTGTGTCCCTGGTACCCCAGTTTCCCATGATGTCACATTATGGACCAGACTGTGGCCCTCAGCATCCCATGATGTCACACCATGGAGCATGTCCCTGTCACCTCAGGACCCCCCCAGCCATGACCACAGGGTCTCTGGAGCCTTGCTCCTTGTCCCTGCCTGTGTGTGTGACCCTGCCCACCCACCCCTGTGCTAAACCACAGCACTTGCACGTCCTCTCAGGATGCTCCAATCCTCTGCTGGCCTCCCAGAGCCTTGTGTGGAATAAGAAACCAGCCCCAAACAGATCAAAGATGTCCACAGAGAGGCTGTTTAAGGGGAAAAGCTTCTGGGCTTCCCATTGTGGGGGTGTGTTTCCCTTCATGCTCAGCCCAGTGATTAGTGCTCGCCAGGGAATCGGAGCTGCAGAATGAATTGGAGAAGACAGAGCAGTGTCAGGCTGTTAGAGGCTCAAAAAGGATCCTGGCTCCCCTGAGCCCCCCAGGCTGAGCACTTACCATGCACATTTAACAACCAAACGCTTCCAAGGCAGGCAGAGGCCTCCCCACTCACCTCTTCCTCCCTGACCTGTCCCCAAGGACACCATTAGCACCTGCACAGGGAGAAGCCATGGCCTTGGCAGTGCTCAGGGCTGGCCCCACTGCTGCAGCACAGCCAGGGCTCGTATTTTTGGAAACAGCATCCCAGAGGGCTGCAGTGGATGCTGCTTGTTCTCCTGCCAGCCCTGCCTGCTTGGAAACTTTGCTTGAGCTCTGTTTGGCTGCCTCTGAGTTATTCAAGCACAGAAAGGGGGTTGTTGCTTAGATTTTTTTTTTTTTTTTTCTGAGTGTGTTTTGGGCGAGGAAGTGCAGATTTGGGCTGTCCTGCAGGAAGGTGATGCAGAGTCATGGCTAACTCAGCAGAGTTATTGAAAAGGATGCATTCAGCTGGGCAAGACACCCCTTCTCCACAGCCCAAACACTTCCATCCCCACCTTACCCCTCTGGCAGAGCTGCTGTCCCCACCAGGCAGAGGTTTGGCAGAAAAACCTGGGCAGGAGCAGGCAGGGCTGCTGCAGGAAGCCCAGGAGCCCAGGACACCCCTCCTCTCCCCCAGCTGCTGCCAGCCCAGTGCTGATCATAAAGAAACCTCAGTGTGTCTCCAGGGAAGCGGGACTGCACAGGGGCACAAAGCCTCCCGCAGCTGTGTGTTTGCAAACAACCCAGCTGAGCTGTGAAGAGGGGCTGAAAGCAGTAATTGTCTTTAATTAAAGGAGGTTGGAGGCATCTCAAGCTTTGACAAAAGACATTTCCAGTCTGCTAGCAGCTCCAGCACTCGGTGCTGCCACAGCCACAACCCGGCCGGGGTTCAAAGGCTGCGGGTGACAGTGGGGACATGGGGACAGCAGTGCCAGGGCAGTGCCACACATCCCCCGGGCACTGAAGAGAGGACACACCCTCACTCCAAGCAGGATGCAGGCAGCCAGCAGGATTTAATACCTGGGACCCCTGGGAACCTTGTGCTTGGTGCCAGATGTGGGCCAGATGTGCCCATGTGGGGACCCAGCAGCTGCCTGGGGCACCCCACCCTCCTGGTGGAGCTGGCTGCTGTCTGAGTGCAGGGCTGGCACCTCAGCCCTGCCCTGCTCACCCCTGCACACAGCCAGGCACAGCCCAGACACCAAGAGCTGCTGCTGCGGCTCCTCCCGGGCTAATTAACGAACCCTGCTGATTAGTGAGCTGCCTGGGCTGGCACCGAGCTCTGTCATGGTGTTACATCCTTGAAAGTTCATGTTGGGCTCCCCAGCCCAGCCCACAGCCTGAGCTGACACACACCAGACCCCCACCCACAGGGATGCTGCCCCACAAAGGCCTTTCCAGGGAAAAGGAAAAAGAAAAAGAGACCCCCGGCCATGCTCTGAGCACCAGGGAGGTGACAATGCCTCCCTGAGGCTCAGGGTACCAAAATGTCCTCCTCCCCTCCTCCCCTCCATTCCTCAGGGCTGAGGCTCCCCAGGGAGGATCTGCTGCCCACCATCCTCTGCCTCCTCCCTCCCACCTTTGCTTTTGGCCTTCTAGCACATCAGCATGCAGGAAATCACTGCTCTGGTTTCCATGGAAACTCCATCATGGGGGGGGCACCCCCAGAATGTATGGAACACTCAGTCTGGTGTGGCTTTGGTGATCCCACCTGTCCTGCTACCCCACCCTGGCTTGGCAACCCACTCCTGAGCTCCCCCACAGCCCTTCTGGGGTCAGGAAACATGGGATGGGTGGAGGAATTCTGCTGCTAGAGAAGGAATTCTGTCTGCCCAGAGAAGCTGTGGCTGCCCCTGGATCCCTGGAAGTGTCCAAACCCAGGCTGCACAGGGCTTGGAGCACCTGGGACAGTGGAAGGTGTGTTGGAGATGACCAAGGTGTCCCTGCCCATGGCTGGGGTGGCACTGGATCAGGTTGTTTAAGGTCCCTTCAACCCAAACCATTCCAGGATTGTCCAGGCAGGACTGAGCACAGCAAACCTGCACATGGCTTGAGTCTGAACCCTTGCTCAGCTCTGCACACTCTGCTCCAGCTCTTTTCCCACGTGTCTCCTTTCATGCCATGCTCTCATTTCTGCCTTGCCACTGGAAGTGCTGGAAAAGTAGCCCTTGGACAAGGGTAAATCCTCACCACAGCTCCTGCAACGATGCAGAGAGCCAAATACACCCAAAATCACATCCCAGAGGACCCACCCTGTGTGCTGGGCAGGTCCCCATGTGAATATTTTTGCCTGGGAAATCCTGGAAAGAGCAGCCACGCTCTAATTCAAGAGACACAAAAACAAACTGGGATCACTTCCATCTGTGCCAGACAGCAAAACTTTCAAGAAGAAGGAAAAATAAAAAAAGATCAGTTCTAATTATAGGGTATCAGGAAGATACACACACTCAGATTTGTCACTGTTTCCAGAATAGCCCTACACATGGTGACAACATGAGTGAGCACCAAGCACAGTGACATTCCTCTCCTGCTTCATAATCCCTCTGGAAAGCAGGAACAGCAAGCAGAGTGAGCACTCACCAGAACCAGAGCCTCCTGCCACTCCCTTTTATAGAATCCCTATGGCTGGAAAACTCTCCAAAATCAGAGTGCAATCATGAACCCAGCACTGTCAGACCCACAGCATACATGTCCCAAAGTGCCACATCCAACCTCTAGGGATGGGGACTGCACCACTGCCCTGGGCAGCCTGTGCCAGGGCCTGACCACCCTTTCCATGAAGACATTTCCCTAATATCCAACTAAATCTACCCTGGCACAACTCGAGGCTGTTTCCTCTTGTCCTGCCCCTCGTTCCCTGGGAGCAGAGCCTGACCCCTCCTGGCTGTCCCCTCCTGTCAGGGGGCTGTGCAGAGCCACAGGGTCCTCCCTGAGCCTCCTCTTCTCCAGTCTGAGCCCCTTCCCAGCTCCCTCAGCCCCTCCTCACCAGACTCATGCTCCAGCCCTTTCTCCAGCTCTACTCCTGGCTCTGGACATGCTCCAGGAAGGTCCTCAGGCTGGGATTTGCCTGCATGGAAAAGCAAGCTGGAGAAAACCTGGAGATTATTTTTCCTACAACTCCTCCCTCGTCTCTTATTCTTCAGTTGGTGCCAGAGGTTCCCTCCCAGAGTGTAAACTGAGAGTAGAACATCCCCATTCCTGCCTGGATCCATGAGAGAGCTGAGGCAGGTGATGGTACCTGTGAAGGTGACAGGATGGCAGTGCTGGCTGTCCCCACACCAGGACAAAGGGCAAAGGAAGGCAGGCTCTAATCCATTATTGGGTGCACTGCAGGGAAAGGGGAATGAGAAGCCTCTCTGTGTATGAGTCACCCCCCAAATGTTTCTTCTGTTCCTGTTTTCCTCGCTTTTCCTCGCTCTGTTTTATTAATGAAGCTGTATGGATGCACTGAAAGGCTCAGAATTCATTTTGCTCAAGGAAAACTCTGCAGCAGGAGGATTTCCACTGGGATAAACCCTCCTGAGCTTCCTGCCTTCAGCTCTGGGTCATGGCTGGCATGAGGGAGCAGCTCCAGCATCCACTGCCTGGACAGCCTGAGGAATCACCTCCTCCTCCTCCTTCCTTGAGATCCCTGGGAGCTAAAGGTGGTTCTGTAGGATCCTAAACCACCTAGGTGGGAGTGAACAGGGAATCTGCCAAAATAATCCTCTGGGATGGTGGTGACAGCAATATGGACACTGCACAACTGTCACCAGTACATGAGATAAAGGGGAAGGGAGGGAAAGGGGCAGAGAAAGGCTCAGGAAAAACAATTGGCTTCCACTGAAATGTCTCAGGAGAGAGTTCAAACCCCCAGAAACCCCAGGTGAAGGGTCTGATGCCCAGCAATGTCCTGATCCTGCCTGCTCCACACCCCTGGGGCCACTGCCTGGAGCAGCAGCCCCATCCAGCCCCTCTGCAGGCCCAGGGCTGTGCTGAGGGGCAGGCACAAGGAACAGAGGGATGGGAGCCTCTCCCTGCTGCCCAAGGGCTGAACAGCCCCTTCCTGCCTCCCTGAGAGAGCCCAGGCCACCAAAAGGCAGAGCTGGGGCATTCCATGGAGTGTGCTGCCTGCTGCTCCTGCAGACACTTCAGAACTCACCTCAGTCTTTTCCAAAGCCATCCAGGCTGGGAGAAATGCCTTGGGGAGCCAAGCAAGAGTGTTACTCTGCTCCAGGAGCTCCACTTGAGGCTGCACTGGAATTCTGACCAACGTGGAGGGTTTGGGCATTTTGATAGTTTGAGTAACAAATCCTTTCTCACGTGGTCATTTATTGCTCACTCTGCTCCTGTTCCTGTCCAGCTGCTGGTGTAACAACCACAGGACTCTTGGGATCACGATGTTTTGGAAGGAAATTGCTGGCTGTGGTTTCTGCCTTAACAATGGTCTTAACACAGGGTCTCTGTGAGCTCCAGAAGTGTCAATAGTCTGAAAGTGCCAAAAGGCTCTAAAAGTAGGAGGCTGTCATCCTCAAAAACTGCCAGCACTCAAATCCTGAAGATATTCCCTCAAAATGCAGTTTGAATTTGCTGCTGGTCATAGGAATTATTTCCAGCCAAAGGGCCCTCACTTGGTGGTGCAGGGATGCCCACCCCTGGGTGCTGCAGCATCACTGTGGTACCCACAGCCCTTCGTGGAGCTGGGGCAGCCCAAGGGAGCAGAACCCCACACTCAAACATCAAGATTCCCACTGAAAACATCAGTTTCTGCTAAGGTGTCTCTGGTTTCTGACACCAGGAGCAAAGCCAAAATCCCTGGGTTACCTCCAAGGACTCCCTGAAGATGCCCCACCTTGGCAGGTGACATTTCAACATACTGAGGAGAACAGGAGGTCTCAGTGTCTGAAGATCTGCTGCAGAAACCTGGAAAGGCTTCCCAGGCTGTCACCATGTGCTCACACAGGTCCCCTTTTGGGTGCCAGCACACAGAGCTGGTGGCTCCAGGGCTGACCACAACCTTTTCCTGCTTTTCAGACCCAATGATTTCTGCTTCCCTGCTCATCTGTTCCCTGTTCCCCATTTCATTTTCCAGTTTGCCATTCTGCAAACCACCAGTTCCTCTGGTTCTACAGCCAGTTTCCCCGGACCTGGATCCAGCAGAAGCATCCAAGCCAGCTGGGCAGGGGGAGGCTGCCCTTTGGAGGAAAACTCCAAATTCCTGCTGGAGCTCACAGCAGGATGTGGTTCAGAGCCTCTTCTGTTTGGGGAGCATCCAAAGAAGGTCCTTGAGATTGGGGAAGGGTCTGGAAGGGGAAGCAGGAGGTGTTTAAGTTCCAACCTCCCACACAAGGACTGGGCATCCCAGAGCAGTGGCACCAAACTTCAGGTCTCCTTCAAAACGTGACAATAAAAATGTCTTTTCCTTGGCCAAACCTAATTAAAACCTCGTTTGAAGTTTGGTCTGTGTTAACAGAGCCATTGTATGAGCTATGAACACTTTGATTCCATTTCCCAACCTTTATGGAGACTTTTCTGTACTCTTCCCAGTGATAGATTATGTTTCTAAGGCATATGGGGAACAATAATGAGTTTCCCTGGAGCTAATTAAGCTAATCATGGCTTATAGATTAAATTCCCTGTAAGGTTTTTACCTTGTGTGGCTAAAATCAAAGAGCTGTGCTCTTACTGAGCACATCTGACTCATCTGACATCAGAAAAACTTTAAATCAGCACAGAGAATGTTGGAAGGTATTTCCCAAAATTAAATGTTCAACACAATCTCTTGGCTTTGGCCCAACCTGCTGAAAAATTTCAAATGAAAAAGAAAAAAACCCTCAAAAGCAGCATTTTCTCCAATTTCCCTCAAGTTACATATAATTAAGAATGTTCTCTTCTTGCCCTATAAAAATCCAGCACTGTGAAGAATTCAAGGAAAAATCCTCCTTCCCCCCCAAGATCTCTGAGTGCTTTCAATCAAAGGAAAAAACTAATGGCAAAGAAACCCCACATTCCCTTCATTTTATGGCAATAATGAGTTAAAATCCTGGAATCCTGGGCCTGAATCCCAGCTATTCATTCCAGCTTCTATTAATGTTTACCACTTTTCTCAGAAAAAAAAAAAAGGGGGGGGGGAGTGGGGGAAAGGGAGGCCAAGGAAGGAGGGAGAGGAATAAATCTGTTCTCCCACTGGCACAGGATGCTGCCAGAGCTGCTCTGCCCTGCTCACATGGGTGCAGCAGCACCAGGAATGTGCTGTTTGATACAAAATGCTGTTTCATCTGTAAAAATATGTCAGGGAGAGATTTTCTCCTGGGTACACATCAGCTCCAGGAAAGCACTGAGTGTCCCCAGGGGGACAGAGGGGACACCACTGCCAGCTCTGCCTGCACTCACCTCCCACATCTCCTCACTGATCCCAGCACGATGGGATGAAGGGAGCAACCTGTCCCAAAGTGGGGAGGGGGCACAGACCATCCCTGCAGCTCTTCAAGGCCCCTTCCAGCCCAAATCTTTGTGAACCTTGAGCAGAGGATGAAGGGACTGGGAAGCAGCAGCTGTGGCAGACAGTGGCAATGCAGAACTGCACCATGTTTCTCTGAGGAATGGCCATCATTTCCATCAGGAAACTACAGCTGGGTTTGGCTGGAGCTGGGATCTCCATCCTTTCCTCCAACCCAAGGGATTTGTGAGCTGCCCACCCTGATAAATGAGAAGATGCTGTTCCCCTCTGGGCTCCCACAGCTGCTCCCAGCTCACCCTGTGCATCCTGCTGAGGTCCTTCCTACAGCACTGCAGCAGGGCTGGGAGAGCTCTGCAACCTCCTGCTGCTCAAAATCCACTCTCGTGTCCTGGAAAACCTCATCTCCCTTCCTCTGCAGAGAAAATACTTCTGTGGAAGGTGTCAGTGCATTCCTTGTCTCGAAAGCAAAGTGAGAAAGGAACTCTCATTTCCTTTCCAAGAAGGTGTAGCTCCTCAGAAGCTGCATTTCCCATTCCACAGTGAGTGCTCCATCTCCCTCCTCTGGTAGCACATCTCTTGTCCATTCCTGGACCATCTGTGACCCTCCCTGTGAGATCAGCACCTCTTGGGGCTTCACACCACCAGCAAATCAATACCTCAGGCCCGTGTCTGACACCCCCTTGCTCTGCCAAGCTGCCCTGGGTCCCATTCCAACCTCCCAAAGCCCAACCCTAACAGGAATGTGCAGAGGACAAGCACCAGGCAGGTGTGGAGCAGTGAGCAGCTGCAGACTCCACCACAGCCCTAATTGGGTTCACAACATGGAGAGGTCAGCAAGAAAAATCAAAGCCATGGAAATAAAGAAGTTGTATTCTTGCTGCCCAGACAGAGAGGGAGGAGAAGGAGAAGCCCCAAAAGCAGCATCCAACAATGCCACCGAGCCCCAGCCGGCTGGGAGCATTCAAATTGTCAACAAGGCTGTAGAAAAGGCAGACAAATTCCTGTTTTGTACTTGGGAAGGAGCCAGGTGATGTCATCATCTTCGAGGATGATGGTGGAATACTTTCCATTCCAGCAGGAACTCAAGATGTTAAATAGCAGCCACTGAAGTTAACCATTGCTCAAGCAGCCTGTCCAGGCAGCACCCACCTAAGGGGGTGTGGGGAGAGGCCTGAGGGGCTGGGGCACTCCAGGCTCACTTCCCACATGCTGTGAAGCTACAGGGTGTTCCAGACATGGAGGGAAAAGCTATTTGCTAAATGAGGCAGTTGTGGCTATTTTAGGATTGCAACCTCAGTACCCATCAAACAAGGCTGTGACAGCTCCAGGACTGGGTCAGCAAGGGATTAAAGGAAGGTAGGGATGGTAGAGCCAACCTGTGTGCACTTAGGGAAAACAGATTAAGGCAAATTAGCCTTGTGCAGGTTTTTGATGCAATTACAAGATTGACTGGGGGGGATAATGGCATTAATGTCACACACCCAAACCTCTGCAGAGCCTTTCCCTGGCTAACACACGGGATATTTTGGTTCTGAAATCAGTGGCTCCACCAACACTGTGGGACATCCTCGATGAATTAAAACTTGGCAGGAAAAGGCAGATCTGAGCGGGGCTGCTCCTGCTGCAGCCAGCAAACGTGGTTTGTGCCTCTGGGCTGTTTAACATTTTTATCAATGACCCAGCAGAGAGCCCAAAATGTTCCCAATAAAGTTAGCTGTTGACATGGAAGCTGTGGTGTGGTAAATACTGAGCACGATGGGTTCCCTCTACAGCAATCCCGACGCCCTGGGGAACCGGGCACAAGCAAGAAATGTGCATTCAGTACAAACGTGACAAATCCCACCTACAGGGACAAGGACACAGCCCCAGCTCTCCCAAACCACAAGGAAGGACAAGGATTCTTCAAAAGCACCCAGAGAAATGCCATTGCCAAAACGGTTAAACAAAGGCAGAGGGAAGCTCAGCATCCCCTGCAGCGTGTGTGTCTGATCTCCACGAGCAGCCTGTATGTGGGGAACTGAATCTGCCAAGGGAAAGGCTAAAGCAGTGCCAAGGGCTGGGAAGAGCCAAAAAATCAGCTGAAAACCTTAGCACAGGACCATGGGCCAAATATTACCCTTAAACAGGCACAGGGAGCACAGAGGTGTGGTGATGGATGAGCTCTGAGGTGGGAGCACCAGGCACAGTGCAGTAAGGAGGCAGGGACAACCTCTGGAAGCATTTAATGGGCAGCTCTCTGTCTCTGGAAACATTTCCAGAACAATTGGCTGTATCTGCTCCAGTTCAACCAGGAATGCTTCCTGGAAGAACTCGATTACCCCCAGAGCCTTACAATTTATTGGCTGGGTCCAGCACTATCAGAGGAGGCCCAGACCCCAAACAGGCACAGAGCCATAAATAGCCTCTTATCATGAAAACATCATGTCCTCGTGGGCCCTGGCTGAGAGACAGCTCGGACAGGCCCTGCTCCAGCACACTGGGAAGCTGCTCCCAGCCCTCAGCACATACTGGGCCCCCTCCAAATCCCAAGTACAGCCTGGCTGCTTCTCACCCACTGTGCTGCAAGGATGGCTCAGGGTCCTTGTCACACACATTTGTCTCGTGTCCCCCACACACTGTGGGGTGGTGGCAGGTCTGCTGCCCTGGACATCGAAATCATGGCAGGGAAGGAGACCCTGCTGAGTCCTGGGCGTCTCCTCAGGGGAGGCCCAGCTCCACCTTGAGCTGCAAAATCAGAGAATCCCAGAATGGTTTGGGTTGAAGGGACGCTGAAGCTCATCCAGAGCCACCCCTGCCATGGCCAGGGACACCTTCCACTGTCCCAAGGTGCTCCCAGCCCTGTCCAGCCTGGCCTTGGACACTTCCAGGGATACAGGGACAGCTGCTCAGGGCATCCTGTGCCAGGGCTGCCCACCCTCACAGCCAGGAATTCCTTCCCAATATCCCATCCAGCCCTGCCCTCTGCACATTTGAAGCCATTCCCTGTGTCCTGTCCCTCCATCCCTTGTCCCCAGTCCCTCTCCAGCTCTCCTGGAGCCTCCTTAGGCTCTGGAAGGGGCTCTGAGCTCTCCCTGGATCCTTCTCTTCTCCAGGTGAACCCCCCAGCTCTCCCAGCCTGGCTCCAGAGCAGAGGGGCTCTAATCCTCAGAACATCTCTGTGGCCTCCTCTCAACTCACTCCAGCAGCTCCAGGTCCTTCTGATGCTGGGGACCCCAGAGCTGGAGGCAGCATTGCAGGAGGGCCTCACAAAACTGGACTAGAGGGGCAGAGAACAGAGGAGAGAGCCAAGAGCACAGCCTGAATCTGAGCTGGTTTCTCCTCTTCCCACAGGTCATCAGCTCCTACCCTCCTCAGAAAGGCCTGTGACCCCAAGGGATGACAGCAGATGTCTCTGACAGCCAGACAGTGTCACCATCAGCTCCTGCAGGGCAAAACCACCCCTTGCCACCCCAGCAAGAGCAGGACTGTCGGTGCTGTAGGAGCACAACAAAGAGAATGCAGGGAGCAGAGATACCCTGCTGTGATGGAGAGGAGCTGCACTAGGGATGAAGGGCTGGACTGCAGGGAGCAGAAGCCATCAGCTGCTGTCCCTGAGCAGGCACAGGCTGTGCAGGCAGTGTCCATCCCTGTCCAGCCAGCCTGGAGAGCACAATGGCTCTGCCTCCACCATGGCTGAGCCGAGCCAATGGATACGGGAGGCAGAGGAGAAATGTGCTGCATGGGAGGGACAGGGAGGGAGGGAGGGGGAGAGGAAGACAAAGAACAGGGAGATGGAGAGAAAAGACACAGGCAGGGAGCAGAAGGTGAAGCGGGGAGGATGGGGCTGGGGGAGCCAGGAAGGAGCTGGGGAGTAAGAGCAGAGGAGGAGAGAGGAGGAGAGGAGCAGAGAGGAGCAGAGAGAGCAGAGAGGAGCAGAGAGGAGCAGGGAGGAACAGAGAGGAGCAGGGAGGAGCAGAGAGGAGCAGGGAAGAGCTGAGAGGAGCAGGGAAGAGCTGAGAGGAGCAGAGAGGAGCAGAGAGGAGCAGGGAGGAGCAGGGAGGAGTGAGCAGCCAGCCCCTCGCAGGGCCCTGCGGGAGCAGCAAGCCAGGCCCAGTGAAATGAAAATCTCTTAACCACACAGAATTGTTAACTGCCCCCAAATCCTTTTGTGCTGGGGCTGTGAGCTTAGAAGAGCTTAAGCTGTTAGATGCATGAACTTCCTCCATAAATATCCCTCGTGCACGCTGCCGCGAGCAGGCTGTGTGCTATTAGCCTGATGAAAAACCCAGAGGAGAAAATGAGCAACTCCAGCTGCACAGAGGGGCTGTCCATTCCCTGGGATGCCCTTCTCCACCTGGACCCCTCGGTGGGGCAGGACCACGGCCCCCCATGCTCCCTGCCACGTCCTGTTCAGGCGCCTGAGCGTGTGAGAGAACTTCGCCCCGAAAGCCAGCTCGGATTTGCTTTTGTTTTGCTTCTGGAAAAGGGCCCAGATTCCCTCCCACCCCTGGAAACACGAGCAAACCTGCCAGCCACATGTAGGAGTGTGTCCCCCAAGCCAGACAGATCCACTGCTGCCTCTGCAGGGAGCAGGGGCAGGGACCTGGTGGGATGGGGTCAGGGATGCAGGGACACATCCCAGGAGGGGGTCAAGGATGCAGGGATACAGCCTGGAGGAGGTGAGGAATGCAGGGATACATCCCAGGATGGNCAGAGAGGAGCAGGGAGGAGCAGAGAGGAGCAGGGAAGAGCTGAGAGGAGCAGGGAAGAGCTGAGAGGAGCAGAGAGGAGCAGAGAGGAGCAGGGAGGAGCAGGGAGGAGTGAGCAGCCAGCCCCTCGCAGGGCCCTGCGGGAGCAGCAAGCCAGGCCCAGTGAAATGAAAATCTCTTAACCACACAGAATTGTTAACTGCCCCCAAATCCTTTTGTGCTGGGGCTGTGAGCTTAGAAGAGCTTAAGCTGTTAGATGCATGAACTTCCTCCATAAATATCCCTCGTGCACGCTGCCGCGAGCAGGCTGTGTGCTATTAGCCTGATGAAAAACCCAGAGGAGAAAATGAGCAACTCCAGCTGCACAGAGGGGCTGTCCATTCCCTGGGATGCCCTTCTCCACCTGGACCCCTCGGTGGGGCAGGACCACGGCCCCCCATGCTCCCTGCCACGTCCTGTTCAGGCGCCTGAGCGTGTGAGAGAACTTCGCCCCGAAAGCCAGCTCGGATTTGCTTTTGTTTTGCTTCTGGAAAAGGGCCCAGATTCCCTCCCACCCCTGGAAACACGAGCAAACCTGCCAGCCACATGTAGGAGTGTGTCCCCCAAGCCAGACAGATCCACTGCTGCCTCTGCAGGGAGCAGGGGCAGGGACCTGGTGGGATGGGGTCAGGGATGCAGGGACACATCCCAGGAGGGGGTCAAGGATGCAGGGATACAGCCTGGAGGAGGTGAGGAATGCAGGGATACATCCCAGGATGGGGTCAGGGATGCAGAGATCCCACAGGTCCTTCCTAATCAGAGAAGGGGCCACCAACCCCTTCCCAGCTCTTTCTTGGGCTCACTGGGAGGGCTGGGAGAGGATGGGGGTGCCATGGCTCTCCTGTCAATTCTGTGCCTGGCTCCCCTCCCAATCCCCACAAAAAGGGATAAATGGAGGGGGTGCCCCAGTCTGGCACAATCTTGGGGTCCCATCCAGCCCTGATCCCACCCCACATGAGAATGGGATTGGGAAGAAGGAACAGGGAAGGCAAAGGCAAAGAGAGAAGAGAAAGGGAAAGAAAAGAAGAGGGGGAGAAGGGAATAGGAAGGGGAAGAGGAGGGTGAAGGGGGAGGGAAAGAGGAACAGGAAGGGAAAAGGTAAGGAGAAGAAAGGAGAGGAAGGAAAGGGAAAGGGAAAGGGAAAGGGAAAGGGAAAGGGAAAGGGAAAGGGAAAGGGAAAGGGAAAGAAAAGGGAAAGAAAAACCGTGCTCCCTCCTGGAGCATCCCCAGCAGTGCCTGCCCTCTCTGCAGGCTCAGGCAGCCAGCAGCACGGGCTGTGTTATCAGCACCACCCCTGTCCCCANGAAAGGGAAAGGGAAAGGGAAAGGGAAAGGGAAAGGGAAAGGGAAAGGGAAAGGGAAAGGGAAAGGGAAAGGGAAAGGGAAAGGGAAAGGAAAGGAAAGGAAAGGAAAGGAAAGGAGCTGCCCCATGGAGACGATGGGCTGCCGGCCATGCTGTGATTGATGAGGGAGGGGAGCGCGGGGCCGGCGCGCGCCAGCACCGGCTGCACTCCCAGCTGCCGAGGTACCGGACCTCCCAAAATCCTGCTGCTGCTGCTGCTGCTGCTGCTGCTGCCCAGACAAAGAGCAAAGCGGCCTCTCCCTCCTCCTCAATCCCTCCACCCTGGCCCCCACTCCTGTTCTGCTCCCCCCAGCGCTGTGGGGACAGGGTTCTGCAGAAGGGACATGCCAGGGGACTGTCCCCAGGCTGGGCTCGCAGGGGCACAGGGGAGCTCGCCAAGAAACCCCGGAGAGCAAAGCACATTGTGCAGGGCTGAGGCTTCTCGGGGAAAAGCCAGGCTGAGATGGAAAAGCTGCAATGAATCACTGGGGCTTTCTGGTGCTGCTATGGATGCTTCACTTGGGAGCTGTAAAACCCCGCTCTGCCCTTGCAGGCAGGGATTAGCCAGGCTCGGTTTCCAGCAGTACTTCCCTGCTGTCCCCATCCCCATCCCCGCTCAGACTGCAGACACTTGATCTGCCCCAGCTCGGTGGGAAGAGGCATTCAGTGGCTAAGTGAGGAGTAGCTGAAATCACGGATATTAAATGATCCCCACAGCATACCAGGACCTGAATTTTGGTGCATGAGCAGCCCAGCCACCAGCAGCAGACATGGAGCCCTCTCCAAACAGCCTGGAGTCCATTCAGATTGTCCATTCCCCTCTCCACTGTGTCTGTTTCTCACCACCAGCACCTTCCCCATGCTTGGTTCTACCTGGCCACCCCTTCACAGCCAGAGGAGGAGACACAGCTCCTCCCTTGGCTCTGCAGTGGCCTCACATATCTGTAATTGATCTCAGAAGCCCTGGCTCTGCTTGGAGTGTGCTGATGCTATCGGAACCGCAGAGGGATTTGGATGTTCAGCCAGGACAGGGGAAAAAAATCCTGTTTGCCAAACTCTGTGGTTTGCTCCACGCATGGCACAACTGCAGGTGCCCATCCCACAGCTCTGCCCACCCCACAATGCCAGGAGCTCCTTTCTCAGCCTTCCCAAGCCCATGTGTGACTGGACAGAAGCACAGACATCAGCTCAGGGAGGGGGTGCTGAGCCTCTTGCTGGCCTGGGACCACACTGGCTTCATGGTGCTCAGCTGAGCTCAGCAGGCACTCAGGGAGTCTGAGTATTTGCAGGGGCAAAAGAACATCTATAGAGGCAGAGCATTTATAGGGCAGGAAACCTCTGTCTGTTGAGGAGCACAGGGGCCAGGCAGCTCTGAGCAGGCCATGACCATGTCCTGCCCTGGCCATTTGCACCTCACCAGGAAAGCACAGCACACAACTTGCTCCCTCCCACTGCACCCCTTTGGGTGCATTCCCACTCCCCTCATCCAAGAAGAGATGCAGCCTATGCCAAAGCACACAGCAAAACTGACAGCATCACAGCCCCAGTATTTCGGAAGGCAATTGTAGATTGGTGACATGCACCACATGTGTTTGCCACCAAAACCTGGAGAGCAGGGATGGCACCAGCAACAGGTGCCACCCTGAACCCATGAGCTCTGGGGACCTGGAGGTCACACACAGCATGGATGAGTCTGGGACAGGAATTGTTAGATGCATGAACTTCCCCCATAAATATCCCTTGTGCACATTGCCACAAGCAGGCTGGCACACTATTAACTAGATGAAAAACCCAGTGGAGAAAATGAGCAACTCCTTCAGCTGCACAGAGGGGCTGTCCATTCCCTGGGATGCCCTTCTCCACCTGCACCCCTCGGTGGGGCAGGACCGTGGCCCCCCATGCTCCCTGCCACGTTCTGTGAGGACAAGGGAGGAGCTGGGGAAGCAGCCAGCCTCCACACACGCCCCTCTGCCACCCCTGTCCAAGGAGGTCCCTCCCAGGTGGTTCATGCAGACCCAGATGCCAACCCCAAGTGCCCCCAGCAGCAGAGCTGAGCCCTGGGCCCGTGGTTACCTCTGCAGACGGTGCCGTTCTCCACGGACTCGTAGCCAGCCCGGCACATGCAGCGGCCGATGGGCACCAGCCACTCGCCGTCCCCATTGCAGTACAGCTTGATGGGCACATCCACCTCCTCAGCATTGGCAATGCACGTCCCCCTGGCTGCCACCAGCGACGTGCTCTCTGCTCCTGACAGCGTTTCCTGGAAGACGGCCCCGTTCTGGATCACACGGGGACATTTGCGGTAGAAGACACGGACGGCGATCAGGGACATGCAGCCCCCGTAGTCCTGGAAGGCCAGGTAGAATCCATTCTTGGAGACAGGCCCAAAGCTGCGCACCTCAGTGTTGATCTTCATCACCCGCCCACCTAAGTCCACCTGGGAGAAGCTCTCGTCAGCAGCAATCGTGTCCACCTTCATCCACGGATTCTCCATCCAGTTAGGAAAAGTCTTGGTGGCCGAGTCAAAGTCCGACTCGAAGTAGTAGAGGTTAAAAGTCTCCTTACAGGAGCCTGGCACGTTTGGGATGCTGCTGCAGTCCCGGACAGAGAATTTCATCTCCACGTGGATGCGGTGCGCTCCTCGCCTGCGGATGTACTTGGTGCGCAGCCAGTTGTTCTGGCTGGACTCAAACACGTTGCACACCTGGTAGGTGCGGATGGTGTTCATGTTCTCATCGTACCCACTCACCTCTTCCCACTGCAGGAGGACACACACAGTCAGGGGCTGCACTGAATGGCTGCTCCCCACCCTCCTCACCTCTTCCCATCCCCACTGTGTGCCAAGTAGGCTCTGCCAGCACCAGCTGCTCCTCTCCGTGCCCACCCCATCCCAAAGGCCATCCCAGAGTGCCCAGCATCTCATCCCACCTCACTCACACCCCCCTGTACCTGCCTGGGCAGGGTGTGACCCACAGGGTGCCCTGTACCTGCCTGGGCAGGGTTTGACCCACACCGTAGGGACAAAGGGGACTCTTAAGGCCACCTGGTTGCCACCAGCACCATGCTCCATTCCTGGATTCAGGGTCCAGCCTCTCTGCTGATGCTGGGACAGCAAGGCCACTGCTCTGCAGGAATGGTTTTAGCAGGGGCTGTGCCCATGGCTGCACTGCAGGGCTGTGCCTCTGGAACAGGAACACGGTGCCTTTAGCACAGGGATTCTCACCAGTGCCACTGTGGTTACAGACACGGCACACAGCACCTGGCTTCCTCACTGGCTGGCTGCAGCCTGTGCCTCTTCCCAGAGGCAGGATGGGACTGTGGCCAATCCTGCTGTGTTCCCAAAAAGGGAGGTGCTGGGTAAGTCCCTGCCCCTTCGAGGGTCAAATGCTTTGGGGTTCCTCCAGCAGGTGTGCTCAGGTCCCAGCCCCAGCTGTCCTGAACTGGATCTGTGGAATGCAGACATGCCCACGAGCTGTGCCATGACAGCAACATCCCTCTCAGCAGGACAGCTCAGAGCTGACAGATTTCCCCACGGGAAGCTCCCCCAGCTGACTGACTCTGCCAGCTCTGGAGGAAGCTCTGTAGAGTTACAGAAGAGAATATCCTGAGCTGGAAGGGACACACATGGACCATCAAGTCAACCTCCTGGCCCTGCACAGACACTCCAACAATCCCCCCCTGTGCTTGAGAGGAGTGTCCAAACCCTCCTGGAGCTCTGGCAGCCTTGGGGAGCCTGGGCAGTGCCCAGCATCCTCTGGGGGAAGAACCTTTTCCTGATATCCATTCTAAACCCCCTTGACACAGTTCCAGCTGTCCCCTTGGGTCCCCACAGAGCTCAGAGCTGCTGTGACATCTCCTGGCCCTCTCCAGCTCTCTGCCCTCTCCCCAGGCTGTTTTTTCCCAAATTCTCCAGCACTTGTTGTCTCCGTCCTGTGTAGGATGGAGACACTTCAGAATGGGGGGTGCAGGGCATGAGCTGCAGCCTGGAACCAGCCACTGCTCCTCTGTGGGGAGCACCAACAGGGAAGGGTCTTTGTGGGAGGAGAACCCTCAGCTCACAGAGCATCTCCCCCTGCCCAGCCCCTGCCAGACTGCAGAGCACCCAGGGCACCCACCCAGTGTGGCTGCTGGCAGCAGGGACAGAGTCCTGCTGGCATGTGACACAGTCCTGGCCAGCTGGAACTGCTCCTTCTGAATTTGTCCATAAACCTGCTCAAGTGGAAGCCGAGCTGTTTCCCGTGGATCTAACACCCCAAGCACAACCCTGCCCTGGATGCAGGATCACAACACTCAGGGCAGGGCAGAAGCACAGCCCAGATCCAGCAGCAGTGGCAGGACCACATCCAGGGACAATCCTGCAGGAGCAGAGCACCTCCAGCCCCTCAGGCTGTGAAGGGCCTCACAAGGGCACCCAGGACTGGGGAGAGAGGCTCAGGAGATGGGAGACAGATTGCTCCTCGCACATCAAGGCTCACAGCCCAACAGAAGGCTGTCAGGGAAGATCCCCAACAGCTCCAACCACTTCAGATTGGCAGTGGCTGTAAATCTGCTGCCAGGGCTGGGGGATGAGAAGGGCATCCTCATAACACACAGCCGGAGCATTTGCTTTGTTTTCCAGAAATAAATTTGGTGTGTTAGTGGAAAATTGCAGGATCTCCCTGCTTTTCAGGGCACTGGTTGGGAGGGGAGTGAGGGGATCAAGGACAAGGATGCAGAAGCAATTCCTTCCCTTGCCCTGCCTCTGACGTGGCTCTCCCTCACCTGGACCATTGCACACACTCACCTTGGCAGGCACCAAGACCAGTGCACCTGCCCAGCCCCCAGGAGGGTAAGGACACGAGCCCAGAGGGCTCAGCCTTGCTCAGGCAGGAGCAGCATATGGTGGAATGAGGGCTTGGGATGAACAGGAGGTGCTGGAGGCAGGGACTGGGGACATGTATGAATGGCACCAGAGCTTCAGAGCCAGACATACAGGTACTGTTTGGGGTGTCTAATAATCCCCAAAAAGGAGCAAACAAACTTCTGTCTTGCAGGTGATGCTGGCTGCACCCAACCTGGCCAGTCACCTCTGAGTGGGATGCACTGCCTTGTCCTGCCCATGGACACCAGGCCAGGAAGGCACCGCAGAATTGTCACCCATGATGGGCACAGAGCAGGGCATGAAGTGGGCCCTGCCCAGAGATGGAGACAGGAGGTGACTCCACTGCACTGCACTGTCCAGATGAGCATCTCCACTTTGATGGGGGAGCTGGGAGCATCCTGGGAGCCAGACTGGGCAGCCCCAGCATCCTCCCACATCCCCCAGCATCCTCCCACATCCCTCCACACCTCCCTTTTCCCAGATGGGAGAGAAAGTCACCCCTGTGCACCAGCCCCTGTGCTTCCTCGATGCTTAATTAGAAGCCTCTCCCTTTCTCCTGGCTCTCTAATTAACATGCCTGCAGCTCAAAAGAAGGCAGCAGCACAATAACCCGGGGAGAGGCTTCCAGCAGGCCCCGGCCTCATTAGGGCTGGGCTGGGCAGGGGGAGCAGGGCGTGCTTCACATATGGAAACACCACAAACAAGAAAGGCTGGGCCAGGAGAGAAAAAGACTTGACCTCTGCTCCCCCCCATTGTGTGCCAGTCATCCCCTCGGTGGGCACTGGGGCAGCTCTGCCCTTTATCATGGTGATGGGCACCACGGCCACGCTGCTCCAGCTCGGTTTAATCTCTCTCCCCAGACCAGGCTGCTTCTTTTCTTCTGCCAAATCAGCTCAGATTGAGGGCATGCTGTCAGCCTGGGGGTGAGGTCCAAGGAAATGTCTTCATCCAGCCCCTGCAGAGGGTGGGTGGAGGGCAGGATGGAGCTGAGCCACCACTGCTGTACATGGGAAGCATCTCCAGGCTTTGGCCAGGCTGGATTGGGGCACCCAAGTGCAAGGGGGCAGGTCTGGGGGCGCTGGGCACTGTGGCTGTTGCTGGTCACTGCAGCCAGAGGTGGGCAGGATGCTCTGGAGCACCTCAATGCCCCACATGGGACACAAGTTGGCTGTGTTTGAATATCTACAGGGCAGGAGAACATCTACAAAAACCCCCTCTGGTTCTCTAACATGAGCAGAAGGGTGCAGAAATCACAGAATCACACAATGCTCTGAGCTGGAAGGGACCCACAGGGATCATTGAGTCCAACTCCTGACTCCTCCCAACAATCCCACCCTGTGCATCCCTGGGAGCAGTGCCCAATCCCTCCTGGAGCTCTGGCAGCCTCAGGGCTGTGCCCATTCCCTGGGGAGCCTGGGCAGTGCCCAGCACCCTCTGGGGGATGGACCTGATGCACTGCCTTGCCCAAGCTCTTCTTTAAAGGAGCTCCTTCAGGTGGTCTTTGGGTGTGTCTCAGGGTACACCAGGCCCTGGGAAAGAAGACAGACAGCTCTGCTGAGCCAGATGTCTCCCCATGGGATGCCAGGGATGCTGGACAGTCCTGTCAGGACCAGAGCCTAATGCCCTCATCCTGCTACAAGTGACAGGCAATGGAATAACAAGTGAGACACTGGCGACAAATGATGGTGGCCTTGGCATGTTGTTTCTTCCTCTCCTCATTTCTACATGGCTGCAGGCCAGCTTTATGGAGGGTATGATTCCTCTAGCACCACACTGGTTTGATTCTGTGGGGTGGGAATTACACCCCACCAACACTAGGATATTTTTTGGAGTATGATCTCCTAGAAAATTACTGGAAACCTCAACTCCACCTCCTTTTGTGCTCTTCCCACATGGCCAAGGCACTTTGCATCAGTGCCTGACTTTTTCTGGGCCAAGCCTGCCCATTCATGTGCAGAAGAGACCCCAGAGCAGCTCCAGGTGCCCATGAAGTGATGCCTTACCCCTGATGGAGGATGCACTGTCCAGCCCAGCTCTGCTGTCGCCGTTGTGGAGTCCATCAGAGTCTCTGTGGAAGGAAGTGAAACATGGAATCACTGGATGCTGATGAAAGGACTGAAGTTGGAGAAAGGGAAACAGGAGGAGAGGAGCCAGCCCAGGGCTGCAGGGCCCCCATCCCACCCTGAGCCTTGTCCCTTCACCCAACTGCTCCCCACCCACTGCCCACTTCTCCCTGGCCCCCACCCAGAATCATGGAATCTCAGAATTAAGGTTAAAGTTGGAAATGACCTCCAAGATCATCAACTGCAACCATCAGCCCAGCTGTATGTTCATCACTAAACCACATTCACAAGTGCCACATCCACACATTTTCTCAACATCTCCAGGGATGGTGATTCCACCACTGCCCTGGTCCAATGCCTGACCACTCTTTCCATGAAGGAATTTTCCCTAATATCCAATCCAAACCTCCCCTGGCACAGCTTGAAGCTGTTTCCTCTTGTTCTGTCTCTTGTTCCTCGGGAGCAGAGCCCAACCCCTACCTGGCTGTGCAGAGCCACAAGGTCCCCCCTGATCCCCCTTTTCTCCAGGCTGAGCCCCTTTCCCAGCTCCCTCAGCCCCTCCTGGTGCTCCAGCCCCTTCCCCAGCTCCATTCCCTTCTATGGAAATGCTCCAGCTCATCAATGTCTGAATTTTCATTAGGGCTCAAAGCTGGCCCCAGATGTGAGGTGGGACCTCGAGGTGCCCAGCACAGGCAATGTCTCCTGCTGTGAATGGGGACTCTTCCATCCATCAGGCAAACTGGATTTTTCTTCTCTCAATCCCAAACCCAGGCACCCCCAGCCCAGTTCTACCCCTGCAGATGAGGAGCAGCCTGAGCAGGGATTCTCCATCACATTCTGGTTTCCTTTGCCAAAAGCAGAATATTTTTTTCTCAGCACTTTGCACAGCAGGGAGAATCCTCAGAGATGCAGCAGGATGTGGGAAGGAACAGCACTTTTAGGCCTTAAAAGTACTAAAAAATTAAACCACTGTTAAAGCTGGTTTTCCAGATGATTTGGGTTGAAATAGGACAGGTGATGCTTTCACTGACCAGCACAGACCAGTCCTCCTAAGCCACACAACAGCAAAGCCTCTTCAGCCTTCCTGCAGCTCAGGATCCTTCCAACACTGGAATTCTTTACATCCCAAATAGCTGTGGGTTGGTTTAACCCCACTGATGGCACAAGGAGGGGAGCTCAGGTTACAGTACCCCAATACCAGCATGAGCAGGTGAATGTGCCAGCCAGCCCCATCAGAAATAATTGGAATCCACTTGGAATCATGGTTGGAAAAGCCAGCTAATATCATTGAGTCCAACCATTACTGCCATGTTCAGCACTAAACCATGTGTCTAAGCATCTACACACTTTAACACTTCCCAGGGAGTGCTCAAAAGTCTTTTCTGGACCCTTCCAAGATGGTTTCCACAGTCTGGGTAACTCTCTGTCCTCCAGGTCTGCAGCCACATGCTCACTGCAATACAGGGATTTTCCTGCACCACACCCAAAGCTGACACTTTAAGAAAACAGGACAATACTCCCGAGTTTAGGACATGCAGTTTAGAAATTCCACCCAAAGGCCTCAAAACACCGAGGCTGGACATGAGGGGAGCGTGGTGGGACCGACTGCACAGGGCAGCACACGGCCAGTGGCTCTGGTGATGCCCAGAGAGGAAATTCTGTCTCTCTGCTCTGCAGGGACAATGTGAACCTGCCCCTGCTTTCAGCACACGCCCTGGGGATGCCAACTGCACTTGCAGGGATGCTGGGAAGTGTCCATCCCATACACACTGAAGAGTCCCAGAATGGCTGGGGTTGGGTGGGACCTTCAAGCTCACCCAGTCCCCCCCCTGCCATGGGCAGGGACACCTTCCATTGTCCCAGGCTGCTCCAACCCTGTCCAACCTGGCCTGGGACACTGCCAAGAGCAGTCCCAGAATGGGAATGGAGAGCTGCTGGATGTACCCACATCCTTCTGCTGTCCTTCTCCCCAAGCACTCTGCCACAAACCCCAAGAGCATCTCCACCTTCTCCACTTTCATTCCACTGAACAAAAACAAAGGAAGGAAAGCTCAGCCTTGAGCAGATTCATCAGAAGAGCCAAGCCTGGGTGCAGAGGTGACAACTGCTCCCCTTCCCCAGTGGCACCCCAAAAAGTGCCTCGGCAGCGCTGTGCTCCCTGCACCTACTCCTGGCAGTAAATCCTCCTCAGACTGTGGCTTGTTCATTACTCCTGGTTCAAGCCAGTGGTTTCCAGTTCACAGGAAACCAGGATTTCAAAATTTGGTTTTATTCCAAGAATAAAAAGCAAAAAATAGTTCTTTTCCATTTTTCCCACTAGGAAGAGTTCTGGAAAACAGCTAATCCTGAAATGCTGTGGGTCAGACTTACGAAATTTCTTTTTAAACTGAATATTTGTTTATATAGGTCAATAATAGTGTTTACTTTATCAGAGGATCTGGCTTTTTCATTAAAACACCAGTAGCGTTTGATCTGAAAGGAAAACAGTATTTTTCACCCAGTGCTAGCAAGAAGCTTTAAAAAACCCCTGAATTTGTTACTTTATCTTAACTACCAATGACAGTGGTGCACAGTAAGTACATTAATAGCAGTGACTAAAATGGAAAAGAAGATATATTCTAAGTCATTACAAACAATTCCCTAAATAAACTTCGTATTTTGAAGCATTTTGCATTTTAAAAAGCCTTTTATTTAATGAAACCTCGGTGCAGTGGAAATGTGCTCAGCACACCACTGCCCCCACCCCCTACCCTCAGCTGAAGGATCCCCTTGGAGCTCTGCATCCACTCTGGCTGGCCCAGGGACAAGGAGGAGAAGAAATTTGCAGGGTTTAAGCAAGTTTTTCCAATGGCAAATTATCTTCCCATAAAAAACACCAGATATTCCATTAATTTTAGTCTGGATTTACACCATTCAGCTGCCAGCTATTGGATTTCCTTTTCCTTCTCAAAAGACTCTGCAGTCCAAAACCCTTCCCTCTTGTGGTGCTCACGGGTGGCAAATGATCCATCTCCAAGACAGCTAAATTAGCTCAGCTTCCTTCTTCCTCCTCCCCAGCCCAGGTTCCTGCCTTTGAGGCTCCTGTTTATCACCCCTCAGGTGCAGGGGGTCCCAGCTCTGTGGTCCCCATTGCACACAGCTGTAGCACCCCAATGTGCCCCTTTTGGGGCAGTTTTTGCACCAAGTTGCTGCCCAGGCTGAAATCCTTTTGGAGATGAGGTTACACTGAGCAGAGAGTGCCTGAATTATAGAAAATTGGGAATAACTGGTCCTTGTGAAGCACAGTGACCCTGCAGGGTCAGCACAAGTGGATGGGAATCAGAATTGTAGAGGCACAGAATGGTTTGGTTTGGGAGGGACCTTAAAGCTCATCCACTTCCACTCCTGCCATGGCAGGGACACCTTCCACTATCCCAGGCTGCTCCAAGCCCTGTCCAGCCTGGCCTTGGACACTGCCAGGGATGGGGAGTCTGGGCAACCTCTCTGGGCAACCTGTTCCAGATGCTCATGGACACTGAGTGCTGAGTGACAGGTCCCTGAGCCCAGGGACATCACCTGGACAAAGTCCTGCCACAGCTGTGAGCTCCACACCAAGTGTGATAAAGGCATGGGAGCCCATCATCCTCCTCAGGCAGCTCCTCCCGCTGCAGCTCCCACTGGGCTGCCCCTGCCCCTTCCCCTGCCCATGGTGACCCATGCTGGGCTGTCACCAGCAGCTCCCCTGGTCCCACCTGGTCCCACCTGGGGCTGCCCCATGCTCATCCAAGTATATGGCCACACAACAGGAGCAGCTCCTGAGCTGGGGACAAAAAACACAGACCAATTCCAGGATGGGCAAGCCCAAGCCCAACTGTTAATGCCTTGACCACCACCTTGTGAACTTCCCTCACTGTCACAGCCACTTTATGGTGCCATCCTGCTGGTCTGGCAGCACCAGGGTGAGAGGCCGATGCCTTGGCAGCCCCATAAAGCTCCCCATGGCACCCAGGACATGGAACAAAGCCACGTGAGAGTGGCAGGGGTGGGAGCCTGGCCCCTGGCCCACCCCTGTGGCTGTGATAGCTGCAGCTCAGTGCAGGGCTCCCTCCACAGCAGCCTCTCCTCAGTGCTTTGCTTCTCTTCTCCCCTCCTGTGTGTTTATCTGCAGCTCCACAGGCTGCCCACGGCATTAGAAATAAATCTGCAGCTGCTCCAAACCAGCAGACTCAACTTTGGCTGCTTCCCACCAGGAACTGTGCTGCTCCCCAGCACACCCAGGGATCACTGCCCATCCTTCTCCCTTTGGAGATGTTTTCTCTGAGCAGCTTCCTGCCACCACTGGGGCCTGTCCCAGCACAGAGACCTGTCCCAACACTGCTGCCCCCTCTGAGGGCACACCATGGCTCTGGAGGGACACTTGGCATCTCCACCATCACCACCCCCACCCCACCACTTCCAGATGCTCAAAGCCACGCTGAGGCAGTGTCACACAGAGGATCTGCTGTGACAACACCAGCTTGGGGCTTCCTGTGCTTCCACAAGGAAGGTTGGCTCTTGCTGCTCAGCCACAAGTGAGATGAGTGTGGGATTCTCAGCTGCAGCAGCTTTTCCCATGTGGCCAGATCAGGAATAAGACTGGTGGACAAAACTGGGAGGGGAGGACAAGTCTGGGATCATTCTGGCTCCTGCTGGTGGCCAGGAGTGGAGATGGACAAGGGACAGTGGCAGAGCTGGAGGTGACAGGGATTAGCAGAGGAGCTGTGCATGTTGCAGACACGCTTCTCTCCATCCAGAAAAATGACTTGCGTGGAGTTTTGCCAATTCAGACCAATTTAGAGCATCTGGACCTGAGTTTCTCAGAAGTCCTGGCAAATGCTTCACATTCACAGGCTCCAAGCTCATCCAGATAAAGAAACAGCTGGACAAATAAATAGCCCCACAGATAGCTGGAGCCTCCACCCTCATTTTTCCACCCACAACTTTTTCCTTCCCCTTTCACTCCTCACGCCAGCTCCTCTCTCAGGGTAGAACACTTGCCAGGATTTTAATCCTGGTCCAATATTATCAACACAGGGTGCAAGCTGCTTGTGCACATCAGCTGTGGCCAGTGCTGGGTATGCAAAGCAGGCAAGAAACCTCCAGCCTGCTCTGATGGGTTGGGAGCAAAGTCATGCTAAGGCAGAGACAGTGGGAGATCATTCCTTGTCACCGTGTCCCTTCTGAAGCCTACCTAAAACACCTCCCCAGCTCCAGGCTGGAGGGACACACAGTGTCAGAGCCCAGCCAGGTGGAGCAAGAGCAGGACCTGCACTGGAGACACCCCAGGTCAGAATGAGCTCCTGCACCATGTACCCATGCTGGCCTCAGGCACAGCCAGCACATCCCAGGGCAGGGGTGGCTAATGAGAAACCCATCTGTCCCCACCCAAGGAGCCCTTGCCACAAGATCCCTTCACCCCTCCCTGAGTTGAAAGGCCCCTCTCTGCCTCCTGTGCTTTACTGGAGCCTGATGATGATATTTTTGCCAGCGAGAGCTGAGAGGGGCTGAGCAAAGGCAGTGGCCCTTCCCTGCAGCCCTGAGCTTTGCTTTGCCTGGCCAGGGGCCAGCGGAACAAGCTGAAACCCAATCCCCCCCGGCAGAGCTGCTGGCGCAGGAACAGCTCGCTGCATTGTGAGCCGGCGGTACGGGATACCCGGGATACTGCACTCAGGATCCACCGCCACTCCAGGGGGAGAGTGATTGATAGCGAGCAAAAAGAGCAGCTTGGCTGAGCTGGGATGGGGACCCTGGCACGCCCTGCTTCTGGAGGGACCCCCAAAGGCCACCCCGAGGTCACCCAGTGGTGCCAGCGCTGGGAACACAGCACTGAGGTACCTGGTCATTCAATGCCTTTCCCTCAAAGGGATCCCCATTACCTTCAATGCCTTTCCCTGAAAAGATTAGGTCCAGCCAGACTCAGAGACTTAGGAATTAGGATGATGCCCATCATCTCCATCACACAGAATGCCTCTGACCTGCCAAGCAGCATCAAGGCTGACAGTTCATGAGCAAGGAGAGCTTGGGGGGTGCTCAACTGCTCGTGACACTCAGGGTCAGGACTGGTGTCAAACAAGGGGATGGCCCCAGTGCTGTGCCCTTGGGACAGCATTTCAGCAACTTCAAGTCAAACTCCCCCTGCATTTCCATGAGGGGAATGCCACGAGCTGGGCTATGCTTTCCCATTCCCACCAAAACCTCTCCCTTACTCTGAGTGCCCACACCTTGTCTGGACCATCCTGGGTCCAAACCCAGGGCTGATATTGCTATGCAGAAAGAAACCACTGGTCTTTGGCTCCCAGCCTTGTTAGACCAGAAATACAGAAAGCTGGGCCTGGAGCAGAGCTGCACCTGGCCATGGGGACCATGGCAATGCCAATGAGCCAGCCAGGAGCCAGGGCTGAGCACAGCCAAACCCAAACCCAGCAGCCTCCAGAGCCTGCTCCCAGCTCCCCCTGTCCCTGTGCAAGCACTGCCCTGCAGGGGCTGACAGCTCCACTGCTGGAAAGCTCAAAACAAGAAAACAAACTCAACAGCCCATGGGCTTCTGCAGGTCACCCCAGCACGTGTCCTGCTCTCCAAGCACTCCACTGACCCTCAGCTAGTCCAGGATTGTCCCTCTCACCTGCCAGGCTGGGAGGAGAGTGAGAACACCAGGTCTCAGCAGGGAATTCTGATTCTGTGACCTCCCAGCCCCTACTGAAGAAGCAGGTAAGGCTGGATGTGAGGCAGGACCACTCTCCATCTGGCTGCCACATTATCCCTCTCATGGCTGCAGATGCATCCTGGCTGTCCCAGTTTCCCCACACCAGGTCAGCAGAGACAGGATAACCCCACCAGAGCTCTCTGGGAAGCTGCTCCAGCAGCACCAGGCACCCACTGGCAGCATCTGCCCCCAAAGGAGCTGGGATTTGTGGGTGGTGTGAGTTGAGGCGAGGGCAGGCTGCTGGAAGAGGCAATGCAGATGCCAAATGGCAGCGAGCAGAGGCCTCCTGCTGCTGCTGGGAATGCAGGAGCCACACAGAGACAGAGGTGCAGGAGTTTAACAGCCACTGCCACTGTCACTGCTGATGTCTCTGTGCTGGCACGGACCCCACTGGCTGTGAGACACCCTGAGGGAGGGAGTCCCAGTGTAAACTGCATCCAGTCTCATCCAGGCCCAGCAGAGGACAAATTCCCCACTAAGCCTTTTTCCAAGAGGATGGAACAGGGCTATGTCCCTCCTGAGAGCCTCCAGGTCTCTCTTCCTCTCTTGGGGATGGGGTGCTCTGGGAGGTTGGAGTCTCATGCCCTCTAGAAGCTCTTTCTAGAGGTGCCCCAGCCCCAAAGGAACCCTCAGCCTCCACCATGCACTGCCCTGGTTCAGCTGAGTGTGACACAGCCACCCCATGAGGGATGGACACTGGTGTCACCATGGTGCCAAACACAGAGCCCCTGGCACTGGTGTGCAGGAGCAGGTGCCATGGGCAGCTCCTGCCTGCAGCACCCTGGCAAAAAGCTGCTGTATAACACAATAACACAATATAACACAATAACACAATATAACACAATAACCTGCTCCCAGCACCAGTACAGGGTGTAACACCCAGGGTGCAGGGCAGCACTGCCCAGTCCCCTCTGATACCCACAGCCACTTTCCTGTGTCCTAGACACAGCATCCTCTATTCCCAGAGCCACTGTCCTGTGTCCCCAGGCACGGGGACAAGGTGAGCCCAGGAGATCTGGGATGCAGCAGGAAGCCTGGAGGCTGCAGAGCATCACTGGGTAAGGAGCACATGCTTGGCTCTTGGACATCATCATCCCTTCCCTCACTAACCCCTGCCCATCCTCTGATGTGAAGAGCACAGAGGGGACCAGGAGGGGTGACACAAGCCCAGGGCATGGCTTTGTGGCCAGCTCTGTCCTTCCTCCCCTTGGGGCCACCCCCCCCTCCCACAGTGAGGACAGTGAGCACAGCCAGTGCCACCTCCCAGCACCGCTGGCACTAAATGAGGTTTTGTCACCCTGCTTGGTGGCACAGGCTGCAAGCAACTCATTCCCAGCAGGCACCAGAGTCCTGCTCAGAATCCCAACTGAGCTATCCTTAATGGGCTTCAATTTTAATTTTCTTTTATTGGAAAACACAGATGGTGACCCCCCCTTCTCTCTCCGGCCTGAACATATACAGGATAATAACATTTACAGGGAATGATGTTATCTGCAAGCAGCCAAAGCTGCAGCAGAAGCCCCAGGGCCCTGCAGTGACACACAGCTGTGCCCCATAGCCCTGCCTGGGCCACCCAGAGCCATCAGTGGGGGCAAGCAGGACAAGGGGCCAGTGAAGAAGAATTAAAGAGAGCAGGATGAGTCCCTGGTGCAGCCAAGCATCTCAGATTGACCTGGGCAACCTCCTCTGTGACCAGGTCTCTGCAGGGCAGCAGGGGCACTGCCCAGGGCAGAGAGATGCCCAAAGCTGCTGCCAGCACTGCTGTCCCAGAGCCACCCCCTGTTGCAGCTCCAATATCCCTGACCCCAGCCACCCCCTGCGAGAAATGCGTGTCAGAGCCCAGGATGGCTGTGGGGAGGTGATGGCAGTGCAGGGACAGGCAGGGACAGGCAGGGACAGACAGAGACAGGCAGGGACAGACAGGGACAGACAGGGACAGGCAGGGACAGAGAGGGACAAGCAGTGCTCCAGGCACCAGGCTACACCTGCACCAGGATTAGGGTCCCCCAAACAACAAGCATCAAACACCTCTGGGCTTGTGGCACATTAACCAAGCACCAGAGCCTGTGGATGCTCCTGCTCCTCTGGCACTGCTGGTGCCATGCTGGCCCCTTTGTGCACCCCCACAAACCCAAGCATGGGGTGAGCAGGGATGCCCCTGGTCACACACCTTGGCTCTGGGGATCCACCTGACATTCCAACTTTTGCCTGTTGGTATTGCCAAGCTGGGAATGTGCTTCTGGTTGGCAATTCCAAGCAGGAATGGCTTGGGAGGAGCCTTGCTCTTGTCTGGTCAGCAGGGGGTTTCAGCTCAGGCTCCTGGCTGGAGGAAGCTTCTTCCCAGAACAGGAAAGCCCAAAACTTCTTCAAGGAGCTTGGTCTCTCTCCAGTCCCTCCCAAGGCCAAAGCATCTGCCCACTGCCATCCTTTTCCACCACCAGGGGTTTGCCAGAAATGCAAACCCTGCATTCCCTCCCACCGCACCATGGCAGATAAAGTGCCAGAGGAGCCAGCAGCTGGGGGTGGTGGGAATTTTTAGTGAGATGCAAATGTTTCCTTCCTTGGGAAAACTCCATCTTCAACAGGATGCTCTACTGCTGGGTGCCACTGTGCTGGTGGTCCTGCTGGGGCAAAGGATGTGCTGCATCACTCCCTCCCTCCTTTCCATCCATCCATCATCCATCTATCCATCCATCATCCATCATCCATCCATCCATCCATCATCCATCCATCATCCCTCCATCAATCATCCATCCATCCATCCATCATCCATCCATCAGCCATCCATCATCCATCCATCCATCATCCATCATCCATCCATCATCCATCCATCATCCATCATCCATCATCCATCAATCCATCCATCCATCATCCATCCATCATCCATCCATCATCCATCATCCATCATCCATCCATCATCCATCCATCCATCCATCCATCCATCATCCATCCATCCATCCATCCATCCATCCATCCATCCATCCATCCACCTATCCATCATCCATCCATCCATCCATCATCCGTTATCCATCCATCCATCCATCATCCATCCATCCATCATCCATCCTAGTGCTGTCCACCAAGCCTTCCACTGGAAACAAACAGCCCTGGAGCAGGCAGGGGATTGGCTGTGGGGCCACTAGGAGAGAAAGGCCCCTCTGCCATCACCCACAGGGGCTGCAGCAAGGAGCTGGGGGATCAGGGATGGACAGAGGAGCAGGCAATGTCCACTCTGTGATGCACCTACAGCTCTGCAGGCCAGACTGGAGAAGGTGGCAGCAGCTTGTGAAGCAACTGTTAGGAGAGAACACAGCAGGGTCCAAGCTGCCACTGGGATGGGGTTCTGGGCACCCCAAGGCTCGTGGAGCCTCATTTCCTTCTCAGAACAATGGATGTGAGCAAAGCTCAGCCGAGAGCAGAGCACGTACCTGTTGTACAGGTACAGACAGCCCTGATCTGCTTCCACGGCTGTGGGAAGGGATTTCTGCACGCATCAAAAAGAAACACACCCGGAGGTGCAAAAAGGGCAATTTCCACAAGTTGAAAGGGATTATTAGGAAAAATTGATCGGGAGGGAAATGTAAACAAAAACAATGAAGAGTAATTATGGCTTATGGCGGCTTTGCCAAAATCTCATAAATCTGCGATCATAAAAGAAGGCGTCTTGAGTTCAAAATTATCTTGGCTTGGAATAAAAGGAAAAATTTGCAGTAAAAATAAACATATTGTATAAATTAAACCCAGGGGAAGTTGGCAGCAGTGAATTAGCAGCTCTAAGATGCAGACAGTTGCGAAAGGATGTATCAATGAAAAAACTGACTGCCGGGAGACAGAAAGGAGGGAAAAAAAAGAAATTTTAAATACACCAAAATCAAACACAACCAGAACTGTTGAAAGGCAAGTCCATGGGGATGCTCAAGTGTGAAGGCAGCAAACACAGACACAGCAACCAAAACAAGGGCACAGTCAGGAAGGATGAACCATGGGGACCTGCAGTACCCAGGATATGCCCAGAGACACAGCCACACCTGAGACCCCTGGCTGGCAGCATCCCACTGCCCTGGGCAGCTGCTCCATGCAGGAGCAGGGGCTGGGAGGTGCTGGGGTCAGCACAGCAATTCTGGAGTTGCTTCCTGATGGCAACATCAGCCCCAAGACAAGCATTTGCTCTCCAGCAGCAAGGTATGGGCAGCAGAGCCCTGCAGAGCCACAGGGCATGGACAGCCCATGACCAGGAGCTCCCCTGTCCCCTTCCAGCACCTTGTGCCATGCACCAAACAGGGACAGGGCACTCCCAGGATGGGGAATGGTTTTGTAGCATCACACAGGGCTGGTGGAAAGGAGCTTGGGGGTTTGGTTCAACCGCATGAAACTGGGGCAGCTCTGGGAGAGTTCTGGGATTAAGTCCCCACTTGCTGCCAAGTGATGTGGGCACATCCAGCTGCTCAGCAAAGGCTCCCTGGACCAGGAGGATCCTAAAGCACCAAGCACTGCCTGCAGAGAGGCCATGGTGGCTCTACAAGCACTGCTGCAGAATCCATCCCGCTCCCCCAGGAATGATCACAAAATCCTGGCAGGAGAAACAGCCCAACAGCTCTGAGAAAGCCACAGCAGCCACCCAGCCAGCTCAGCCAACACACTGGCAGGAGTCAAACCAGAGAGAAGGGCAGGGCACTGCCAGGATACAGGACAGAGCAGCAGTGAGGGAGGATCCAGTGCTCAGAGCTCTGTAGGCCAAAATCTCGGGGGTCACACCCTCCAGGCTGCACTGGAACCTCCCTGCTCTGCATCTCAGTGCTCTGTGGAGGTGCAGCAATGGAACCCCCACCCCAAACAAGCTTTGAGGATAAGGAGCACAAGTATCAGATGTAGCCATGAACCTGTGGCTCCTCTGCATCCCTCAGCATGGCTGGGGCCACTCCCAACAGCACAGCACTGGACAGCAAGGACAGGCCATCAGGAGTGTCCTGTGGGCCACCCCCGATAGCACAGACACAGGACAGCAAGGAGGGGCCATCAGAGTGTCCTGTGAGCCACCCCCAACACACAGACACAGGACAGCAAGGACAGGCCATCAGGAATGTCCTGTGGGCAGGAACCAGGTGGGGAAGGACAGAACAGGGCCACTGTGCATGGTCCCTCTTTCATTCCTCAGAGGGGAAGGCTCCTCTTTCACTGCCTTTTCAAATCTGTGCCAGGAGGAGAGATTGCTCCCCTCCAAGGCTGCCAGTGGGACTGAGACAGAGCCCTGGCACTGTCTGCCCTGGAAAGGGCTGGGGGATCAGTGAGCCCAGAGCACCCTGTCCCCTTGCCACCATCAGCACTGGGACACACCACAGGAGTTGGCAGTGCCAGTGCCCAGAGACACCCCCAGAACCTGCAGCTCCTGCTGCGCCATGTCCTGGAGCCAGGCTGAGTCTGCAGCCTCTCCCTGGCACCCCAAACCCCCAGTACTCTCCATGGATGCATCCTGGGGACCCTGGAAGGATCCTCCTTGCATTCCCACTCTGCCAAGAGAGAGCATCCCTGCATCTTCTGAGGATACAAAGGATCCACAGACAACCTCTAACAGCTTTGCAGGATTTAGGCTTTGCTGCCTGGGCCTCATAAAGGTACCACACTTCCAAAATTTCGTTTACAGGGTGACTGAGGTGTTATCTGACATTAGCCTTGACATGGGAAATCAGGTGAAAAGTGCTGTGCAGTGAATGCCCCACCCCCCGAATTCCCTACTCAGCACGAAGCAGCCTTTATAAATCAATGTCTGCAGGAGGAAAACACGTGAGGGAGCAGCAAGTTCATCCTCCCCTTGCTGCTGCACTGCCAGGGATCCTTGAGCTCCAGAAGTGTGATGGAAGGGATCTCTCCTGATGCCCCATCCACTGCTCAGGGACAGACTGTGACCTGTGGGATTTGCTTGAGCACCCAGGGATGCACTCAAATCTCAGGGAGCAATAAAAGAAGAGGAGGACACTGCTCTTCTCCCATTTCCCAGCACCACACTCAGTCCCCTGGCACCTCAGCATCTCCCTCCTCTCCCAAGCTTCCAGGACATGGAGGCCCTGGGAGCATCCCACAGTCCTGCTGCTGCTGAGCCAGCCATGGTGGCCAAGCCACGGGAAGCCCAGCAGTGCTGTCAGTGATGCTGGAGCACGGGCATGCACAGGGAATCTGTGGCAGGAACATGTGCAGCTTGGGCTGAGTGGCCACACTGACGTCCTCAAGGCCAGGCAGAGCAGGAGGTGGCACTCAGCTCCCTGTGTGGGCATCACTGGCACCACAGCACATCACAAAAACAGTGATGAGCCACTGGTGCCAAGGAGAAGCCAGAAGTTGCAGTGTAACCACAGCTCAAGTGTGACCCTCTGTCACCTGTCCCCAGGGCAGGGTGCTGAGCACAGCCCGGGGCTGCCAGTGCTGCCTACAGGAGGTGCCTCTTGCCATAACACACCCCAAATGCACAGGGCAAGGCTCCCCAAACCCCATGTGCTTGGTAGGCAGAGAAGGGGGTCCCAGCCAGTCCCCACCCTGCCAGGAGGGTTACTTTATCAGATATTAAGAAGAAATTGTTCCCTGTGAGGGTGGGTAGGCCCTGGCACAGGCTGCCCAAAGAAGCTGTGGCTGCCCCTGGATCCCTGAAGTGTCCAAAGCCACTGGAGAACAGGAGTGGACAGGGCTTGGAGCAGCCTGGGACAGTGCAAGGTGTCCCTGCCATGGCAGGGGTGGCACTGGATGAGCTCTAAGGTCCCTTCCAACCCAAACCATTCTGGGACTCTAGGTCTGCACCCCATGGCACTGCAGCAGCCTGGGCAGTGGAAAACATGTCCATGTGGTGAAAAAAACCTCCTTGATCCATGAGCAGCACCCCTCCCTCCTGCAGGAGATGCAGCACTCCTCCTGGTCTCCTGATTCATCCTGCCTGCAGAACAGAGGCGCCAGGGCCAGGGGGATGCTCTGGGCTGCTGGCCCCATCCACCCACTCACACTGCCCAGGATTTAGAGTTGGATAAAAATCCCTTGGCTGAGCCTTTGTTTACTTTGCTCAGAGAAAATAATTAACTCTTCACATAGTTCTGGGCTTTAATATTCCATCCAATCCAAACCACTCTGGGATTCTCTGATTTAAGGAACTTGGTGAACCCTTAAAGCTGTCCCACTCCAAGCATGGCACACATTGTAATACTCCCTACAATACACAGCAGTGCCAAGCCTCAGCTCCACACACTCACTGTCCCCATGCCATGATGTCCCCAGGCTGGGACTGATCCCAGGAGCCTGAGAAAGGAGCCTCAGAGTGATGGGAGAGGTGGGGAGCAGGGAGAGCATCCTGAGCCACAGCAGGAGTCAGCTGTGGTGGCTCTGCAGAGCCAGCTGGCTTCCAGCACAGAGCAGCTGCGAGGGTGAGAAACGAGACCACCAGACCTCTGTCACCTTGCATCCCTGGTGACTCTTCTACCAGCAGATAGCATGGATTTGCTCAAGGTCACTCTTGTGACAAAGCTCCCAAAGCAAAATGCTGCACTACAGAAGCACAGGTGACAGGAGTGGACACCCAGAAAGCTCTGCCACCACCAGCCAGGCGGGCACTGGGATGGAGCTGAGCAGAAATAGAGGCCCCCCCCCAGCATTCCCTACAGCGATGGCACAAGGCTGGCAAATTCCCACTCAGTGCTGAGGGAAATGCTTGCTTTGGCCACCCCTCCCCAAACCAAGATGTTTCTGCTCTCTGCAGAAACATCAGACCCTGGAAAACACCACCCTGAGCACCCCCAAACACACACGAGCAGAACAGTTTCCCCCTCTGTGATCCAGGGCAGGGAAGCAGCAGGCACTGACCCCCCCAGGCAGGGGCAGCAGGTCCCAAAGCCCTGGGCAGGAGCTGCTGGCAGCAGGTCTGGCTGTCCTGGCAGTGGAACAAAGGCCAGTTCCTGGCTCCATCGATCCTGGGGTCAGATGGGTGAGGGGGGAACATCTGCTCTGACCCTGCCCAGCTCTGGTGTGAGGATTTCCCCAGGGTTATTCAGGCAAGGGTGAATGTTCAGAAGGAATCAGCCAATACTGCCATTTAAAACTCCCAGCATGGAAAGCCCCAGTTTGTGCCCATGGGAAGGAACCAGGAGCAGCACAGGGGATGTGCCAGTGATTCTGGAAAGATCCATGTTGTAGGAAGATGCCAGAAGGATAACCCAGATCAGCAGCTTGTGCCCAGGTACCTCCACCCTTCCACTTGAAGGTCCAGGTCACTAGAAGATCACTGTCCAGGTATCTGCATTCTTCCACTTGAAGTGTTCAAGGCCAGGCTGGACAGGGCTTGGAGCAACCTGGTGTGGTGAAAGGTGTCCCTGCCCATGGCAGAGGTGTCACCAGAACGTGCCTGGGATGGCTGGAGATGGAGGAGCAATAGCCAGAGGGAAGAGCCCCTGGGGTCAAAACCAGTTTATGAGAAATCAGGCGCCTTTGATCTACAGATTGGAGCAATAGTGAATCAACTCCACCCCTGGGTGATCTGCTGTACAGTTAATTAGACACGTTATTAAAAATATGCTCCTCTACCAGGCTGAATTAGTCCAGCTTCCAAGCCACAGAGTCCTGCCCTGTCTAATTAAACAGACTTTCCTGATTAACAGTCCTTCCTCCAGGCCAGCAGGCAAGGCAGCAGACACTCCTCCATCTCCTGAACAAGGCCAGCAATGGGCAGGATTCCACACCTTGAGTCATGACCATTAAGATGGTTTATTTTGATTTTGATTCTCCTTCAGCTGCAGACACCAGAAACAGATCCAGAGGTACCCAGGGCTGAGGTCAGTGTCACAGGGACAGGACATGCAGGGATGTCCTAGCTCACCAGTCCAGTCCAGGAGCTGACCAGCTCTTTCACCCCAGGAATATCCCATTTCCAAGGTGTTTCCAGAGCCAGGGATTTCCTGGTTATGCCACAGGTGAGGACCACACTGCTCCCAGATACAGAGTGGCCATACTCCGACCCACTTCTGTTCCCTGATTCTCTTCCCTGATGTGCCAAATTCCCTCTGTAACCACCCCATCCCCTCTAGCCTTTACTGCTCTGCCAGCACTGGGACTTGCTGCAGATGGGAATCTCCCACTGGAGTATTTTCCTCCAATTTTAAGCCCCTCCAGGACACACCTGTAAATCCAACTCCTGCTGGAGCACAGTGGGAACCCCTCCTTGCTCCTAATGCTGCAGAATTGCACATGAAAGGTGTGAACCCCCTGCTTTCTTCTGCAACAGCTCTTGGGGTGACTCATCTGTTCCCTGGTTTGGAAGCACCAGGTGCTGCCCACGTGCTTTTCTCCAGGCTGAATCCCACATCTCCAAGGAATCCCCTTCCTTGCAGCCAGCCTGAGCTGCAGCTGCATCCTCAGGGCAGCTTTGTGTCCCATGCTGATGCAGAACACGTCCTGCTGCTGCCCTGTTTCCCCATCTGAACCCCAGGGAATGGCTGGAGCTCTGTCAGGGAGGTTTAGGTTGGAGACCAGGGAAGGTTCTTCCCCCAGAGGGTGCTGGACACTGCCCAGGCTCCCCAGGGAATGGGCACAGCCCCGAGGCTGCCAGAGCTCCAGACACATGGTAGGAACTGTTGGGGTGCCCTGAGCAGGGCCAGGAGCTGGACTCGATGTTCTTGTGGGTCCCTTCCAGCTCAGGAAATTCCGTAATTCCACGATTCTGTGAGCCCCACATTTCCACTGGCAGCACAGAAAGCACAGTCCCCATGGAGAGCACTGCTGGGAATTTGTTTTTCCCCTTGGTTCACAACCCTGTGGGGTTCCAGAGCTGGCTGTTTCCAAGCCAGCAGCTCCACCCCACAGGACACAGCCCAGATGCCTGAGAGCCTGGTGGGGACCCTGCAGGCTGAGCCCCCCCTCCCCACCAACCTGACCCTGCCAGCTGGGAGCCTCCCCTCCCTCCAGAGGCTTTTATTAGAAACACACGGCCACCAAAGGCTGCAAGTGGAATCCATTACACAGCGTTTAGGACGAATCATTTGTATTTCACAGCCTGCAATGCCTCTGATTTCACAAGGAAACGGCTGTTAAAGACCATGCTGCAGCCAACAGGGAGGGGCCAGGTGGGAGCAGGGACTGGGGGAGCATCCCCAGAGCTGGGATGGAGCTGCTCCCACACCTGGTCATCATCCACAGCCGCATCCTCCATGTGTGAGATGTTCTGGAATGCGGGAGGAGGCAGCTCTGCTACCTGCAAATAATCACCTCCATCTGAGTCAGGAGATTTTGGAAGATAGGACAGGATTGCAAATCACTGCTCCAAGGAAAAAGAATCACAGAATCCCAAAATCATTTGGATTGGGAGAAACCTTAAAGCTCATCCCATTCCACCCCTGCCACGGCAGGGACACCTCCCACTGTCCCAGGCTGCTCCAAGCCCTGTCCACCCTGGCCTTGGACACTGCCAGGGATCCAGGGGCAGCCAGAGCTGCTCTGGGCATTTGTGCCAGGGCCTCACCACCTTCACACTGAAGAATTTCTTCCCAATATCCAACCTAATCCTTCCTTCTGGCAACGGCAAGCCATTCCCCCTTGCCTGTCACTCCATGCCCTTGTGAACAGAACCTCTGATGCTTCCAGTGTTTAGTGCAGCGTTCTGGAGAGGAATTCTGGATGTGTGCAGACATTTCCAGTTTGTGCACACAGGAAGGCTGTGAGCCATGCCTAAATAAACTCATGGATTAGCTCCTTTCCCACCTCCCCCCAGGTGCTTCTTTCCCCAGCCTTTGGAGATGGGATCTCTGGGGCAATGGGGATCCATGGCCAAATGGGACTGGCACCATCAGGCAAAGTTATTTGTGTTCCACCAACAGCTGGGGCACAATGAGAACCAAAAACATGGTTTAAACCCTGAACATGGCCATTCTCAGAGATGCAATTTCGTAAAGAAAAAGCTGGAAGTAATGAAGGGAAAACACAACCCTCACCCACGCTCAGCTACGTAGAAGGGATTTCATCCCATAAAACAAGAACAGTGACTCATCCCATAAAATGAGAACAGCAAGTCACTCCAGGGTGGACATCCTGACCCACAAGAGACCATTTTAAAATATAAATTGTGACTTGGGGTGCTCAAGTTGAATATTAACAGATGATTTAGGACATTGCTTCCCCAGGAGGGCTGTCCAGCCCTGAGTCTGGGACCTGGGGGATCTCCAGCACTGGAGGTTTCCAGGAGCTGGCTGCCCAAATCCACAGTCACCCTGATCACTGCTGCAGCTGGGACAGGGGGACCTTGGGGACAGGGAACCAGAGCTGGATACCTGCTCTGATCACAAATGGAGCTGGTAAATCTTGCTCTTTGAGAAGGTGAAACACAGCAAGATCCCAAATCACTGCTGTGTAATGATCCCAGCCACTCTCATTCCAACACTCAGTGCTCCCTTTTTCTGGCAAATGGAACTACAACTGCAGTTCTACATTTTGCCCCAGGAAGGCCTTCTGGGAACAACATCATTCCCACACATCTCCACATGAATCACCCAAGAATGTGGGATGGGAGCCCCCACAACCACTAATAACACCTCTCCTCAGCCTAATCCAAATGTTCATCTATTGAGTATTAGAATTTTGGTGAGAGAAAAAATAGCATTGCTTCCTCTTTATTGTGTTTTGGAGCAAAAATCCAGCAGATGCATTAAGCCAGTAGAGCAGGAGGAAGGCAGGAGCTCCCTGGACTAACACCAGGCTCAGAGACACCAGCAAAGCTGTGCCTTGGCATTCCACCCCGAAAATCCAGAGGCTTCAGTGGTGCCAAAAGGACCCTCCTTAAACTGCAGCAATGCATTGAGACAGCAGGACTTGCACAGCCCAAAACCAAGAGACAGCTGCAAACATCTGGCAGGTGCCACCTCCACAGGTGAAGGCTGGTTTTGCCAGGGCAGTGGGTCCTTCTCCAGCAGCTGAACAGGACATGACTCCTGCTGACAAAGGCCATTGCAAAGGTCCTCTCAAACCCACCATCAGTGGATTTCCTCATCCTAGAACATCCTGTTAGCTCACCTGACACTGTGTCCTAAAACACCTGCTAGCTCACCTGACACTGTGCCTTACCTGAGGAAATCCCCTCTCCATTTCAGCAGGAAACCTGGCCAGGGCTCCTGAGGAGGAGGATGGTGAGACCCAGGAGAGCTGAGTGCAGGGTGACCAGCATGCCTGGCCCCATCTGCCACAGCAGACTGCACTGTCACCTCCCCACTGTCACCACATCTCGTCCATCCCTGCAAAGGATGGGATCCACCCACACCATCACTGGCACATCAATCCATCAGCTGGGACTGCTCTGCACTACAGCCTGGAGCAGCTGGGGGAGCTGGGAAGGGGCTCAGCCTGGAGAAAAGGGGATCAGGGGGGACTTTGTGGCTCTGCACAACTCCCTGACAGGAGGGGACAGCCCCAGGTGAGGCTCTGCTCCCAGGAAGCAGGGACAGGAGGAGAGGGAACAGCCTCAAACTCTGCCAGGGGAAGGTCAGGTTGGATACTGGGAAAATTTCTTTATGGAAAGGTTGATCACACATTGGTACAGGCTGTCACCATGCCAGAAGTGTTCAAAAACCATGTGGAAGTGGCACTAGGGGACATGGGTGAACACAGCAGAGCTGGGTTAAGGACTGAGTCTGATGACCTGGAGGCACAGAATCAGCGACTCTGTGATTCTGTGAACTGGGAAGTTCAGCAGCAGAGGATGCTGAAGTTCACAGTGGTTCAGTTGAGCCCCCACGGCACCAATACACATCACAAACATGCTCAGGACATGCCTGTCACGACGTGCAATGACACATGTGATAAAGCCACCACAGTGCCCGTGACCCAGCTCTCACCACCACGTTTCTGCCTCTCCCCTGCCTGGAGACACTGGTACCTGTCAATATCTGTCACTGCTCCACGAATCACACCCTGCCAGCACTGAGGACAGGCTCATTACATAATTTTAATGCATAAAGTGCAATAAAGACCCCGAGGTCTCCTATTTTGGAGCTCATAATGACACAGAACGAGTGCTGGATCACTGGACTGGAAGCATGGGAGTTACCCCAGCACTGATGATTGCAGTGTGTGTGGGACAAAGGGACAACACCCCAAACCTGAAATGGCTTTGCTTGTTGATTCAAATGTATCAATTTCCAAAGTCTCATCAAATTTACAGAGTCAACCAGGAAACAGGAGCAAAAAGTACAAGTGGAAACCAGAAAGGTATAGGACTAGATCTTTAAGCTCCCTTCCAAGCCAAACTATTCCATGATTCCATAAAAAAAGTTTAAACTATTTTTTTAATATATATATAAAGGCAATCTAGGAAAATAACAACCTCAACCAAAACCAGCCTCAGAGGAACAAAGTGTTTGTGACAACTACACACACAAAGGCAGTGCATGAGAAATGGAAGGAGAATAAGAACAATCCATATTTTATTGTGACTGGCAGGAAGTGAATAAAAGAAACCTCTGGAAAAGCCACATCTGAAGACAAGAAAAAGTTATGATGATGTTCTTTTCAGCACATAGAAAAACATGCTAAGTAAAAATTTTAAAATTCATAGGAACATAGAGAAAAGCATTGAGACAGCCCAGGGCTGGAGGTGCTGTCACTGACTGGAGCCCTGCCTCAGTCCTGCTCCACTCCCAGGGTGATGAACAGAGCTTTTTTTTTCTTTTTTTTCTTTTACTCTCCACACAGTCAGAGCTTCCCCCACTGCAGCTCCTGGGGTGTGAAGGGTGGCCATGGTCAGGCAGTTTGTGTCTTTATTAGGAGAGAGGGATGTTATTGCACAGCCCTCCAGAGGACAGGGCTGCTTCCTCCCCTGAGTGACCAGGATTCCTTAGCTCATACATAACTAACGAGCCAGGGAACGTCTGGCTGGAATCCCTTCAAAATCACACACGTTTTCAAGCATTTAGCAAATAACTGAGACTTTGGAACAGATGTGATGGGGCCACGTGGTGCCCAAAGAACTCTGCTGTTTTCTGCACAGACAATGGCCTTGTGGAGGTGGGAGAAGCCCCAGCCACCGTTTATCTTCATTCCTGCCCATCTCAGTGATGACACTTCCATAAACAAGCCCAAGAAACCGTGACCACATCAAATTCCTGTGTGACACCTCCACAACAGACATGAAAAATCAAATTCTTGCACAAGCCACTATCAAACTGGGACAGAACCCCAAGAAAACTTCACAGCCTGGTTCCTGTACTGGTCAAAGTTTGCTGGAGTAACTGAGCAGTGGAACAAACCTGGGCAGCTCTTCCCAGCACTGTCTGCAGAGTATCACCATCCCTCTGCCACCTCTCCTGTCTCAGTGACCACAAAAGAGGTCAAAGTGACCACTTTGGACATTTTCTGGACAACTATGGATATTTTATGGACACTTTCCAGGGCTGGGCCATAGACTAAGGGATCAGAGGATCACCAGGGTTGGAAATGCCCTCCAAGATCGACTCCAACCCCTAATCCAGTACTGCCAAGCTCCCCACTAACCCATGTCCCCAAGTGTCACAAGCACATCTCTTTGAGCACTTCAGGGATGGTGACACCTCTACCCTGGGCAGCCTTGCCAGGGAATGCTGTCTGTGCATTCTATCTGTGTGGGGATGAGCTGCCAGCTGGGCTTAAACCATGACAAAACAGAGAGAACTAAAAAAACCCAACACATTTCACAGTGACAGACCCAAGAGACTCCAAGGATTAACAAGCAAGAGCCCATGAGGGGATGCCTGGAGAAAAAGCAAGTCCTTGAAGACACTAATGCAGAGCATCTCAGAGCAGAAGGATCACGTCTGGTGGATACACCAGGATTACAACGTGAGGGAATGGCAGCCACTCAAGGTCTGCTCGGTTTGAAATCACTTCTGGGGAAATAATGAAAAAGCTGATGTAATTCCAATCATAAAGAATTAAAGAACAGGAGTATAATTAGCACCAGTCAACATACTTCTACAAGAAACAGGTCTTGTCAAACAAATCTGATTTCATTCTTCACTGAGATTACAAGTCTGATTGGTGAGAGGAGCCGTGTACGAGGCAGGGGAGTGTCTGAGTGCTGGAATCAGGAGATGTGAGGGCAGCCTGGGGAACAGAGCCACTGTGCCAGCCACTGCTTGCACTACACAACTAAAAATACGGTAAAAAAGGGGTTAAGAACTGATTAGGTGGCAGGATCCAAGCAATAGCTCCCAGTGCTGGACCTTGGTGGGCTCCACGGGAACCAGCCCTGGATTCATTTCTGCCTTAGGCAGCATGATGGAGAGGGATGAAAACAACCACTGCTCAGGTGGGGAATGCCCCTGCAGCCTTGCAGAGCATTCTTAAGTGAAGGATATGGGATTCACCTCCCTTGGCATTCACCATATGAAAAAATAATGCTCCCACTTTCATGCACTTGTTAATTTTCTCCAGATAGTAACAACAGAGAGAAAAAGGCCTCTGAGGACAGGCTGATGATTGAGACCAGCCAGCCAGGCAGGTGAGCTGAATTGCCCTCAGCAGGATACTTGGGGGGGGGTTGCTTCTAGCTTACATTAGAAATCCCATTTTTGTTGATAATGATTAAATTGTTCAAATTGTCTTCAAAGCAAATTTAGGGGGGTAAAAACTATAAAATTAATTCAACTCAGTGGTGAAAAGCACTGGAAGGCCTGGTCTCCTCCAGCAACTGCCCCTGGAGCTGGTGTGGCTCAAGAGATGTAAGCAGCAGCCAGGAAAAGCTCCAGATGGCCCCAGTGACAGGGTGGCACTGCTCAGGGACAGCCCCTGGTGCCCAGCTCTGGCACCGCAGCAGGGATGCAGCTCCCACCCGACAGATGTTCTCTGTGTAAGAAACAACAGGATGGCTTCAGTCCCTTTCCAAACAGGCTGGTGCCACCCACAGGACTGCCACCACAGCTGGGACATCCTGGCAGCCAGGAGGGTCAGGACTCTTCCTGCCAAGAGATGACTGTCCCAGGCAGGAGCATCTCCATTGTCCCAAGCATCACCAGCCCCAAGGAATGGCCAAGCTGTGCACACCTGCCCCAGGGATGCAGCAGCCAGGATAAGGAACACCCTCAGCACCACCAAAGTCTCCTACCTGGGTATCCATCCATTCCCTGCCCCTTTGGCTCCCCAAAACTCAAAGCACCTCAAGAAAGTCCCATGGATGGTGTTAAACTAGGAACCCTTCCATGGCTGGCATGATACATGAAGGGCATGGTGAGGAAGGTGAAGGTGAAGGTGTGAGCACACTGTAGCTACAAAGAGACCACTTGGTCTCCAGACTGAGCTTTTAGGTTTATAAAAATGTTTGGGGAGCTTTAACTCTGGAGCATTACTCAGCTACAGCAGAGACAACCCAGGACTGAAGTGTGCTGGGAGATGGGAGAGGGAATCCCAGGTCCTTTCCCAAGATTAGGGAAAATTCTCAGACACCTCAGCAAACAGCAAATCCCTGTGGAGAAAGCCCTCAGTGGTGGGGAGGGAGCAGCTGCTGTTGTCACTGCTCCTGGGCTTGCCAGGCTGCCTCTCACTGCCTCCCCAGCCACATCCTCTGACATCCAACACCACCTCTGCCAAGCCAGCCCAGTTGGGTTCCCCCACAAAAGGAAGCAAAAAACTCATTCTTTGGGGGCTGCTTTATATCACTGCCTCCCCCAAAAGAGGCTCAGTCAAAGCAAATGCCAGACCCATTAAGTGCAAAGGACCTCACAGCCAACACAGGAATGCTGGGGCTTGATGGACTGTTTATAGAGTCTTTTATAGGAAGGATGGGTAACCTAATCCCAACTACAACATTTTTTATGTTGCTCTGTGAGGGTTCAGCTGTGATTAAACTGTTGGCACAGTCCCATGGCACATAAAACCATGGAGACCAGCATGTCTCATCCCCACCAGAGCCCTGCAAACACAGGCAGCAGAAGTGCTGCAAGTATTAAAGCTGGTGAGCCCCACTGTGGGGCATCCCTGCTCACACCTCCACTGGCCTGAGACACCAAAATAAAACATCTCCAGTGAGTATTTGCTCTGACCACAGCCCAGAGCAGGGCAAAGGGTAACCACCCCTGCAGGGCTTGGTCTGAGTGCAGGAGATGCAACAAAACCACACTCTCAGCTGCAGGCTTCAGTGTTTGCCTCTCCCAGAAGCAGCCCCAGGATGAGCACAGAGCCCTCCACCACCCTCCTAAAACACTGGAGAAATCCCACAGCAACATTTGCTGCGTGGTTAAAACACTTGATTTTGAGCCAGCCTCACTAAACTGAGATGTTCCAAGTTGTGGATCACCCACTGTCTCTACCATGGCTGTCACTTAGACTGCAGTCCCTGGCACAGGCAAAGTCCTCCCTGGGAGAGGACATCCACACATCCCAGCAGACACTGAGCCAGAAACCAAACCCACCCAGACCAGAGCACCCAAAGGGCAGGCAAATTTAACTGCATGGGAGGGAAACAAAGATCTGGAGGCAGAGAGATTGGCAGGGTGGGAAATCCCAGCCCAGGCTTGGCACAGGGTCACACCAACCCTGTGCTGGAGGACAGGCAAATTCTGTATATATGTGTGCAAATTCTGTATATATGTGTGCAAATTCTGTACAATATCTGTAGCAAAGCCAGGCCCTGCTCCAGACCCTCTTCTTAGCTGGAAATGGAAAAGCCTGGGGGGCTGGGGCAAGGGCAGAGCTGTAATAATTGATGAGAACAGCACAGGAGATGTGCATCCTCAGAGTGTGAGTTGGACCAGCAGGGTCTCCCCAGCACTGCTGGTGGGTGGGATTTCTTCAGGCAATATGAGCATGAAGTTTGTTTCATTTTATTTTTATAGAATTGGAAGAGAAGCCAGGTTTGCCTTTTTCTTACTTCTATTTTTTGGCTCTGTTGACTCATCCATCAGTTTGTCTGTTCACCCTCATGACACTTCCCTGATATAATGCAGCATCTCCCTCATGGCCACCCCACATGCACCCCAGGTGGGCTCCCAGCACCCCTGTCAGCCCCCAGCCCTCTCAGGAGTTACAGCTCTGGAGTGTGCAAGCACAGCATTGACTTCTGCACGGAACAAAACCCACCAGCACCTCAGAACCCCTCCCTGAGCATCCCCAGCACAGCAGTGTGTTCTCCCAGGGCTTCTTCTCTGGGATGGCATTTGGCAGCAGTTTTCTTTTAGTCCTGGGTGAGTGTATGGCACATTCCTGCCACCAAAGGGAAGGAGACTGCAGAGCACTTTCAGGTGCATCACCTGAGCCTGTGCACTCCCAGGGCTCCCTCTTCCAGCACAGACCTGACATGCCACCAGGCAAACGGGCAGCTCGGTGGTGACACGCAGGGTGGGCATGTCACACAGCTCCACAACCTGCTGGCATCCCCCAGGGAGGGCTGAGCCCTTCTCCACCCCTCTGGCCACTGAGCACTTCAGGGCTGCTGGATGACACACCCAGGCTTGACCTCACAAATCTCATTTCTTTCCCTTTTTCCTCTGTAGCCCACACACTGAGGACCTCCCAAACACACAGTAAAACACCAGCTCAGCTTTTCAAGGGCTCAGCACCCACAAGCAGGAGCTCAGGTCATATTTAGGCCACCCAAATTACAGGGCAAGGTTTCTGCTGGAGGGTGACCTGCTTGGCCTCCCCTCGCACAAAACCCCATGGGCAGCCCCTGCTGTCCCATCCAGGACACCACAGGGACATCTGGGCTCCACTGGTCCCTCCTGTTGGTCCCAAACGTGCTACTCCCAAACCTACCACAGCCCCTGGCAGTGTCCCCTCACACATGCCCGACTTCCCAGTCCAAAATCCAGCTCCCCTCCCTGCAGCCACACATTTCCTTGTGCAGGGACCAACGGAAAGGGGGGGAGAAGCAAAGGAGCACTGTGGGACTCAGCCTGGAGAGGCTGAACTTCAGCCCCAGCCCCAGATAAGGAAGGATGGGCTCCAGGAACAGTCAGGGATGAAAGGGAACGCCGCAACCGTCGGGCTGGCTCGCTCAGCTTTGGGCTTGTGCCCATTTCCCTGCCATGTGCACACCCAGGAGCTGTGTCCTGCCACACGGGGACAGCTCAGCAGCGCAGAGGGACCAGCCTGGCAAAGCCTCACCTGCACGTGTCTGCACCTTCTGCCTGTCCCATAAGCCATAAAAGCTCAAGAGACCCAGCCAGGCACTGCTCAGAGCACCAGCAGCCTCCTGAGTGCTGCAAGGTTTAGCCAAAGCTGGGAACAGGGACCAGGCGAAACATGGGAGCAGCTGACAGCAAACTCAGCATTTCCAGAGGATTTGTTTCTATCAAAAGCTGCTGCTCTGAAGCCAGAACAGGTGTCAGTCACACCAAAATCTCATGGCAGCTATTCAATGTGATGGCATAAGTTTGACATCAGATATAAAAAAACCCAAAAGCAATGTGAACAGCTCCTCTACTCTGTTTCACCTACAGCCATGTAAAAAGAAGGGTAAGGAGCCAAAAGGAGAAAAGCAGGTGTATCAGGGCTGGTTCTGTGCAGCAGCAGCACAGCCACACAAAGCAGGCAGCTCCCCATCACTGGGGATGCTCACAGCAGCCTCAGGACAAAGCCACATCACAGCTCTGACCCAGCTGCCCCAGGTGGGCTCAAAGAGCACCCACCTACCCCGGGATGGCTCCAGCAGCCCTGACTGGCCTTGTCCCCCCTGCAGACTTGTGAGCTGCCTGCTGCCCTGAGCTTTGTACCGAGTGTGACATGGAGCAGAGCCCACGCTGCCTCTTCAACACCTCCCACCAGCCAGACACCAACCCCTGCTAATGCTGCCAACATCCTAATTAGCACCTTCCCATGCCTGCCCTGCTCCTGCCTGCTCTGCAGCTGGCCAGACTCTGAGGCTGGCCAAAGGTGACAGGGGATGGGGACAAGTCCTGGAGGTGCTGGGCACTCTGTCCCCTCTAGCCCACGGCAGCCCCGCTGCTCTGCTGTGAGTCTGTGTCAAGGGATTTCCACACAGCATCACACACACACCTGAGCTAACCCTTCCTGAGCCTCTGGGACAATCCATCCCCCTGCAAGGCAGGCAGGAGTGTGGCTTTCTCCAAGTTTCATTAAATCACAGGATGGTTTGGGTTGGAAAGGACGTTAATGACCATCTCCTTTCAACCCCTGCTATGGGCAAGGACACCTTCCACCAGGCCAGACTGCTCCAAGCCCTGTCCTTGAACACATCCAGGGAGTGGACAGGGCATGGACAGGGCAGCTCCAGGCTCTGCCTGGGGAATGCACTTGCCCATCCATGCATTTGCAGCTATTTCCATGGCTGGGAACTACCCCTGGTGGGGCTGCTCTGCTCTGCTCTGCTCTGCCTGATCCAACCCCTCAGTGCCCCACAGCAGCAGCCAGCCTGGGGGAGCTGACACCTCCACCCCAGCTCTCAGCACGCTGCAGCCCTGGGTGATCAATACCCTGCCACCAGCCCTTCCCCATGTCCAGACACCAGCTGCTCTCTGCTCCCCAGGCAGTGAAAACACAACATCCCCAGTTCGCTTTCCCTCCCAGAGCAATGCCCAGGGAGCCACAGAGCTGCTCCTATTTACCACAACGTGCTTACAAAGGCTGGAGATGTGGAACCGGTGCTCAGACACCTGCAAGGGCACTCTGCAAGCAGCCCTGGATGTGCTGGGATCCTGCAGGAGGGATCCCAGAGAAGAGATCCACAGGAAATGCTTTCCCAAGGCTGGCCAGCCCCCATCCCTGCAGGCTCTATCCAGCCTGGGACATCTTGTTTCACTCCATCCATGCTGCCCCCAGGTCACGCATTTCTCCTGCTCGCTTTGTCCCCTGATACCAGACAGGCTTAAAAGTAAAACAAGGCCAAGATTTATGAAGTGAGGCTCACTGTGAAGGTTTCTGAGCTGCAGTTGTGGAGCCTGGAAACAGGATTACAAGCAAAGCAAATCAGGGAACGCGATCATAACCTCGGCACGGCGAGATGTGACCCTCACGTGCTCCAGCCCTGCTCATTCCCAGCATGTGCTGTGCACTGCCTGGGGCTGCCTGGCCAGCACAAACCTCCTTGTGATGGCCCAGGCCGTCTGTGAGCTCCCCTCCACAGCACCCAGCTCATTTGGGTGGCCCAGTCCTGATTCTCAGCAGACTTTCTGCCACACCTCGCCTCAAACCAGCTGCACAGGCATTTGTCAGACCAGAGCACTTCCAACTCCCCTGCAAGAGCACAAACATCTGCTTTGGACACATCTCATAATTCCATGGTGACTTTATTGCAGCTTTCCAGTGCCTAAAAGGGCTCCAAGAGAAGGACTCTGGTCAAGGGATGGAGGGACAGGACAAGGGGAATGGCTTCCACTGCCAGACTGAGTACCAGGAAGACACTCCTCTCTGAAAGGATGTGAGGCCCTGGCACAGGGTGCCCAGAGCAGCTGTGGCTGTCCCTGGATCCCTGGCAGTGCCCAAGGCCAGGGTGGACAAGGCTGGGAGCAGCCTGGGACAGTGGAAGGTGTCCCTGCCCAGGGCAGAGGGGACACTGAGTGAGCTTTAAGGTCCCTCCCAACCCAAACCAGCCAATGATTCTATGACTGTAGGACCAAACCCCTCTCCTGGGGCATCACTCCCACTCCAAAGTCTACTGCCAAGGCAAAGCTTGCAAGAAAGATGGATCTCATGAGAAAGGCTTGAAGCCAGACTCACAGAGGCATCACCTGGGGACAAGGGCCTGCAAGAGATGGGAGCCAATAGCAGGGAATGGTGATGCCAGCTCCACCCAGGAGCACACGCCATGGCCAGCAGCATGTGCCTGGGAGTGCAGAGCAATGGAAGCAGGCAGATGTGGGTCCTGGCAGGACACACCCCCCCCATACCCACACCTGTCCTGTGTGAAACCGACCACACACCTGGAGGCACCTCAGCAGCCCTTCCTGCCTGCTTTGTCCTCACACACATCCTGTCCCTCCCTCCAGCAGACACCCCGAAGTGTGTGGGTTCAGTGGCCACTTTGCAGGAATTTGTGGCCTCCTGAGAGGCTCAAAGAGCAGGATCTCCCCTGGAGACCAAGGACCATGAATATCCCAAGACAGAATGCTCCAATCAGCCCTCCCCTCCCTGAGAGACTCTGGGACAGGCAGAACCTGCCCTGTGTCACCACAATGCTCCTCACCCACAGCCTGTGCACCAGCACTGCACAGGAGGGAGATGCCTTCTCTCTCCTGAATCCCTCTGCTGTTCAGGCTCACAGAGGGTCCTGACAGGAGATCTGGAGGGTCCAGCCTCCCCTCTGACCCTCCTCACCCTTCCTGGTTCTCCTCTCTGTGCCTCTCAGCAGAGCAGTGCTGCAGGAGCCTCCCAGCACAGGTCCCTCCAAGCCATGACGTGGACATGCAAGCAGAGCTCACCAGGCTCCAGCAGGGCTCCACACACTTTGGGGACACGTTTAGGGAGCTGAGATGACACCTAGCATGGAGTAGGACTCACCTGTCCTGCTGCTGGCCAGACAGAGCCCAGCTGGGCACACAGCTTGTCCTCCAGCCTGCTGCAGCTGGGTGTCCCCATGTCCCCAAAGCCTGGCTGGGAGCAGAGGGAATCCCAGACCTTTTTCTGCCCCTCCTCTCCTGGGCTGGGGGCTTGGAGCCAGGCACAGGCTACCCAGGAGCCCAGCAGCCAAGCTCACTGTTCCCTGGGAGCACCAGCCTGGCTCAAGGTGTCCCCTGTGCCCAGGGAGAGGCCACACTGGCCACCCCGGCCACCCCCAACCCCCTCAGCTGACCCCCAAGCCAGACAACAGCCCCCCCAGGTGAACCCAGGGCTCAAGGAAGCTCCTCTCCTCCCAATTCCAACTAGATGCTCTTGGCTCTGAAACTCTGAGGAGGATGAAGGCAAAAGCACCAGCTTGGTTTTCCCATGGGAGAGCCCGTGGAAGGTTCAAGGTGTCCCCAGACAGAGAGGGCTCACCGAGGCCATGAGCACCCAGAGCAGTGGGGACCTCCCCAGCACTGCAGATGATCCTGAAAGCCAGACTGCGACCCCCACCCAGCCGGGACATTCAGTGTGGCAGCCCAGAGGAGGCACCTCTCCCCATTTCCTGTCAAACACCACATCTGCCATGGGAAGCTGAGCCAAAGGCATTCCAGGTTTCCATCCCACCTCCAGCAGTGCACCAGGACACTCAGGGGCACCCCAGAACCAAGGGTACCCCATGCCCCTGGCACCCACCCTGGGCTCCACCCCGCCCTGCCTCCACTATCCATTGCTCCTGGGGTGAAACCTTCTGCTTCAGAACTCCAGAGACAGGGAAAAAATACAAAATAAAGGATCATCACCCTCTTCTTTACAACCCCACACTCTCTGTGCCCCCTCCCTCCCCAGGCTGCATCTTTCCTGCAGCCCCCCTCCCGTGCACTTCTCCTGTACAAGCATCTTCACTCCCTTTCCCAGTCTTTCCCAGTTCAGAGCTGATGCTTTCAAAGAGCCATCCACAATGACTTTAAGATCTCTTTCTCAAAATGCTAATAAGTAATTTAAAGACTGCCACTGTGCATGCATGGGTTTAGGGTAATTTTTTCCATCTGAATCCCTTTTCATTCATCCCTGACTACATTTAATCTGCCACTTTATAGCCGGGCTATCCAGTGTCATGAGAGCCTTTTGCAATATTTTCAAGACAACTGTTGTTTTTATCATCCTGAATAATTTTGTATAATCTGCAAACACTCTTTGCCTTCCCATTCTCACCCCTCTCTACTTTATGAATACATCACCCAGCACAAGCCTCACGTTGACCCCGTCCAGTGGGAAAACTGACTCTTTGTTTCCCCTTCTTTAAGCAGATTTTAATCCATAAGAGAGCCCTTCCTCTAAAATTACTGCTCTGGAGTCTCCTGGATCACCCAGGGAGATCTTCTTAAAGGATGCTCGTCCCATTTACTCTGGCTCAAATATTCATTTTATTGACTTATTGTAAAACAGGAGTTCTCCTGCCATCACTTCAGAACAGTCTCCCAGCCCTGCCCTGGGAAGCAAAGCTCCCTGGCTGGAGCCCCTTTGGCCACTTGGGGTGACACTGAAGTCATCCCCCTCCTCCCCAAGGGCTCCATCCTGCACATTTAACTTCCCAATATTCATTTGTTGAGGAGAAACTTGGGGGATAAACAATTTCTTCTCTCAAGTTATTTTTCAAACTCCTCTCAGCCTGCCTTATATGGCTTCACGTTCACCAGACCACAGTTTCTGATTCTTTTATTTTCTCCTTTTAGATACCACTTCCATTTTGTGAAGAACCGTTTTTTACCTCCAACGACCTCCTCCAATTTGCCATTTAATCAAGTTTGGTTGGTTTTTGGTTATTTTTAGGAAACTCATGTTAAGTGGCCACATGAATTTATTCTGGGGTTTAATTTAATTTCCTGTATCATGGGCAAGTATTTTCCTATTTTAGCTTCTTCCTTCAGCCAGCTCCTTCACTTTGCTTTACTCACAGATCGTTATTACTATGTGGTGGTTTTAAATGCTCGTTGCTTTATGGATGCCATAGTCTGGCTCTGAGAGGGGTAAGGTGGAAAAAAACATCATTTATTGGATCAACTGATAAAGCTTCACCAAGTTTTGGAGCTCCCCAGCCCCTCCTCACACCCATTGGGAGACTGACTCTGCACCCACAGAGCAGATCTGATGTCTTATGTGTGGTTGTGTCGGGTCTAAATCCAGAGTTCTTCCTCCTGTGAGCTCTGCAAAGAATCACAACTGTTCTCAGCCACTAAAACTATCATTTCTGAATGTGACATTTAGGGAGGCACACACCAGCCCCAGGAACAGTTGTGTTTTCTGCCTTCATGGCCTGCTCCATCCTCCTTTAAAGCCTGGCAGTAAGTGCCACAACTCCTGTCAGACCTGATACTGCTTCCTTCAGCCCCAGCAAGGAAATCCAGGGAGGGGCACACAGCATGGCATGATCTTCACTTATTCCTTCCTTTCATCCTGATTATCTCAGGGGCTGGCATGTCCTGCACAGCCACCCTGTGTCTGCACCCTGGCACAACTTGCCACCCATCCTGAAACACACTGATAGAAAGACATGAACAGCACATCCCTGCACACCTCCAGCACCTCTCCTTCCTTACACCCTCCCTGCTGCTGTCTCCTGGCTCCAAGGGATCCCTGCCCAGCTCCAGCATTCCCAGTGATCCCAGTGCTCCCTGCACCCCTGGGTCCAGTGCAGAGCCCCTCTTGAAACCCCCTCACTGCCTCTCCCTCCCTCCCAGCCCACGCTGCACTCAGCCCTTATCACAGGAGGCCCCATCCTCTCCCTTATCTAAGGCTGAACTTTTGCCTCTGAGGATCTCCCTGCTCCCCCCATCCCTTCGAGATCCAACTGGCAGCTGTGCTTCACCCCATAAACCACACAAACCACACTCCCTATAAACCACATCCAGGTATAGGAGGGATTGCAAACCAGGGTGGGAGCTGATGAAGCTCTTCCTCGGTGAAAATGGGATTTTGGCAGGATGGGAAGCCCATTCCCAGCTGGAGCTATCACTGTCCCAGCAGGGCTGGTGTTTTGTGGCAGGAGTGGAGGGTCAGGCTCGCCCCAAAGCGCTCAGGGAGCTGTCACAGCCCCCACTATTTACCCAGCTCCTCGGGCAGTTTCCTGAGTGCCCACCCCTCTTTCCAGCAGCTCAGGTATGTGCACACAAAGGGCCTGACTAGTGCAGGCAGGTCCTCAGCCTGTCTCCAAGGGGACTGCTCCCATCCCTGGGACAGCCCCAAACCCTGGGCAGCATCCCCACGGCACAGCCACGTCCCCTGCACACCCTCTGTGGGGTGAGCTGGGGGACATCAGTGGCCACACCAACCCCCAGCCCTTGTCCCCTACAGCCCTGTCCCCTACTGCATCTCCTCCCTATGCTTTTGTCACCCAGAGAAGCTGGAAAGTCAGCAGGGATTGAGAAAACTGCTGCTCCTGCCTGGAAAAGCCACAGAACAGAGCAGCAAGGGCAGCAATGTGAATGTTTAAATGAGACACCGATTTATTTGGTCTCCAAAAGGAGCTTTCCCTTTTCCTGCCCCTGTAATGCAAAGGGCAGGTGGGTGCAACGTGCCTTGTCAAAAATTAACCCAGGAAATGAAGGGGAGGAGAAAGCAGCAGGAGGGAGATGGATGGCACAAGGCCAGGCCAAAACCACAGGCTCTGCTCTGCTCCTCAGTCCCACTTGTCCCAAAACATTTGCTCCTCTCCTGGTTTTAGGAGAGTGCTTGCAGATCTGGAGCTCAAGCTCGCAGGAAGGATCAGCTCTTGACAGATGCTGTGTTTTTCCCTGGACCTCCTGTTCTGCCACATCCCTCCAGAGCATGCTAGGCTTGCTGGGAGGCTCCTGCAGCCCCCATGGTCCTGGATCCACCTCCATGGAGCACCAAGGTCAAAGCAATGCTCTGGTGTGACATAACCTGGAATGGATGGCTCCAGTCTTCCTCTATAGAGACCCAGAAGATGGATACCCAAAGGCCCAAACCAGCCCTGTGTCCCTGGCATCCCCCCACACCCCATGTGCAGGTGCTCAATATAGGTACAGGAGAAGAGACTATGCTTTAATATTGCAATATGTTACAGCATGGGTGAAATGAAATGTACTGTATACTACAGAATCACAGAATAGCCCAAGCTGGAAGGGACCCACAAGGATCATCCAGGCCAAATCCTGGCCCTGCACAGACACCTCAACAATCCCATCATGTGTCTGAGGGTGCTGTAAATATTACATTTATTATAATTCACTATTAAATACACAGAAGGACCGAAGTCCTGTCTCCAGCTTGCTTGGAGGATAGGCAGGGATGTCCATGTCCAGCACCTCAGCCACACCACACCCTGGAATACCCACCCCAGGAGTGGATACTGCCTCCTGCCCCAGCATCCCTCTCCAGGCACAAGACAGGGCTCAAGATTAGAATTGCCCAGCACAGTTGATGCTCAAAATCGAATCCCCTCACCCGTGATCCTGTTTCCCAGCAGAACTCGTGCTGGGCAATTCTCCATCACCCACTGGAGCCTGTCGCTGGCTCCGTGCTGCTGGCTCCGTGCTGCCCACACCCTCACTGATAGCAGGGCCATCTCGTGTCTCCTTTCGCATTTTTGGCACAGGGCTGGCTCTCCTCCAGCCCTCGGGAAGCTTGCCAGCACCACAAGGTTTGTGAAAAGTTAACTCCAGCGGGGTGAAGAGCGTCGTAGGCTTGCTTTTCCCTCCTCACACGTGAGCTAGGCAGGCTGTTGATTTTAAAATCCCTCCGTGTCCTTCCCAGCTCCCCCCAAAATCCTCGGTCCCGCCAGCCCCGCGCTCAGCCTACGCTGCAGGAATACAAAGCGGGGCTGTCAGCGATAGCGGCGTTACCAACCGGGGTGGGATCCAGACCCTTCCAGGACTCCTTTGTTCTTGACTTTCTGCTTTGGGTTTTGTTAGTTTTTTTTTTGTTTTTTTTTAAAAACACACAAAAAACTTTCCTTTGAGAAGCCTGAACTTTCTCAGCTACAGACACGTTACCTTCCAACCGCCTTCACAACTATAGGCAATTCCTAACCTCTGCTTTATGTATGTTGTCATCCACCTCCCTGTTTTCCATATTGATTTATGTTTTACGTTCTTTTCACATTTCCTTTTAACAGAGCCGGCTTTAACCAAACAGCCTTCCCTCCTGAGCCTGAGCCATGCATTCTGCTGGCCAGTGAGCAATCAACTTCCAATTTCCATGCACACTCCTGTTTATATTTCCTTCCCTATCGGCTTTGTTTCTAATTAAGGTTTGTTAAATGCAAGTGAATATATAGCGTGCAGAGAAATATAAAGCATGTAGATAAATAAACACCCCACACACAGCCGCACTGACTAAGGCTGCGCTTTCAACCACGGATCCCAAAGCACTTTGTCATGTTCATTAACAAAACCTCGCGGCTCCCTTGGGAAAGACGCTTGGATTATTTTACGCCTTGTAATTAGGAAAACTGAGGCACAGAGGAGACAAGTGAAATTACCCGCAGTACTGAAATGCTCTGTGACAGAACCAAAAACAGGACTCAAGAGGCAGGATCCTCCAGAATTGTGGTTTTCCCCTGAATACGCCTTCCTGCCCCCATTTTGGCCCTGGGAATATGCTGGGGCTGGTGATGGAGGGTATGGCCACCGTGGAGGTTTCGTGCAGCCGCAGGAACACGGCGGGTCCAGCCACCACCTCCATGGCCAGCAGCCACTCTTGGGTCCATCTGTCCACACTGAAGGGATCCAGAGCATTCAGAGGTGCAGGTGGACACCACAGCCAGGCACTTGGGAAGAGGCAGCTCCAGAAAGGAAGGGGCAGAGGCACGCCCAAGGAGCTGCATCCCACACATTTTCACCTTGCTAGCTCTCCAGAAGCTTTTTCCTGGAAGGCTGGATTAGGGAGCTGGCTGCCCGCTCCAACAATGAGAGTGACCATCACAGCCCCACCACACACACACACACACAAAGGGCAAGAGGCAACAGCGGGGACACGGGGGGACCATGCCAAACCAGCACAGCCAGCTCTGGTTGGGAATGGCCGCTGGAAGCCCACTGACCATCTCCTCTTAGGGAGCAGCCCTTAGAGCCATCATCTCAGGTGGGTGAAACAGCCCACCTGCACTGGCCAGCTCCTCGTTCCTGGATACACTCCCCATCCCTTGGCACTCATGCATCCAGTGCCTGCCTCTCCTGCCAAGATGATGGGAAAGTCACTCACGTTCCAAGAACACACAGGAGCCCCGGGAGCTGGCCACTGACCCACAGCACCCCTGGGGCAGCAGGAGGAGCAGGGTGGGCTGGAGGTGCCACCCCATCCCTGCCCAAGGCACCCAGCATGCCACACTCGGCAGCGCCAGCTTGCCATGGTCAAGCACATGTGGGCCCGCTGGCCAAGCCCAGACCCCGCTGGAAGTGTCAAGGCCACCAGAGGACGGGGCCAGACGTCCTGCATGGACACGTATGCTCTCACAAACACGCTCATCACCCCAACCCTCCCCCCCATAATTAAAACCATGCTAGGCTCATTTGAATAGCAGAGCTGGCGAGCACTCTCCGCTGCAACGTAAATAGTCCTATTTATGCCAAGCTCCCATATTGTAAATATCACGATGTATAGCTGGCCAACCCATGAGTCATCTCCCAAAACTCCAACTTAATAAATGGTGCCTCATCCATGTTCCAGACAGTCCGAGTGGCTCCCACCGCCCGGCACACGCAGGGCCAGCAGTGGCCACCCAGCCGGCCCAGCAGAGCCGGAGGGCCAGCGGAGCCACCCAGCCCCTCCGACACAGCCCTTCCACAATGGACGGGCATCCCTGGACCACGCCGCTCCAGGACCAGCCGGCTCTTGGCCTGACACCTGGCCCTCGCCCCTGCCCAGCCCAGCTCACACTTGTCCGGGTGTCCGTGCAGCGGGCGGGTGGGAGCAGGCAGGAAAGCCTGGGATGGTCGGGCAGCAGGAGAACGAGTCCCCCCCTTGCACAGACCCCACCGTGGGGCTCCCACCCAGCCCTGGAGCTCCCCACCTGCCGCCTCTCGCTGCTTTGTCTGAGCACCGGGGACCTCGGCGGGGAGCTCGGCTCCTCCCGGGGACGCCGGGAACGCCACGGGGAGCCGGCCACCAGCTCCACAACGCCGGTAAGGCCTGGCGGGCGGAGAGGCACCCCAAACACTGAGCCGGGAGCGGCGGCGGGCACGGGGCGGTGAATGCCGGGCCTCCCCGAGGGAGCCTCGGCGGCAGCCAGGGATGCCCACCTCGGCGGAGGGATGGCGGGGAGAAGGGCGGCCGGCCATCGGGAGGGTCTGGGGGCGTGCAGGGGGGGCACACACGGCACACCGGGCTCCGCCGGCGACCCCTCCAGCTGGGCTCGCACTTCCCCAAACTTCGCCTCCCCTCCGAAGGGCGTGCGGCAGGGAGG